>JAVGWX010000005.1:32404697-32902197 GCA_036924085.1 Ariolimax columbianus
TATATATAAATATATATATACACACACACACACACACACACACACACATCACACAAACACACACACACACTCACACACACCTGTTCACTAAGTTCCGAGACATACTTTTTTGCTGACGAAAAATCGTAAAACGTTGCGAGATAATATTCAACTAGTTCACGTGACAACTACATGTCCATTTATGTACCAAACCGGAAGTGGGTAACCTCGCGCATGCGCTGTATGAAAGCAAAGAAGTGTAGATGACATTTAATTGCAAGTCGCATTTCAAAAATGGAGGGTAACATTCAACAACGTGCGATCATTCATTTTTGTTTTTGTCTAGGAAAAACTGTTTCCGAAACTTTCAAAATGCTTAAATAAGCTTTCGGAGATTCCTGTCTAGGTCGATCTAAGATATTTGAGTGGTTTTCCCGTTTAAAAATAGGACACTGATCCTTTGAAAATGACCTCGGACAACAAACCATCCACTTTCTACATACACACGATCGTAAGAGAGAACAATATTAGAAAGTTAGATAAGGAACGGGACCTAGGGGTTATAATAGATCATACAGGTAAAATGAGTGAGCAAGTTCAGGTAGCACTGAAAAAGGCAAATGCAATGTTAGGTATGATAAAAAGAAATATTAAACATAGGAGCAAGTAAGTGATATTCAAACTGTATAAAGCATTAGTTAGACCTAGATTGGACCTGTGTACAGGTGTGGAGTCCTTATCATAGAGGGGATATAAACATGCTGGAAAGAATACAAAAAAGAGCGACAAAGCTGATAGTGGGATTCCAAAATTACAGTTATGAGGAAAGACTCAGAAAACCGGCCTACAGTGCCTAGAAGAGAGACGAATTCGTGGTGACTTAATACAGGTTTATAAGATGATCATAGGAATTGATAAATTAGACTATAACAAGTTTGTTTTTTTAAAACAGCCACCCACAATAACAAGAGGGGATAGCTACAAATCGATTAAGAGAGGTCCGGATTAGATATTAGGAAACATTAAATCAGTCGAGTTTCCTTAGATGACACGATCCTACTTGGATAACTGTGGCAATTCTAGAGCTAAAACATGCTTACCAAGCTCCAACCCTCGCGGAAAGAGCGCTTTTATTAGTTCAAAAAAAATCGTCGTTTCCCCTCGCGAGGTTGCGACGTCCCCACTGGTGACTCTGGATAACTTTGTGCTGATCGCATGGCCTCATGTGCCGGCGACGCATCTTTCAAATGTCTGCCCTATCAAATGTCCATGGTACGTGACATGCCTACCATGTTTGTAACGGGTAACGGGGAATCAGGGTTCGATTCCGGAGAGGGAGCATGAGAAACGGCTACCACATCCAAGGAAGGCAGCAGGCACGCAACTTACCCACTCCCGGCACGGGTAGGTAATGACAAAATTAGAGTGTTCAAAGCAGGCCTCGGCTGCCTGAATAATGGTGCATGGAATAATGGAATAGGACCTCGGTTCTATTTTGTTGGTTTTCGGAACTGGAGGTAATGATTAACAGGGACAAACGGGGGCATTTGTATTGCGGCGTTAGAGGTGAAATTCTTGGATCGCCGAAAGACGAGCTACTGCGAAAGCATTTGTCAAGAATGTTTTCATTAATCAAGAACGAAAGTCAGAGGCGCGAAGACGATCAGATACCGTCGTAGTTCTGACCATAAACGATGCCGACTAGCGATCCGCAGGAGTTGCTTCGATGACTCTGCGGGCAGCTTCCGGGAAACCAAAGTGTTTGGGTTCCGGGGGAAGTATGGTTGCAAAGCTGAAACTTAAAGGAATTGACGGAAGGGCACCACCAGGAGTGGAGCCTGCGGCTTAATTTGACTCAACACGCCAAACACTGACATGATATACATGCCGAGAGCACTTTCGTTGGGTCTAACATGGAACGGGTGCTGGAATTAGACCCTCAAAAATCTGGGGCTACCCTCTAAGTAACTTGATTGTCTCGCTAAAGGAATTGACGGAAGGGCACCACCAGGAGTGGAACCTGCGGCTTAATTTGACTGAACACGCCAATACTGTAGAACGACTGACAAATCGAGAGCACTACCGTTGGGTCTAATAATGAACGTACGCTGGTATTAGACTCACGGAAGACAAGTCAGCTCTCTAACACTCTAATGAAAGAACGATACGGAAATCGTGTTTAGCTCCGCAGAAACCGCAGATTTCAAATACCTGGTCATTGACAAACAAAAGCCCTCAATAAATTCGTCTGGCCAAATAGTGAACGGGTGCTGGAAATAGACCATCTGAAGACAGGTCAGTTTTACCCTACTAATGACAGGGCGTTGCTACGGAAAACCAGCACATATCGAGAGGAGCCGCAGACACTTTGGTTCACGTACCAGGCTGATAAGCCAATGGCGCGAGGCTACCATGTGGGAGATTACGGCCGAACCCTTGTAAGCCGCAATCCCGCCCAAAATCTCAGTACCACTGCAATGGGAGGCTCCTACATGTTCGGGACCTGGGGTTTGCGCCCCAGCCCTATCCGGTAGAGCCGCAGAAAGAGGTCAAAGCGGGCGGACAACTGCTTGATACTCACCTTATACGGCGATTGGGTGCGAAACCACCAACACAAGACTTAGTACCTGGTCGGGGTGTCGAAAACAGTAGAGCAGCCACCTCACTGTGAACTGTCGAGACTCAACCAATGACCATGAGATCTGTCCGCACACCAGGCGAACAACATCTCTGTGACATTACCAGGATTGTCCTCTGGTTAAATGCACTTCGGCTACGATATCTACCTCTGTACGTTATCAGCCATAACTATCATGCTGGACGCAGAAGAGATGCAGACCAGCGGATATTGCACACCTGCCCCACTGTGTCAACACCCCAGGTGGCGGGGAATGTTAGGCGTACCATCTCTGCATAGAAGCCAAGAAAATAAAGGGAGAAAGAGATACCCCACTCACATGCAAATGCTACGTTTCTGGCAGGACGTGACGATCCTGGGATACAGACACACTGGACTGCCTCTCTTCCGGGTAAACCAGTCCATCTCATATATCATCTCACATATCATCATTGCACCCTATAGACACGAGTAGTGAAGACTCGATAGTTTGGTAAGACAACTTCCATAAGAAAGACAACTCTGATCATAAACAACTGCTGCCTTGCAGATAGGCTGGGGACAGCCAAAGGCTAAGAAGGGCATCCCTACAGAAACGCCTGTTGAAATCGGATGCACGGGGCCGCAAGCCTAACAAAACAGTGCAACGTAAATCGCAGCATGATGACAGTACAACCGATTAGAAAAAAGCATGGCGCTCATCCTGCGGAGTCCCGCCAGGCAGCGATAGTGCCGGGCCTCACACCTCGAAGGGGCCCACCTTTGACTACTGGTGGTCACCCACCCATGTGTCGTGGAGTCAAGGCACATGGCTATGGGGCAACTTCTATTGACCAAAACCTCAAGACCCTCAAAATACTACAGTGGAATGTGGAGGGAGTCATTAACAAAAAGCTTTCCCTAGCACATCACTTGCATGAAGGTAAGATTGACGTGGCATGTATCCAGGAAACGCACCTCAACAAAAATCATAAATTCTCAATCAGAGGATACCAGACCTTCCGTCTAGATAGAGAAGGCCACAAAGGAGGGGTCCTGATACTGACCAGAAACTGCATACCGAGTAGCGCGGTATCTGTCAATCACACCGGACAAGCAGAAATTGTAGGAGTTGACATAATGGCTCAAGAGACGAAGCTCCGCATTTTCAATCTGTTCGGACCACCAAATAGAGACATATCGCTCTCGAGTATGGAGGTCAGATACTCGAACTGCATAGTAGTTGGAGATTTCAACAGCCACTCGGAGAGATGGGGATACTCTGACACAGACAGCAGAGGTGACGAAGTGGAAGATTGGGAGATGGATGCAAATCTCTCCCTAATCAATAGGCCGGAGGATAGCCCTAGCTTCTATTCAAGAACATGGCATACCACCTCGACTCCAGATTTGGCCTTCTCCACACAGGACATACACCATAAAATAGACCGCCAGGTGCTAAACCAACTGGCAGGTAGCGACCACAGGCCGATCAGGCTAACCATTGACATGGAAGTAGGCCCACAGGACACAAAACCGCTCCCACGTTGGAATTACAAACGAGCCGACTGGGACAGATTTGCAATCCTGACAGATGGGCTGTGTGAAACCATCAACACACGAAACACCAAAATGAAGCCCATGGTGGAAAGCCTAAGCAAGGCAATAATGCAAGCCGCCACTGAAACCATCCCAAGAGGAGCTAGGAAAAACTATAAGCCCTACTGGAATGATGAGTTGCAGAAAGTGGAAGATGCAGTAACAAATGCTAGGAACATGGCAGAGCGAGAACAATCCATGGAGGCAAACATCGCCCTCAAAGCCGCCACGGCGAAATACAAACACACATTAAGCAAACAGCAAGAGAAAGCTGGAAAAATAAAACGGAAAGCCTAAACCTGGACAAAGACCGGAACAAGCTATGGAAGCTAGTCAGAGCCATGAACGACGAAACCCCGTCAAATAAACAAATTACTATCAAGCAGGGCGAGAACTTGATCACAGGTAAGAAAGCCGCAAACGTCTTTGTCGATCACTATGCCAGAGCAAACCACATCGAGGTCCCTGCAGACAAGCATACAGACATTAGCGAAGAGCTAAAGGGGTCCGAAAACATGAATACGGCACCTCAAAAGCACATGATGGCCAAATTAACAATGAGCGAAATGGAAGAGGCTATGAGAACACTAAAGAAAAGGAAATCTCCCGGAAAAGACGGGATAACAAACGAAATGCTGATGGGGCTGGGCCAAACAGCGAAGAGGAAACTGCTATCGGTCCTGAACCAAAGCTGGAAAAGGGGAATTGTACCACAGGCATGGAAAGACGCAATACTGGTACCAGTACCAAAAATAGGAAAGGACAAAACAGATCCAAATGGATACAGGCCCATAAGCCTACTGAGCTGTGTCGGCAAGCTGATGGAACGGATGATAAACACCAGACTGATGTGGCATCTGGAAGAAAAACGAATACTAATTCCACAGCAAGCCGGCTTTAGACAGCACAGATCCACTGATGACCAGGTCATCCTCATAGCCCAGGAGATAGAAGATGCCTAACAGGCACAGAAATACACAGTAGCTGTTTGGGTGGATCTGGAAAAGGCATTTGACAAAGTCTGGAAAGATGGACTTAGAGTCAAGCTAAGAAGAAGTGATGTTTGTGGGAAAATATACAAGTGGATCAACCACTACCTCAAACAAAGAACGGCCAAAGTCCAAGTACAAGGGCAGATGAGCAAAAAGGTGACACTCGAGCAGGGAGTACCCCAAGGGGGAGTATTGTCACCCACACTCTTCCTGGTATATATAAACGATATTACAGAGAATATACCAAGAAGAGTCCATAGCTCAATGTTTGCAGACGATCTGGCTATGTGGACCTCTGAAAAGAATCTCACCATAGCAAGAAATCGGATGCAGACGGCCCTAACATCGCTGGAAGAGTGGGCGAACTCATGGCTGGTCAAAATAAACGAGGAAAAACCCACACGCACAATATTCTAGCTTTCATTAAAACCCAAAAGTACCAAATTAAGTCTAAATGGCAAAATCCTGCAGCCAAACGACAACCCAAACTATCTGGGAGTCACATTTGATCGGCGCATGACATGGAAAAGTCAGATTGAGAGAAACCGAATGAAAGCTAGAGAAAGAATGGCAATCATGAGGAAACTTGCTGGCACAAGCTGGGAAGCAGACGAAGGCATACTAAAGAAACTGTACACTGGAAGAGTGAGAACAGTTCTCGAGTATGGCATTGCGGCATGGACAACAGCAGCGAAGGCGAACTTCGATAAAGTTAGCAAACTTCAAAACCAAGCCATGAGAATTATAACAGGTGGCATGAAGTCAACGCCAATTGTAGAACTTGAAAAGATTACAAAACTGCAATCCATGACCGATAGAAGAGACTGCAGAGCCCAGCTGCAGTCAGAGAAACTCCTAAGACTGACCGACCATCCAATGCACCAGAGACTAAACAATTTGGGAAATGGGAAACTAAAGCGGAGAAACTTTGCAGAAATAGCCAAAGCAAAGATGCACGAAGATCCCATAAACGCACTAACAACACCAAAACCCATCACTACTGTACGAAAACCTACCTGGAGGCAGGATATATTTCCAGAGGTGGTAGAAAATATACCAGGTATTGCAAACAAAAACCGCCAGACTGAAAAAGAAAGGAGAGATACTACCCTAAGCTTCATAACGAAAAGCTACCCAAGCATGGACTGGACCCATGCATACACCGACGGTTCTGTAACAAACACAACACAGAACGGAGGGGCAGGAGCATTCCTGAACCTACCAAATGGCAGAAAAATAACACTGTCATTCGCTACTGGTAAGTACACAAGCAATTTCAGAGCGGAGGCAGAGGCACTGAGGGCGGCAGTGGAAGAAATGGTGACACACAGTGAAAATGAAAGCCATATAGTCCTGCTTACAGATGCTATCGCCGTAGTCACAGCGCTAAAAAGCCAGAAAAATACTGAGCTTAATGACTTAAGAGCAGCACTCTGCAAACTGTGCCAGCAGTCCGCACCAATAAGGGTAGTGGTACAGTGGGTCCCATCACACTGCAACATCCAAGGCAACGAGGAGGCAGACAGACTGGCAAAAGAAGGTGCAAGACTACCACAAACAGATACTAGTATGACGTTCGAAGAGTCAAAACGGCTTATCAAAGCCAGATACATGACCAAATGGGAAACCGAACATACTGGTTACACCAAAAACGATGCCTATTACCAGTTGAACCGAAGAGAGCAGGTCGTTGTCTTCAGACTTCGCACTGGCCACAATAGACTGAGGTACCACCTATTCAACAAATTGAAGATAGGGTGTACCGACGAATGCCCTTGCGGTACTGGTAAAATGACCGCTGAACATCTGCTGCAGAACTGCCCGACATACGAGGATCAGAGAGAGCAGATGTGGCCATCACCAGTGGAACTGCAAGACAAGCTCTATGGCAGTGGCGACAGCCTCAGGATGACCGCCGCTTTTTTCGAAAAAATAATGGTTACTGTCTGACTGCGTACGAAGAAGAAGAAGAAGATATTAGGAAATACTTTTTTAGTCAGAGAGTGGTGAATGCTTGGAATGCATTTCCAGGGGAGCTAGTGGAGACAGGGACAGTTACTGCATTTAAGAATACATTGGATGCACATAGCTTTTAGAGCAAGGTGATGTAAATGAAACAGGTTGTATACAGACTCTGCAGGGTCTTCTAAACCAGTATAAAGAAGTTAAGTTAAGTGTGTGAGAAATAATACGAGCTGACTGAGGTCTTACTATCAGAGAGGTTGCTCAGGAGGTTCGAATTTAAATCGGTACATGGCATAAAATCGTAACTGAAGATTGTAAATGAGACGAGTGACAGCTAAACTCATGCCACGCTTCCTGACCGAGGACCAGAAGGACGATCGGTTGTCCATTTGCACTGCCTTTCGTGAGCTAGGAAGAAAACGACGCAAATATCATGCCCTCGACATCCACTGGTGATGAAAGCTGGATGTACGGAAATGACCCGGAGACAAAGCAAATGTCGTCTGTTTGGCAAACGTCATTATCTTCTCGTTCAAAGATCACGCGACAAGTCAAGTCCATTGTCAAGACTATGTTGATTGTGTTCTTCTATATTGATCGACTGGTTCATCATGAATACGTCCCTAGAAGACAAAGTGTCACCGTTGAATTGTTCAAATTAGTTCTGCAACGCCTCCTCGATGCTGTACACAGACATCGCACTGGGAAGTGGCGCACAATCAATTGGATTTGCATCATGACATAGGTCTGTCAAGACAAACGATTTTTTGACGAAACACAACGTTGCATTGCTCCCACAACCTCGAAACTCACCTGATTTTGCTCGGCCCGGCTTTTTCTTGTTCCCACAACTTACAAATAAAACAATGATAGTTCGCAGATTCGATGCTATTGACGCGATTCAGGCCAAAGCGACAAGACAAATCAGGGCTTTTCAGAAAAGTGCCTTCCAGATGTACTTCCTTAAGTAGCAGGAACGTTGAATAAAGTGTATACAATCCCAAGGAAACTACGTTGAAGGAGATAAAACGAACTTTAATGTCTTTTTATTCACTCCCCCAACAAATGTTCCCGCAGTTTTGTAAACAGCTGAGTAATTATGCAAATATGTTAATTAATTTATATATTATGTGAGTAGATAGAAGTCCGTATTATTGATAGTAATCAGATTTATTCCGCAGAACAGACATGGCTATATTTATAATATGATGGGGTGGATACCCATATTGCTCTGTTGTGCCATCCTGTAGATACATTTGGTCCATCAGTCGATTGTTTAAAAAACCGTGTTGTATGCGTATTACAGCTCCAGTTACAGATGCATGTTTAAATTACGATTCAGCAACTCGAGCAAAATCAGACATGTCCATCACATGAAATCATCAGTTTTTATTATCTAGGGAAAGAAACAATTGCATCCAATTAGTAAAACAAATTACACAACATGTATACATGTAACCAATATAGTTCACGTCTGTGGGAAAATCAATGTGATATCGCACATCACTAAATAAGTCACTAACATATCACACACCATTAACCATGTCACCAATATGTCACTCATTACTTACTTAATTTCCCTGTCCTAGACACTGTCACACATCATTCTTCCAGTATTCAGCCACATGGATTGCCCTATCACTGGCACCCAGCAGGTCATCTATGCTACAAGTCTCCGGAAGGTTTGGGCAGATCATCAGATGATCCTGGTCTTGTGTTACTCCACATTCGCGTGTTTCATCATCCCTGTATCCCTATCTTTTAAGGTTTCTCCTGCATCATCATACACCAGTTCGAAGTCTATTTAGTGACTTCCATATTGCGTAGGGCAGGAGATGTCCAGGCGCAGGTTCCTCCCGTAACTCGATCAAGGGGACCTGTGTCAGCTGTTTCCAATTTTCGATGCTTTGTTTTCCTTGACTAGTATGTAGGGGCTGTGTTGACTGTAGGAAACCTCGTCTTGACTTTAGTCTTGCGCGCTGCACCTGATGTCCGAACATAGAGTGCCTTGGGTCATTTACCTGTTTCTCTATTTCTATCTGACGCGACAGTTCTTTGTCACACCCATCACTAAATATGCATCAAATTCATCACATATCACTAAAATGTCACCAATATATTACACATTCTCAAATATGTCACTAATATAATACTCGCCACTAAACAAGTCACCAACATATTACACATCACTAAACAACTCATACATATGTCACATATCACTAAACATGTTAGCAATATGTCACATATCACTAAACACACCATCAAAATATCACACATCACTAAACACGTCACCAAAATACCACACTACACTAAACTAGTTACTATATATGCCATCCATTTGCTCTTTTCGTCTTGTCAGACGATAGTAATTGTGCTTTTAGTACAAAGCCCGGACAAAAAAATAGAGACCATATGTTACCCATACAGTGTGGTCCCTCTCTCGGTCTGCTTTGTTTGCTCCAAGGGAAAGGTGATACCAATACATTTAGAGCATAGCAAGCTGCAGAAGTTGCCGGATCAGCTGAAAATTTCTCTATCTGTTCGCCTGTCGAGGCTTCACTCCTTCACCAGTCGCTAACCAAGGCTACGGGTTTGGTCTGCCCTGCCACAACACTCAGCTGAGGTTGCCTTTCTTCGCTTTAAGATAAGGCATGTGAATCCTAGTGTGTGTACTCATTAGCACATTTCGGTTGTCAGGTTTGGTAGACGCTGACCAACTTTCAGAATTATCAGAAAACAGGTTGCACAGCCATATCTGACAAAACCCGACAAGATGCGCCCTTATCTTATCTGCAAGGCTTCAGATGGTTTGAAATAATCATTTTCTTTCTCCTGAATGAGCTGCCTTCAGAAGAATTTCGAGCCACATCTGCCCGAAACTATTGGGTTTAAGGCGCCAGTGGCTCGCATTCCGTCCCCTCTCGTGTTAGTCAATACAGTTCTGCCGCGCGATGACGTAAGGAGGTGGCCTTTGTTGTTAGAGGCTAAACGGGAGCATTTAATTGGTGTTGAAGAGCTCATCCTCAATCCCACCCCAGGCTAAAACAACATTTAGAAAAAACAATATATCACACATCACTGAACACGCCACAAAAACATCACGCATCACTAATCACGTCACTATTCATCACACATCACTAATCATGTCACAATACATCTCACTGCAAGGCTTCAGATGGTTTGAAATAATCATTTTCTTTCTCCTGGATGAGCTGCCTTCAGAAGAATTTCGAGTCACATCTGCCCGAAACTATTGGGTTTAAGGCGCCAGTGGCTCGCATTCCGTCCCCTCTCGTGTTAGTCAATGCAGTTCTGCCGCGCGATGACGTAAGGAGGTGGCCTTTGTTGTTAGAGGCTAAACGGGAGCATTTAATTGGTGTTGAAGAGCTCATCCTCAATCCCACCCCAGGCTAAAACAACATTTAGAAAAAACAATATATCACACATCACTGAACACGCCACAAAAACATCACACATCACTAATCACGTCACAATACATCGCACATCACTAATCATGTCACAATACATCACACATCCCTAATCCTGTCACAATACATCACACATCACTAATCATGTCACAATACATCACACATCACTAATCATGTCATAATACATCACACATTACTAATCATGTCACAATATATCGCACATTTCTAAACATGTCACAATATCCCACACATGACTAAACAATTCACAAAACCATCCTACATCACCAAACAAGTCCCCAATATACCACACATCACTAAACCCTCCATGAGGGGATATCCCGCTACCCACTCAAATGTTCATGGAAAGGTGCACTTCAGCCTCCATACTTATTTTTTCGCAGTTGTGCTCCATTGTAGTGCGTGTTTAACACTTTAATCTAGAGCTGTATTTGATCTTGTTACATAGTCATTATTTTTTCTGGTTTCCTTAAACTGATTATGTCACATAATGAAACATATAAAGGTGAAGGTCGTCACTTCAGGAGTCATTCAGCAAAATTGAGTTTACATTATTGAGTTCTTTTCTGTTCTTAAGATTTGACTTCAGTCCTCTTCGGACTTACCAACCCCAGACTTGCCAATAGGTTCACAGTCTCTCTCAGTAAATGACGATGTGTGTGGATGTTGATAATTTCCGCAGCGCGTTAGTTGTGCACAGTTCTGCTCCGCATTTCTGTACCTTCTGAAGTATGAATTCAGAGCCCCACAATGACTGTCACTGTTAAAGAGGTCTCGGATAACTGCTTGATGTAGCATTACTGTTTTCAATAGAGACGTATGGTCACGTTCTTGTTAGAACGTAGAATAGGAACCACCTCTACCTTAGTGGTAAATGGCTTGAGGGACCAAGCTGTCGACGAAAATTACTTCCATCTTGTAAAGAAGGTAAACTAGTGCTATTCAAATGAGATCACTCATGTCCACTAGCCACTCCCCATACCTATACATCTCGGATTACAACATGGACATATCTTCTTCTCGTGTCCTGCTGCCCTTGCCCATACGGCATCGCAGAGAGTCGGGGGTGCGTAGATTTCTTGTTATCGCCAAGTGGGAAGCTTGTGCTATATCATATCATATCCTCAAAACTGTTCACAGCTGCCCTTGAAGCATGGACATGGCGGATAGAATCAAGGTGTCAACATATATCGCGAAATATTCTCACACCTATGCTTTTGGGGACGACATGACCTTCAACCACAGCCTTGCATTCACGAATTGAATGAAGCAGGCAAGGTGGTTGGTCCGAACATTAATAGAAAGAAAACCGAAGATGCCATTGAAAATGTCAATGCGGGTGTCCACATAGGCCAGGAAATCAACAACCACAACGACATTGATAAGGAGATATCTCCATGGAGAGTAACGGCGGTTGGCCCAGCTTCAACCGCCCTAAATCGATACTCCATCAAATGACGGACGTCAAGGACATTACTTACACCTTCAATATCATGGTTATCCTAGCATCTCACACCTTCAATAGCATGGTTATCCTAGCAACCCACACCTTCAATATCATGGTTATCCTAGCATCTCACACCTTCAATAGCATGGTTATCCTAGCAACTCACAAATTCAATAGCATGGTTATGCTAGCAACCCACACCTTCAATAGCATGGTTATCCTAGCATCTTACACCTTCAATAGCATGGTTATCCTAGCATCTCACACCTTCAATAGCATGGTTATCCTAGCATCTCACACCTTCAATAGCATGGTTATCCTAGCAACTCACACCTTCAATAGCATGGTTATCCTAGCAACTCACACTTTCAATAGCATGATTATCCTAGCAACTCACACCTTCATTAGCATGGTTATCCTAGCAACTCACACCTTCAATAGCATGGTTATCCTAGCAATGGTGTAAAGGAGTGAGGTTTGGAGTCTACTCAAATCAGACGCAGAGAAGCTTTGAAATAGCGAAAAGCCGCTGGAGAGAAAGATTCCTAAATATCTTTCTAAGAGATTAAAACTGGAAATACCTACATCCGCGACTAAACTGAGTTCCAGAATGTCGTCAACTCTGCATCACTGTGAAGGTACGAGTATATATGAGCCGGCCATGTAGTCCGCATGACTGACGATAGATGGGTGAGGAGGGTGTATTCTTGCTTGATTGAATATCAGTATTGCAGTATTCAAGTACCTCCATTTTTAGGTCTACATACTCCTTGATGGCATTGTCCAAAATATGTTTCCAAATGTTCTGTCCGACATCTCTTTTCCCTTGTTTGTCTGAGCAATGTATCGATCAAGAAATCAAATTCCGATCTCCTCGTTTTTGTCAGGTGAGTTCCATTGGAATCATGAACAGCGATTTCACATTAATCTTAAACATCATATATTATTTTTTTGGCATCTTCAAAAACCTTGACTTATAGGAATTACAAGTAAAATTAAATATGTTATGCAGCAGAAACATGGACACCCACGAAAGAGATGGAATCCAAACTCAGAGTGACCCAAACCTCCCTCGAGAGACGCATGGTTGGCCTCACGCTTCATAACCAGCGTACAAAATGTATTTCAACTCGAACTAATGTCAATTGCCCCTGGTGGAAGATGCAGTTATGTGTGCAGACAAGATGAAACATCGCTCACTTACTGCGAAGAACGGACGATCGTTGGAGCACAGTGACAGCAATATGGTATTCCAGAGACAAGAAACGACCACGGGCACGACCACTAACACGTTGGTCCGACTCCCTTGCATCCCGCACAACATTCACGATGTCACATATGGACGACACTTTATCCACTGCTTCACCCTGGCACGAGACAAAGACCGTTGGAAGAGAAGTTTGAACCCGCAATGGTGAAACCGCCGCTGAAGAACAGCTCTTCCAGTAATCCAGTAATTGAACAACGTACATCATATAAACTTTACTCTTGCACATCGACAGCAAGAATAAGAAATGTATACACATTTTACATTTGTGGATTGGGAACATGAAGACATCAAATCTTTGGATTCTTGTTCTAGTGAATCTGAGATTCTGTTTTTATCAAGTACAAACCATAAGGTAGGAGCTAGTGCTCTCCAACATGATCTGTGTGACGCAATTCTGTTCATTTCGCGTACGTATGTTGTTCAAACCGATTACAGAGCCCTCTCTGACGATTGTTCTGCATAGAGTTTCAGTCGGTCTTCCTCTTTGCTGCCAGATGGCGACCACATAAACGCCTGTAGATGGAGTCTGTTGATGTTTATTCTAAGAATATGCAATATCTATGTCCACAATCTATTACTAAAATGTGAAAAAATGTGTTGATTGGGGACTTTCCTAATTGTTTTGTCAGTTATGAATTAATCCTAGCCAATGTTCAACTGTTTTTAAGACACTTATTCTCAAATGCTTTTTATTAATTTTCTAAGGTCCTTGTGGAGCTAGTAGCACAGTGGTTAGAGCACTGGCTTCGCATCTGAGTGGTCCTGGGTTCATTCCCCAGTTGAGGCGATAATGTTTTTTCAGACCGCAATGGCACCCGGGTCGACCCAACCTTATATGGTTACTGGTTCAGTCCGGGAAGTAAAAGCGGCGAGGGAGAGGAGATGGCTATCGCCCTCATATAGCCGAGCCTTGGAAATGTGAGATCGCTAACACCTCACACCCCTACGCAGTAATGCTTTGGGTTACTATACTTTACTTTTAAGGCCACTGTTATGTTCCAGCATTAATATCCATAGATGATTATTGATAATACTCTGGAGCTAACCTGAGCTTGGTATGGATTATAGGAATACAAAAGTGAATGGCCGCATCTTGTATGATGATAGTGTAATCGATAAACCGGCAGTCTACAGATTGTACATGTTCAAATCTAATGTGAGTCTTGCAAACGGTGCCGTCGGCGCTTAAGAGGGCGGAAAAAAGTATTTACAACCAGTGAATGGGGAGAGGGGAGACGAACGTCTGATTAGTCTCATGTTATTTAGGGTCAGACAAAATTTACTTGCCAAGATTAACACCATCCCACCTCCCTGACACCCCCCCCCCCACCTTTCTTCGACTACCTTGTAGTTCTTCCTGGAAACCAGCTGTTCTTTTTGGCAGCCTTGATTAACGAGGCTGTGGATTGACGATTGGGCACAGTTGTAGTGAGCAACACGTAAGTGAAGAGATGAAGCCAACATAGCGCAGTCGCAGTGAGGACCCCGGTCTCTACCTTCATCAAAACGATCGGGAAGTAAGGGAAGCAACTGCAACCCGTAACTTAAGACTCAACTTACTCATGTTGGACATTAACTACAATAGCAACAAAAGCAGCAACCAGTCCTAAGCCAATTGCTAAAATGGATTTTCCACCTATTGGGCTCTCCAGAGTACATTCTACATTCAATGACGTCAATTCTTAAGATAACTGAACAGAAACAATGTGTGGTCTAAGCAAAGCAAACATATCCTGCTTGGTTTCGACTGTTGTAGGAAAATAGCGCGTATAATAAGCCTCTCGTTTCTTTGGAGCATACACCAATCACCACTTCCGGGTTCACTCTTATCCAGCATATACAATATATCTAGTGTGGTTACTGCTAAAAATCTACCCACAAGTTATTTGTACTTTCATATAGACGGCGCCTAACTGGCTGTGGGTCTACTTAGATATAAGTGTTTTCATCAAGTTAAGTTAAGTTAAACTGTCCCTGATCAACCTCCATACATGCTTCTATGAATCATGAATGCTAGACAAGCCAACAGAATGGCGCTCAGCAGTGGGCCAGACCAACAGAGACATGAACATAAAAATAAATATACCTGTATGCGGCAAATTGCCTTTGTGTATTTTTGTTGGATTTGCAAGCCATCATCTTTATCCATATGTGCGTGCTGAACTTAATCCAAATATACAGAGCATTAATTATACCACGCGCTGTCGTCCCATGTGCGCCATCGATAATACTCGTAGTACCCAGTACGTTTACCTGCGAGTAGGTTATCAAAGTATTACAACTACGTATGTAGGTTATCAAAGTATTACAACTACGTATGTAGGTTATCAAAGTATTACAACTACGTATGTATTTAAACAGTCTAAACATACCTCCACCACAAGGAACATCACATTTTCTCCCAGCAGAGAAGACCTTGAATTTTGAGTGCAACCAACCAATTAAAATATAAATCCAAAGGGCCCTATCCATAGTAAAATAAGGCAAAGCGGCATGACCAGATGTAGTAGCAGCAGAAGTCATAATGACATATATAGATAAGACCACTGATACATTGCAAGGATTATTCAAGAAGATATAGGAAGTGGAGAGAGTGTCCACAGAATAGAAAGACGGATATCTGATTAAACTGCAGAAGAAGGGAAGCCTGGCAGAGTGCAGAAATTATAGGGGTGATTATATGGCTGTCAGTGTCAGGCAAGATATTGAACAGATTCTTTTTGGACCGATTAAAAGCGCAAGTAGACAAAAAGCGTAGAAAGGAACAGGCAGGATTTTGCCAGGGAAGATCATGCACATATCATTTAGCTACGTTACGCATTATAGTAGAACACAATATTGAATGTAAATCCTCCCTATTCGCACATTGTATAGACTATGGAAAGACGGTTGGCAGTGGATCGTAGTACTCTATGGCAACTCTTAAGACAATAGTGAATACCAGAGAAGTACACAACCCTCATGCAAAATATGTACAAAGAGTTAGCAGAATGGTACATGGGGCAAAAAGGGATGAGACAAGGATGCCTGCTCTAACCTTTATTGTTCTTGATGGTTATAGATTGAATAATGAAGACATTAATCGAAGGAGAAAGAACTGTCATTTAGTGGACACTGTAGTAACAATAAGAGAAACGGGAATGTGCAGATGATCTGGAACGTTTGTGACACATTCATAGGCATTTGCAAGAGAAACTTGATAGGGTGAAAGAACAACCAATCATATTGGGACTGAATATCAACATGAAGAAAACCAATCTTCTTATTCTCAACACTATCAGCAACGAACCAATCGTGATGTATAGAGAGCAGTTAGACAAAGGGGATACCTTTACCTTTCTGAACAACAATAAACGCATCAGGAGGTACAGATGCAGATGCAAAAATCATAATTGAAAAGGCAAGAGGTGCATTCCTGACACTAGAGAGAACCAGAGAAATCAAGATTCACACTCAAGTTAGAATATTCAACGCCATTGTCAAATCGGTGCTTCATTATGAAGGGAAGGCATGGAGAACGACCAAGGTCATACAACAGAGACTACAGTCATTGGTTAACAGATGCCTTTCGAAGGATCTAGATCTTGATGATCCGTTCCTCAGCGTAGCTGCGGGTCCCAACTTCGTCTCCAGCGGACCCTGTCTTGGTCCACGGAAGTCCAGTACACGGTCAGTGTTCCCCTAGAGGCATCTCGGATGTTGTATCGTTAAGCAAGGGAGTCTGACCAACGTGTTGGAGGTCTTCCCCGCGGTCTCTTCCTACCTCGGGGGTAACAGACTGCTGTCGCTGTACTCCATCGACCATCGTTTCGTTGCAACATCTGACTTGCCCATCTATAGTTTGTCTTGTCTGCATATATTACCTCAACCGTCACATGGGGCAATCGTCGTATGTCAGAATTGTGGAGACCTTGCATAAAAAGTTATTGCCCGTCGCGAAAGGTTGGTAGCCCCAAAATCGGACGGTTTTGTCTTAATAATGTGATGTGGGCTGTATTTGGATTATAGTGAGGAAGAATATGCGCTGGTCATAAATCTCACTTTTATCCCCAGTTACCTTATGATCAATGGCAACACTATTGGTCGAGAAGACTGGAGGTATTTCTGGATGAAGGCACTCTGGTCTTACTTCCCGTGAGACCAGGGGTCGCTTGAAACTTGCGGGATTCGATCGCTCACCGTTTTCATTCATCACTGTGATAATCGACTACAGTTTGCATTCGTTGGTTTTGGAGAGTGACTAACAAAGCGTCTCTCAAGGGAGGCGTGGGTAACTCTCAATTTATTCTCTATAGATTTTGTTAGTGTCCATTTCTCGACACCGTAACACGCCGCAGGGAGTACAGTGGAATTGAAGAGAGAGGTTCGTAGGTCTTGGTCATATCAACCGTCCAACACCGTGTTAATAGACAAGAAGGCTGCCCAACTCGCGCGGAGACGTCTTGTTAGTTCATGTTCCAGGTTATTTTTTAAAGGGAGAAGACGTCCAAGATAAATTTACTCGTTGGCGTCCTCTAATCGTACCTCGCCAAGGAAAATTAATCCACAAGGGGCGAAGCGATTGTGCAAGACTTTGGTCTTTGAGACATCCATCTCCAGACCCGCTTTCTTGCCTTCTCCATAGAGCAGCTGCATCATTTGGTTGGCTTCTGCTGCTGACTGTGATGTGATGAGCACTATGTCATCGGGAGATCGAATGTCAATAAGGATGCCAAATGTGTCCCAGTCGCATCGGCTAATGACCGATTCCAAACATGTAGATAAGAGATTCATAGAGATAGGATCGCCACGGCTGACCCCCTTTTGAAATGATGCCACAAATGGATGTTGGAAGAGACGAAATGTAGTTTTGCATTTCGTATAACTGTTAATAAGAACTCTTATTTAACAAGGATCTACATCTTGTTCTAACAGTGAAAGCAAGACAAAATGTGGTTCTACCGAGTCAAAAGCCTTTTTATAGTCAATGAAGTCGCGTATCGGTGCAAGCTGGTAGTAGACATTGCTTGCTTTCTGGATTATCATCTATTAACAAGTATCAGGTCCTCGTGCAAGAGGCCTCCTCGTCGCAGACAGATAGGAGGTGTATCTGAAACACTCGAGAGGTTCCACTTGACGACCACACAAGCTTCTCACCTGGCCCAAACAAGAGATATACACATCCTGCCACTCTGACATGCCGCATAGCAAGAGAAGGACGACAAAAGAAGAAAAAAGAAGAATGTGAACATCAATGGCGTCTGGAACTCTCGGGCTGCCTCGACAGGGTGGAATATAGTCCATTGTGCTGTACGAACGCTGAAAGCCTGCCCGTTCGACAGTTTGCAATTCTTCGAGGGTGATGCGGACTATGGCACGGATGCATTTTGTAAACAGCTTGTAAGTGACCGAGAGGAAAGTAATTGGACGATAGTTTCCTAGATCCTCTTTCTCTCCCTTCTTGTGCAAGAGTGTTGTCCTCCATTAGTCCAGGCAGGTGTTCACCCCGAATTAAGATAACGCGTAAAACGTTGCGCTATGGCATGGTAAAGGGGTAGTCAGCAAAGTCCGGATGACCTCCACAGTGATGCCATCTTCACCTAGGGATTTTCCAGATGGTATTGACTCGACAGCATGGCGAATTTCTCAGGCAGGATGTATGGAAGAAGGGATAACGTGGATAGGAGAGCAATTGTAGAGGGCTCTAATGATCTAAGCAGGTTGCTATAGTATGATTTATTTATTGACTACATGCTCAGAGTTGACGTTGTGCGAGACCCATTGGCAGCTTTCAAACAAAGAATATGGTTTGACGGTGCTCAGCAAGGTTACGAGTAGCTCATTTGATGCTGCGCTGATATTCAGTAGTTTCGCGGGCAAAGTTGTCATCATCTTCTTTGAGTTTTTGGCGGCAGATCTTGTGTAAGGTGGTGAAAGCTTTGTGGTTGTTTGGAAAACGAGACATATTACGCCGTTCCTCTAGCAAAGCTTGAGTGGCAGGTGAAATGTGATTTGGAATGCGAAGAATATTGGTTTGAAGTGGCAGGATATGGTGAGGAATGAAGACCTATGGGAAATGAGCCATCAAAATGTACTGGAACAACACATGAAGAGAAATAAATGGGGCAGGATAGAACAAACGCTACGAAAGGCACAGTCCAACCTAGCCAGACGGAAACTAATATGGAATCCTCAAGTGAAGAGAGTCAGAGAGATAAAGGGAGGTAGACCTACATATACATGGAGAAGAGAAAATGAGAAGGTACTAATAGTTTGTTATTACACCAGAATATACTTCATTATACACCTCGAGCCGCGTAGCGCAGTGGTTAGCGCTCTGGCTTCGAATCTGAGTGGTCCTGGGTCCATTCCACAGTTGAGGCGGTAATGTTTTTTTCAGACCCCAATTGGTCCCGGGTCGACCCGGCCTTAAATGTGTACCGGTTCAGTCCGGGAAGTAAAAACGGCGAGGGAGAGGAGATGGCTACCACCCTCATATAGCCGAGCATTTGAAATGTGAGATTGCTAACACCTCACACCCCTACGGCTATGAGTTACTTTACTTTACTTTACTTACACCTGAAGAGAGGCAAAATAAGCAGCCGAGGACCGTGCATGCTGGCTGGATGTTGTACATGCACTGAGAGGAGCGACTGATTTTGATTGATGGATTGAAAGATGTATGTAGTTGCTCATTTAAATAAGATAATTCCATGCAGTTCTCCCTGGAAACAGACTGTTTTAATGGCAATCTGGGAAAGTGGTGGCTATACACGTGATCACTGGAGTAGTGAGCGACACGTAATTGAAACAAAGCATAGCTTAACTACTTGGTAGACCCCGGTACACCTTCATCAGCATACTCGTGATGTCAGGAAAGCTACTACAGCGCGCCTCATAAGGCTTATGGAGTAAAGGAGTAAAGTTAATCATTGTACGCATTCAACAACAACAACAACAACAACAACATCAACAGTTTCTACGGGATTTTTTTTTCGTTCGCTTTATTTCTCTAATCCCCCAGTCAGTGTGCACTGTGGTTTTTATGTTGCGCCTGTCGGCCCAGTGCATCCGACTTCAGCATTTATTTTATGAAAGAGTCTGCTTCCTCCTGCATTTTCTAAGGGTTTGCGTCCCTGGGGTTACGACCGGTGCTGAAATGGAGATCGAACCCAGTACCTTCTGGTTGTGAGGCGTGTCACTTAATCACTAGCCCACACCGTCCCCCACGGGAGTCTACGGGATTCTTAACAATCCTTTGTAAAGTCGAAATGTTCGTGGTCTATAGGTGACATGACATTGCATGTTCATAAATTGTCCTTGATTCTTTTCAGTAGGACATGTTTTATTATTTATGAAAGGATTTCAAGATTTCCCGGTTTACATATAACTCTTGGGCATCATTGGAGGGGTAAACATTTCAAAAGTAGTAGAACAAAATATAGACTCACCGAATCGACAGGGACCAATATGGCATTAGCTATGGCAACAATAGTAAGTGACGTCAGCAGTCCATTGCGCATCATGGTAATTATTAGTAAAGAGTTGAAGACTACTCTTGACTTGAAACAAATGGATAACAGAAAACATAAATATAATTTTGACTTGTGCATAGATCCTGCAAACAAATGATAAAGTACTGCAATTCTCTGAACATATTTAAAATGTCGACTAAAGAAGGTATTGTTTGGGGTTAGCAGTTAATAATTCATCCCGTATAGCAAATTGCTAAATAATCCATAATTGCAAGATCACGCAAAGTACTTTGATAGAAGCTTTCTGCAAATATACTAACTGCTGTGCTGGTCTATGGCCTTCTTTAGATAGGCCGTCTGACTCACCGGGAAAATCGCTTGAAACGTCACATTCCACCGCCGACTAAATGAGGGAACTCATATTGTGCCAATGATTATTATCAATCCATGCTCCATACAAAGAAATAAAACACATTCACGGTACAAAACACAACAAGTAACTGTTGAGAGTGATCCTTTCACAGAATCATGTTCTAAAACCAACAGCATATCCATCTTTGCTTCCCAAACAAGTAATTATAGTTGCACTGGTAGTTGACACATAGAAGCTCCGTCATTTAGTTAGTCCTGTAATGTGTCGTTTCAAAGGAGTTTCTATATGAGTCGGAAGGCCGGTATCTACAGTAGGCTCATTAACCTAAATATGACGACTGGAAATTATCAATGCTGTGATCTAAGCTTACAAAACTTACGCCGCCAAATATGTCACTTCAAATAACGTCTTTATAACGGTTTAGAAGACTCTACAGAGCGTGTATAAAACCAGTTTCACTTGATCTAAAAATAAGAATGCGCTTTCAATCTCTTTTTGAATGCATTAATTGAACCTGTCTCCACTATTTCATGTGGTAATTCATTCCAAACATTCACCTTTCTTGTTTACCATTTTTGGCAGCTTATTCCCCAACGGATAAGCGGGGTAGCAGCAACGATAGCTGCTTATTGACGACAAGAATAACTTATTTTAGTTATATTGGTGATGAGATGACAAATCAAACATCATCCCCCCACACTACCACACCACCCCCATAAAATGTACAAATCGCACGCCTATTAAACGTACCGTTGTGCTTTGGAAAACACTGACTTAGATACAAGGAGCGTTCAAGTCAAACCGGAATTGGGATCAAGATGCTGAGCAGCGCATGAGCTGCAATGGTCAGTGACCCATAGCTGACTGCTAGCGTCAGGGCCAGCGAACCATAGCTGCCAAGACCCTTCTACACCTCCACGTGGTGATCCTGGATAACAGGCTGCAGTAAGGCAGACTGGCTAAGAAGAAGGGATCGAAGAGGGAATGCTAACCCGGTACTCAAAAAATGCTTGCTGAAGTCGGATGTGTTGGACCGAAAGGCGCAAATATCGCAGCCAAGCTGTAAACAGCGACACAACGCATTCCGTTCTCTGGACTACATTCTGCTACTTGCCCTTTCAGGGTTTGGTAGCGGAAGATTGGGAACGAAAGAAGAAGAAAACCGGAATTGTTTTTTTTTGTAAAGAAACAACAATGTCTTGTCTTCACTTGTCTTTTCTACTTGTGCCGTGAGACGGCGTGGTGAGCCGTAGTATTCTGTATAGGAATAGACGTGTCGCTGACGTGGTCGTCATCCAATGACGATTTAGAATATACGCAACATTTCCTATCCATCTAGTTCTCTGTCTGCCACGGTTGCGAAAACCCTAGCGTCGTGCGTTATAGGCGCACATGGGTAGTTGGTCAGGATGTATTCTCATTAGGTGGCCGAACCAATGTATTTTCGCTTCATCAATATATTCAGAGCACGGTCTTGCTTCAACTATTCTTCTCACATCTTCATTACCGCATTCTGTCTCTCCTAGTTAGTTGATTTCTTATTCTTCTTCTTCGTACGCAATCAGACAGTAACCATTATTTTTTCGAAAAAAGCGGCGGTCATCCTGAGGCTGTCGACACTGCCATAGAGCTTGTCTTGTGGTTCCACTGGTGATGGCCACTTCTGCTCTCTCTGATCCTCGTATGTCGGGCAGTTCTGCAGCAGATGTTCAGCGGTCATTTTCCCGGTACCACACGGGCATTCGTCGGTTCCACCTATCCTCAATTTGTTGAATAGGTGGTACCTCAGTCTATTGTAGTCAGTGCGAAGTCTGAAGACAACGACCTGCTCTCTTCTGTTCAGCTGGTAATATATGCATCGTTTTTTATGTAACCAGTATGTTCGGTTTCCCATTTGGTCATGTATCTGGCTTTAATAAGCCGTTTCGACTGTTTGTACGTCATACTAGTATCTGTTTGTGGTAGTCTTGCGCCTTCTTTTGCCAGTCTGTCTGCCTCCTCGTTGCCTTGGATATTGCAGTGTGATGGGACCCACTCTACCACTACCCTTTTTGGTGCGGACTGCTGGCACAGTTTGCAGAGTGCTGGTCTTAAGTCATTAAGCTCAGTGTTTTTCTGGCTTTTTAGCGCTGTGACTTCGGCGAGAGCATCTGTAAGCAGGACTATATGGCTTTCATTTTCTTTATGTGTCACCATTTCTTCCACTGCCGCCCTCAGGGCCTCTGCCTCCGCTCTGAAATTTGCTTGTGTACTTACCAGTAGCGAATGACAATGTTATTTTTCTACCATTTGGTAGGTTCAGGAATGCTCCTGCCCCTCCGTTCTGTGTAGTGTTTGTTACAGAACCGTCGGTGCATGCATGGGTCCAGTCCATGCTTGGGTAGTTTCTCGATGTAAAGCTTAGGATAGTATCTCTCCTTTCTTTTTCAGTCTGGCAGTTTTTGTTTCCAATACCTGGTATATTTTCTACCACCTCTGGAAATATATCCTGCCTCCAGGTAGGTTTTCGTACAGTAGTGATGGGTTTTGGTGTTGTTAGTGCGTTTATGGGATCTTCGTGCATCTTTGCTTTGGCTATTTCTGCAAAGTTTCTCCGCTTTAGTTTCTTATTTCCCAAATTGTTTAGTCTCTGGTGCATTGGATGGTCAGTCAGTCTTCGGAGTTTCTCTGACTGCAGCTGGGCTCTGCAGTCTCTTCTATCGGTCATGGATTGCAGTTTTGTAATCTTTTCAAGTTCTACAATTGGCGTTGACTTCATGCCTCCTGTTATAACTCTCATGGCTTGGTTTTGAAGTTTGCCAACTTTATCGAAGTTCGCCTTTGCTGCTGTTGTCCGTGCCGCAATGCCATACTCGAGAACTGGTCTCACTCTTCCAGTGTACAGTTTCTTTAGTATACGTTCGTCTGCTCCCCAGCTTGTGCCAGCACGTTTCCTCATGATTGCCATTCTTTCTCTGGCTCTCATTCGGTTTCTCTCGATCTGACTTTTCCATGTCATGCGCCGATCAAATGTGACTCCGAGATAGTTTGGGTTGTCGTTTGGCTGCAGGAATTTGCTATTTAAACTTAATTTGGTATTTTGGGGTTTGATTGAGAGCGAGAATATTGTGAATGTGGTTTTCTCCTCGTTTATTTTTACCAGCCATGAGTTCGCCCACTCTTCCAGCGATGTTTGGGCCTGCTGCATCCGATTTCTTGCTATGGTGATATTCTTTTCAGAGGTCCACATAGCCAGATCGTCTGCAAACATTTAGCTGTGGACTCTTCTTGGTATATTCTCTGTAATGTCGTTTATATATACCAGGAAGAGTGTGGGTGACAGTACTCCCTCTTGGGGTACTCCCTGCTCGAGTGTCACCTTTTTGCTCATCTGCCCTTGTACTTGGACTCTATCCGTTCTTTGTTTGAGGTAGTGCTTGATCCACTTGTACATTCTCCCACAAACTTCACTTTTCCTTAGCTTGACTCTAAGTCCGTCTTTCCAGACTTTGTCAAATGCCTTCTCAAAGTCCACCCAAACCGCTACTGTGTGTTTCTGTGCCTGGTAGGCATCTTCTATTTCCTGGGCTATGAGGATGACCTGGTCCTCAGTGGATCTGTGCTGTCTAAAGCCGGCTTGCTGTGGAATTAGTATTCGTTTTTCTTCCAGATGCCACATCAGTCTGGTGTTTATCATACGTTCCATCAGTTTGCCAACACAGCTCAGTAGGCTGATAGGCCTGTATCCATTTGGATCTGTTTTGTCCTTTCCATTCTTTGGTACTGGTACAAGTACTGCGTCTTTCTATGCCTGGGGTACAATTCCCTTTTTCCAGCTTTGGTTCAGGACCGATAGCAGTTTCCTCTTCGCTGTTTGGCCCAGCCCCATCAGCATTTCGTTTGTTATCCCGTCTTTTCCGGGAGATTTCCTTTTCTTTAATGTTCTCATGGCCTCTTCCATTTCACTCATTGTTAATTTGGCCATTATATACTCTTCTGGTGCCGTATTGATGTTGTCGTGCCCCTTTTGCTCTTCACTAATATCTGTATGCCTATCTGCAGGGACCTCGATGTGGTTTGCTTTGGCATAGTGTTCTGCAAAAGCGTTTGCTGCTTTTTTCCCTGTGAGCAGGTTTTCGCCCTGCTTGATAGTAATTTTTTGTTTGAAGGGGTTTCGTCGTTCATGGCTCTGACTAGCTTCCATAGCTTGTTCCCTTCTTTGTCTAGGTTGAGACTTTCAGTTTTGTTTTTCCAGCTCTCTCTTGCTGTTTGGTTGAGAGTAGATTTGTATTTCGCCATGGCGGCTTTAAGGGCGAGTTAGTTGATTGTTTTCTGGAGGCATCTCATCTCACATGTCGTGATCTTTCTCTCTAGAGTGTCTGTTAGAGTCCATGTTTGGCACTGGTAACAGAGAGTTGGCATGAATATAGTGTTGATTAGCAGTCTTTTTTGTGAACATATTTATGTTAGGGTGTTTAAATCATGGTGACAGCTGGTATGCAATAGCATTTGCTTTATGGCAAATCTCTCTATCTAAACCTCCATCCTTTGAGAAAACACTGCCCAAGTACTTGAACTCCTGCACTTGTTTGATCTTATTCCCGTTTACCATAATGTACATGTTTAAGACGATCTGCTTATCTGCATAGTTTCTGTTCTGGATGTGTTAACTCTCATAATGTATCTTTCACATACAGAGTTGAGCGCAGTCAGTTGTTGCTGCAGATTCTCTTCACTCTCGTAAAATAGACATTGGTCCTCTGCAAAAAGGAGTTCATTTTACCGACCAGCCTCTGTCCTTTCTTTCTCTGCATTTCTTGGCAGATGCTTCAATTTGGACTCCAGCGTTATTCTGTCCATATATGTGTTGAAGAGTAGTGGTGACATCAATGACAATTGTCCTACCTCGGTTGTTATCTCCATTGTTTCGATCAGTCCATCTATTGTCCATACTATACTTTGAAACCCTTGGTACAGTGCTCTAACATTCTCTAATAGCTGCCCCTGTACTCGGTATCCGTCTAGGATGGACTATAGTCTATTTCTGTTTGCTCTATCGAAAGCCTTTTCTTGATATAAGAAAGCCACTATGAGTTTCCGATCATATTCGTTGTTTGTTTCGCTTAGTTGTCTCAGGGTGAATAGAGAGTCTGTGCAGCTCCTACCTCATCGGAAACTAATTTGAGCCCCACTCAGCTGTGGTTCTATGATAGGCCGACTCTTCTGCTCCAGGATTTTTGGGTACATTTTTCCCGTGTGGCTTAGAAACGATATCCACCGGTATGTATCCCACTCGTTTTTGTTGCCTTTGTTTTTTGCCAGATTAGCACAATGATAGCGTTATGCCAGATTAGCACACTGATAGCGTTATGCCAGATTAGCACAATGATAGCGTTATGCCAGATTAGCACAATGATAGCGTTATGCCAGATTAGCACAATGATAGCTTTTTGCCAGATTAGCACAATGATAGCTTTTTGCCAGATTAGCACAATGATAGCTATTTGCCAGATTAGTACAATGATAGCTTTTTGCCAGATTAGCACAATGATAGCTTTTTGCCAGATTAGCACAATGATATCTTTTTGCCAGATTAGCACAATGATAGCTTTTTGCCAGATTAGCACAATGATAGCTTTTTGCCAGATTAGTACAATGATAGCTTTTTGCCAGATTAGCACAATGATAGCTTTTTGCCAGATTAGCACAATGATAGCTTTTTTCTAGATTAGCACAATGATAGCTTTTTGCCAGATTAGCACAATGATAGCTTTTTGCCAGTCTTCAGGGACTCTACTTTACTCCCAAGCCGCATAGAATATTCTATGTAACCATTTCACTCCTAGGTATCCACGAGCTTCGATTATCTCGCAGGTTATTCCGTCCACACCTGCAGCTTTACGGTTTTGACATTTGTAAAGGACTTACTCGATCTCCAAGATTAATATTTTCGGTCTTGTTTTTCCTGTGTTAAAACTCGAATGAGTGGAGTGATTCGCGTATCATTTGGGTTTAGGAGTTCTAGAAAATATTCTTTCCATCGTGACTTCCTTTTTTCTGGATCGAAGACAGGCATCCCGTGTCTGTCGCTTATAATTGTTGTGGGGTTAAAGTTGTAGTTTCTAACTCATATTGCCCTGACACTTTTAAATATATCTCTCAGATTTTTACGACACATGAGCGCTAATTGTTCGCTGTATTTATTCCATGTATCTGCTTTGTAGTTCTTGATTATGGTTTTCGAATGCATTATTGCGTGTCTGTAGATTGCGTAGTCTTCTTGTTACTTCGATTTCAACCACTTCGTGTACAATTTTATTTTAACTTGTATTGTTTCCTGTATCTGATTCCACAAAATCGACAAATAGTCAAAATGGCATTTTTTTTTCTATATAATCTCCTGCAACGATTATGCACGCATCCCAGCATATAAGTAATGCTTGAAAAGCTTCAGCATAGAAAGATTTGTCAATATGTCTGAACCAACCAGGAAAACCTGTTCCACTTCGTCATCAGTGCTGAAATGAGAGGAATTCTTTTAGGGGTCCAAAAGGTGGAAATCGCTTGTTTCGAGGTCTAAGCTGTAAGGCGGACGTGGCAGTACCTCCCTGCCGAGTTGCTTCAGATGGCACATTGTGCGGTGGGCCGTGTGAGGTTAAGCGGTATCTAGCAGGTGCAGGAGGTCTTTTGAGATCAAACCAAGCCATTTTTTTGTTTTTCCGTAAACGGTTATGCACATTACTCAAAATGCGTAAGTACTGTTCACTGTTGATAGTGGCACCACAGGGTAGAAAAAGTCTTCCACACAAAACTACAACACAACACGCTGTACCATGCAAGTACTAACAGTGTTGCTTATCATTTTTATTTATCTGTCACGTGACTGGCCCATGGCAAGTGGCCCACCTAGAAGTAATATCACACAAGTGCCCCTAACTAATGACAGTAGCTCCGGCACGCTATAATCAATTCAGGTAAAACTAGAACAAAAAGTACCGCTTCGATTTTAACGTCCCCCCCCCCCCCCCCCCGTAGAAAGACGCAGGATAGTGGTACGTCATATACACCAACGGATCACTGATGCACAGACAGACATCAGGTTGGGGCTTCTCGGCTGGACTGAGAGGACAGGTCGTTGCTGTGCTCAGTTGGGCACTCATGTCAACAACCTCCAGTTTGAGGATGGAGACAGAAGCAGTGACCTCAGCACAGAGATGGATATCTGAGACTTTTATACCAAAGGTAGTCATCGTGACAGATGTGTAAGACGTTCTTCGGAAGGTACAAACGGGATGGCTTAGGTACGAGTGGATAGCTGCTTTTGAAACCTCGAGCCTCCAGGGTTTGACAGGGATCTGCTGTCCTGTTCGTGCTGGGGTTCAGGGCAATGAAAGAGCTGACAGCATGGCTTCACAAGCTCCCATCATGGGCACATTAGTGATAGATAGAAGTGACATTTTGAAATCAATCAAAAACCGCCTGCTAGATGAGGACACCGCAATAGATGAAGCAGCAATCAACAGGCTGCAAAGTTTCGAAGCTAAACGAGGTTCGAGCGGAGTGGGGCGCATGAGAGAACTGAGCAAGAGAGTGTACAACTAGCGAGCTACATGGGCCATCAGCATCCATACCTTACGCCAATTGCTGATATATAGATTTAGCTACTATGGGTATGCCCGGAATGCAGTAACGTCGATTCTTAGAAACAGAAGTAGTCACTATCAGCTGTTACGACATTTAAAAATCAGTACCGAACAACTACGATTTGACAACACACAGAAAACATACCTTGTTACACTTCAAATGCTCAGTTACTTAATAATACCAAAGAACAGAAACAGACAAATATGGATAACTTTCCTAGCTTTACCGATTCGAAAATCATATATTTATATGATATGACTAAAAACAGTCGATAATATAGCACAGGTGCTGCCAGCAATAAACACGTGTTTATGATGCTGGTTTTTGTCGATATTGCTGGACATAGTCGCTTCTCTCATCTTCCGTTCTTAGGTTCTTAGTCGACCTGTACTTCTGCAGGGGCGGATGCCCATGTGCAGGTCCCAGCTGTGGTATAAGCTGAATGTAGCCGGGAGAACGAATTCCTGCTTAGTGGTCTAGGCTCGAGCAGATTATTACTGCTTTGGGACAATCGCTTACGGAGGGTCGTTAACCGATGTTCGAGCTCATCTCCATAGACTCAAACACTATAGAAAAGTAGACCCGCAGCCTATTAGAAACCATCTACGCTGCTCTAAACAAAACACCTAACCATGGCCGGTGTTACGCCATGTCACACAGTTAGTCGCCTGTTACGAAATGCTCTCTGTGTGGCAGTGGAGCTGTCCCTGTCCTTGTCATACACAAAGACCGCGACATACCACATGGCTTCTCTACTACCATGGTTTGTACATGTGTTCTGTGGGGAACTGAGGAGGAGACTGCGTGGCCTAGGGGTGAAACTCACTCGGTTTTCACAATCCCAACGTTCCGGGTTCAATTCCCACTTGTGTCCAGTTTAGCAGACACGGGATTTTTTTCTCCGGCGATTGCTCCTCCAGGTACGGAAAGTAATGGCAACCTACCGTACTGCACACTTGCCACGAAACTTATAACAGTCAAATAGGTGACGGGTGTATGAAGCTACGTTCTGTAAAAGACATGCTACTTGTATTTTTGAATGGGGAACTGAGACACTAGTCCGAGCAGGCACAACACACTTCCAGTAGTACGTGTCAGGTCAGTGTCAGGACCAATATACTGACCAAGACCACTATCTCTCATTCTTTTATCGTTTAAAGGAAATGTGCTGTTTTCAAGACGGTGGCTTACGATATGTGGATCGACGTGATCATCGTAGTAGTGAGCTTTACGCAGATGAAGCCATGCATACCACAGCCGCATGGAGGACAGCGGTTTACCTTCATTAGTACGTTCGTCATGTGAGGAAAGCTACTGCAATCCACCACCTAAAGTCCTTTTCAGGACGCACACGAGAGTAAACATACTCATTGCTGGGTACTACACAACAACATAACAGAAATATCTTCTTCTCATTCCTAGTGGCTTAAAGTTTCAACAATATTGGTAGCTAACTCTATACCCAACCCTCAGTTGTCTCCTCTTTTCGCATAAATGGTAGGTTAGAGTATTACTATCCCGTGCTCTCATCCATCCATCCATCGATCGATCGTTCCATCCATCCATCCATCCATCCACCTGTCCATCCACCTATCTGTATATCCACCTATATATCCATCTATCTATCCACATATCTATCTATCTATCTATTCATCTATCTATCCATCTATCTATCCATCTATCTATCCATCTATCTATCTGTCTATCCATCTATTTATCCATCTATCTATCCATCTATCTATCCATCCAACTATCCATCCACCTATCCATCCATCTTTCTAACCATCTATCTATCCATCTATCTATCCATCTATCTATCCATTTATCTATCCATCCATCTATCCATCCACCTATCCATCTATCCATCCACCCATCCATCCACCCATCCCTCCCTCTCTCCCCATCCATCCATCCATCCATCAATCTATCCATCTATCTATATATCTATCTATTTATCTATCTATCTATCTATATATCACTAGCGTTTTAGTCCCCCTAGCATGCGGTAAATTTATGGATAATACAATGTCTTGTTGTGTGGCAATTATTCCAAAGGCTGTTTTCAAGGCATCCTGGCTGGCGAGATGTAGATCGATGTGATCCCCGTAGTAGTAAGCAACTACAACTCCCCCCCCCCCCACCCCGCACCCCCGTCCCACCCCACTTAACGTCCTTTTCAGTGCGCACAAAGAGGAAACATACTCATTCAGCAACTATGTTTTTCTCATGAATTATTTCCAGCAATCCTGAATTATACTTCCTCTTATTATCGCATGACTGGCCCACTCTCACAAAGTGGTCCGCCGGGGTAGTTGTGTAGGGCAAGGTCAAGTATTACACCACTGCCCCATAGACAGCGTGTCGTAAAAGGCGACTAACTGTGTGACATGGCATAACACCGGTCATGGTTAGGTGATTATGTTAAGAGTGGCATACATTGCGCCCAACATGCTGCGGGTCTACTTTGCTAGTGTTTGAGTTTATTAAGATGAACTCGCACATCGGTAATAACGCCCTCCGCGGCACTTATCCCAACGTAGCGAAGTAATAAGCTGCTCGAGCCTAGCCAGCTTAGCAAGAAATTCTCATCCCGGCTACATGCATTTCACACCAGAACTGAGACCTGCACAAGAACTTCCGCCTCTGTAGAAGTATATGTCGACTAAGACTATAACTAATCACATGGCCATCTATAGTTTAGTATTACAGATGGCCAGCTAAGCCTCTCAAAAAGGAAGAGCTGAAAAAGATGTTATCCAAAATATGCATTATTTAAGTTGAGAAGTCGGATGCGTAACGTTTTAAAGGCGATCAAAGCGAGGTATACAAAATGATATCATTGCCTGTTCGCTGTGAGAGGAATGTTCATGTCCAATGAACAGGCTTGGTTTTATTTAGTTCGATAGGAACTTATTTTTATCTTCTTTTTATTCTGCAAATTCCTTTTCTTGTTCTTTTTCTTCAATATCTTCTTTTCTTCTTTTTCGTCTTCTTCCTCTTTGAACGCTGTTAGATATCGATTTGAATTTGTTCAAAGAAAGCAGCGATCCTCCTGAGGCTGTCGACACTGCCATAGAGCGTGTCTAGTGTCGGCAGTAGGGATGACCACATATGTTTTCCCTGGTCCTCGTATGTCTGGCAATTCTGCAGCAGATGTTCAGCAGAAGTTTTCCCAGTACCACGGGTGTGATAGAAACAATCTTCGCCACTCTTTGGATTCGAACACTTCGTATGACTAGAAGAACAATTTCCGCACAGTCCGACCACCTGGTCATTGCGGTAAAGTTAATGGAAGTAAAATGATAAAACTATTGTAAATAAGCAATAGATTATTATGTCAATTTGTACATATCTTGTAAAATGATATGGTGTTTTAAATATACCCTATTAATTTGAGCTAGAACTTAACGGACAGAAGACCCAGTTTATAATACGCCATCTGTATGTGACGAATTGATGGTGGGCAATATTTTATCTGAATTAAATCTACGCCGGCTAGCGTGATTGACTTGCCCTTCGACAAATAAAGGGAAGTATAGGGCTACTACTACATCTAGTTCCTCACAGGAAGCCTGATTTTGAATCCATGCAGTGACGGCGTTACTGATGATAGTTTTATTTGATTATAGTTTTATTTGATTATAGTTCTAATTATAGTTTTATTTTATTATAGTTTTATTTTATTATAGTTTTATTTGATTATAGTTTTATTTGATTGTAGTTTTATTTGATTATAGTTTTATTTGATTATAGTTTCATTTGATTGTAGTTTTATTTGATTATTGTTTTATTTGATTATGTTTATAAGCACATGGCCTTTTAGTCGCTTTTGATGACATTTATTTCAGGTTACAGTTCTTTTCTTTTCAAGCCCGACACGACTCGGCTCGCAAATATACATTAATCGAATATTGTTATTCAATGAAGCAGATAGTTGACTAATGCCAAAAGGTATCCTCTTGTTCTGTAAATTCATCTGGTTGGGTCTTAGAAAATGGTGTCCAGTATCTTCTGGGGATTCTCTTCTGAGCTCACATTTCTTCTTCTTCTTCTGCGTACACAGTCAGACAGTAACCATTATTTTTTCGAAAAAAGCGGCGGTCATCCTGAGGCTCTCGCCACTGCCATAGAGCTTGTCTTGCAGTTCCACTGGTAATGGCCACATCTGCTCTCTCTGATCCTCGTATGTCGGGCAGTTCTGCAGCAGATGTTCAGTGGTCATTTTACCAGTACCGCACGGGCATTCGTCGGTACACCCTATCTTCAATTTGTTGAATAGGTGGTACCTCAGTCTGTTGTGGCCAGTGCGAAGTCTGAAGACAACGACCTGCTCTCTTCGGTTCAACTGGTAATAGGCATCGTTTTTGGTGTAACCAGTATGTTCGGTTTCCCATTTGGTCATGTATCTGGCTTTGATAAGCCGTTTTGACTCTTCGTACGTCATACTGGTATCTGTTTGTGGTAGTCTTGCACCTTCTTTTGCCAGTCTGTCTGCCTCCTCGTTGCCTTGGATGTTGCAGTGTGACGGAACCCACTGTACCACTACCCTTTTTGGTGCGGACTGCTGGCACAGTTTGCAGAGTGCTGCTCTTAAGTCATTAAGCTCAGTATTTTTCTGGCTTTTTAGCGCTGTGACTACGGCGAGAGCATCTGTCAGCAGGACTATATGGCTCTCATTTTCCCTGTGTGTCACCATTGCTTCCACTGCCGCCCTCAGTGCCTCTGCCTCTGCTCTGAAATTGCTTGTGTACTTACCAGTAGCGAATGACAGTGTTATTTTTCTGCCATTTGGTAGGTTCAGGAATGCTCCTGCCCCTCCGTTCTGTGTAGTGTTTGTTACAGAACCGTCGGTGTATGCATGGGTCCAGTCCATGCTTGGGTAGCTTTTCGTTATGAAGCTTAGGGTAGTGTCTCTCCTTTCTTTTTCAGTCTGGCAGTTTTTGTTTCCAATACCTGGTATATTTTCTACCACCTCTGGAAATATATCCTGCCTCCAGGTAGGTTTTCGTACAGTAGTGATGGGTTTTGGTGTTGTTAGTGCGTTTATGGGATCTTCGTGCATCTTTGCTTTGGCTATTTCTGCAAAGTTTCTCCGCTTTAGTTTCCCATTTCCCAAATTGTTTAGCCTCTGGTATATTGGATGGTCCGTCAGTCTTCGGAGTTTCTCTGACTGCAGCTGGGCTCTGCAGTCTCTTCTATCGGTCATGGATTGCAGTTTTGTAATCTTTTCAAGTTCTACAATTGGCGTTGACTTCATGCCACCTGTTATAATTCTCATGGCTTGGTTTTGAAGTTTGTTAACTTTATCGAAGTTCGCCTTCGCTGCTGTTGTCCATGCCGCAATGCCATACTCGAGAACTGGTCTCACTCTTCCAGTGTACAGTTTCTTTAGTATGCCTTTGTCTGCTCCCCAGCTTGTGCCAGCAAGTTTCCTCATGATTGCCATTCTTTCTCTGGCTTTCATTCGGTTTCTCTCAATCTGACTTTTCCATGTCATGCGCCGATCAAATGTGACTCCCAGATAGGTTGGGTTGTCGTTTGGCTGCAGGATTTTGCCATTTAGACTTAATTTGGTACTTTGGGGTTTTAATGAAAGCGAGAATATTGTGCATGTGGTTTTCTCCTCGTTTATTTTGACCAGCCATGAGTTCGCCCACTCTTCCAGCGATGTTAGGGCCGTCTGCATCCGATTTCTTGCTATGGTGAGATTCTTTTCAGAGGTCCCCATAGCCAGATCGTCTGCAAACATTGAGCTATGGACTCTTCTTGGCATATTCTCTGTAATATCGTTTATATATACCAGGAAGAGTGTGGGTGACAATACTCCCCCTTGGGGTACTCCCTGCTCGAGTGTCACCTTTTTGCTCATCTGCCCTTGTACTTGGACTCTGGCCGTTCTTTGTTTGAGGTAGTGGTTGATCCACTTGTACATCTTCCCACAGACATCACTTCTTCTTAGTTTGACTCTAAGTCCATCCTTCCAGACTTTGTCAAATGCCTTTTCCAGATCCACCCAAACAGCTACTGTGTGTTTCTGTGCCTGGTAGGCATCTTCTATCTCCTGGGCTATGAGGATGACCTGGTCCTCAGTGGATCTGTGCTGTCTAAAGCCGGCTTGCTGTGGAATTAGTATTCGTTTTTCTTCCAGATGCCACATCAGTCTGGTGTTTATCATCCGTTCCATCAGCTTGCCGACACAGCTCAGTAGGCTTATGGGCCTGTATCCATTTGGATCTGTTTAGTCCGAGCTCACATTTGACTATTGGTAGTAAGTTTGTGGGGTGTTTTCGCTGCTGTATCTTTCCAGAACAGGAAAAGGTGCAGCTCTGGACTGTCCAGTGTCCATACTTCCCGCTGTTGTTATTCAACCTACCTAGCAAGCAGTAAAGCATTCTTTCTTTTGATATGGTTTAAGGTACTGTAGTACTTTGTATATTTTGTGTATTTGTCATAGATTTTTTTTTTAAAGATGTCCGCTCACTGATAATGCCTTGTTTCTCTGTTGTGTGTCTCAATAATATTTCGTCCTTTCGTTGCCTAATTCTTTTATAACAACTCTCTTCTCATGTATTGAAAAAAAGGCTTTTCCACTGTGACGTTGTTTACATCATTACTACTGGCTGATGATAAGTAAATATAAAGATGTAAGGATAATTTTGGAAATATTTCTTCTTTGTCTTAACATTAAATCTCTGGACTGCTTCATCTCTGTAGCATGTTTCCATATAATATTTTAATATTTAAAATGAGTATTTATTAGTTCATTCACTGATCATACACATGAAAGCTCTTGTATATTGCTGTTCCATTCTAGAGAGATGTCACTGAATATTCATGGGATGATCATTTACTTACTTGCTCTTTCATTTTAAAAAAAAACAATTTTTATGCGTTCACTTTATTTCTCTTTTCTCAAGGCGGGTGTGCGTTGTTGCACTGGGGTTTTTATGTTCCACCTGTCGGCCCAGTGCATCCGACTTCGGCATACATTTTATGTAAGGGCCTGCTTCCTCCTGCATGTTCTGCTATTGAAATCGTCCATTATGTCAAATCATCCATCCTATTGACTATTGATTTCGTTTGAATGGCACTGGATACATCTCTCTTGTCTTCCTTATTGCTGCTGTCCTTGATCTAGATCATCGTTAGTATTTTGTCACTTTCATGTTTGTTGCGTTTTAATCTTTCATCAATGGTGTACTCTTTCTACAATGAACTTTACTTTTAAGGATACACAAGACAAACTGTTTTTGACTCTCCTTCGTGACGACACAGCTTAACATAGTTTCTAGAAGTTTCTTTCATGTCCTGTCCCTTGTTTTCATTTATTTGCAAGCCCTAGAACATGCATGATGGTGCACACTGGAAAAACACAAATTATAAAAATAAAAGCAGCTAGCGATAAAACAGATTGTATTGGGAGACATTGTACTACAAGAACTAAATTAATTCATATATCTTAGAAGTAATGTAGGCAAAGGACAGAGGTACTGATAAAGATATACATTTAAAAATACAAAAAGCTTTAGGAAATTTATTGAAATAAAGAAATGTAGTACACCACAAATATATAGATCCTCAACTCCAGTGTAAAGTATGTTCTAATGTATGTATCTGTGACGGGGGGAACCAAGAAAAGTGCAACTAGAAAGATCTAGGTTTAGTAGTATAGTGCTTGTCGGCTTGCTAGTCCAATCACAAAAAGAGTCACGTCCCACTTTTGATAGCGGATTTTCGAGGTAATCTCTTACTTCGTTTTGTTTCCACCTCCTTCGACGATGCCGTAGGATGGACTTTACAAAGCGTTCACTAGTGTCTCTGATTATTCTCATAATCAATTTATACAATTAACTCTTTTTTGATTAAATCAATTTATTCTAAATAGTTCTCATAAAAAAGGATGCTTGTCCTATTGGTGAAGCGTCCTTTTCAGAATCCTAACGCACCCGGTTCAAATCACGCTCGTAACCGGTAGCTACTGCACGTACGGAAAGTAATGGCAAAATAACGCACTGCACACTTGCCAAGAAACTCATAGCCAACTATTTTGGCGGTTGTAACGAGCGACGTTCTGCAAAGGATATGCTAGTCCTGTTTATTTAGTTCTCATAATGTATTATACCAATAATTCAAATAACTCATTTTATCAATTTTTTCCATAAATCTTGATTAGTTATATATTTAATTTATAGATTTACTTAATAGATTTCTTCCCAATAAATTATTCTGTAAGTTATACTAATATTTCACAGATTGATGCAATAGAATTCTTCTAGTCCGTTCTTATCACAAGTCATACCAATAATTCACAAACTGATTCCACGGATTTCCTCCAAGTGAATCTCTTACACATTAACACCAATAATTCACAAACTGATTCCATGGATTTCCTCCAAGTGAATCTCTTACACATTAACACCAATAATTCACAGACTGATTCCATGGATTTCCTCCAAGTGAATCTCTTACACATTAACACCAATAATTCACAGACTGACACCATTGATATCTTCCAAGTGAATATCTCAAACATTTATACGAATAATTCACAGACTGATTCCATTAGTTTCTTCCATTCAGAGCGGGGACCTATGGAAGACACTTATCGGCTACTACATTCTGCTACTAGGCAAAGAACAAGCAGGCGTTGAGAGGGCATTGGGCAGTACTTTCTACGCTCACGGTACATCTGTAATGTTATGCACGATCGACAACACTGCACTCCAGACACACATATATGTGTTTAGTCTTTAATATTTTCTTACTTTACGTGTGCTGGCCACGGATTCAGACATACATATATGTGTTTAGTCTTTAATACTTACTTACTTTACGTGTGCTGGGCACGGTGTCAGACATATATATATGTGTTTAGTCTTTAATACTTACTTACTTTACGTGTGCTAGGCACGGTGTCAGACATATATATATATATGTGTTTAGTCTTTAATACTTACCTACTTTACATGTGCTGGGCACGGTGTGACACATACATATATGTGTTTAGTCGTTAATACTTAATTACTTTACGTGTGCTAGGCACGGTGTCAGACATACATATATGTGTTTAGTCTTTAATACTTACTTACTTTACGTGTGCTGGGTACGGTGTCAGACATACATATATGTGTTTAGTCTTTAATACTTACTTTACGTGTGCTAGGCACGGTGTCAGATATACATATATGTGTTTAGTCTTTAATACTTACTTACTTTACAACTTCACAACGTGGAGGTCTCTGCTAAAACAGATCTCCATCCAATCTCATAAACACGTGATCATCGCCGAGTTTCTTTGTTCGGTCATGTTGTACTAATGGACCAGGAAAAGCCTGCCCACAAGATACTACACAGGTCGTTCTTCAGCGCAAGAAATCTTTCTCCGACCGACTGGAGTGACAGAAGAGGCCGTCCCTGAACAGTATGGCTCCAACAAGTAGCAACCTCTTCCTCCGAGGCCTGGAACAGCGGCATAGCTGTGAGTCATGAATGTGACCGATCGATGCAACATGCATCAGACCCCTAAGCGAACATTATTATTATTATTATTATTGAGGAGATCCAATACGGTTTCAGTGCAAACTGAAGCACTCACAACTGTATTTCACACACAGGCAACTGAGCTAAACCGATTATCAACGTTAATGTCTTATTTTGAGTGTCATCCATTTATACTAGTATGACGTACGAAGAGTCAAAACGGCTTATCAAAGCCAGATACATGACCAAATGGGAAACCGAACATACTGGTTACACCAAAAACGATGCCTATTACCAGTTGAACCGAAGAGAGCAGGTCGTTGTCTTCAGACTTCGCACTGGCCACAATAGACTGAGGTACCAAATATTCAACAAATTAAAGATAGGGTGTACCGACGAATGCCCTTGCGGTACTGGTAAAATGACCGCTGAACATCTGCTGCAGAACTGCCCGACATACGAGGATCAGAGAGAGCAGATGTGGCCATCACCAGTGGAACTGCAAGACAAGCTCTTTGGCAGTGGCGACAGCCTCAGGATGACCGCCGCTTTTTTCGAAAAAATAATGGTTACTGTCTGACTGCGTACGAAGAAGAAGAAGAAGATATTAGGAAATACTTTTTTAGTCAGAGAGTGGTGAATGCTTGGAATGCATTTCCAGGGGAGCTAGTGGAGACAGGGACAGTTACTGCATTTAAGAATACATTGGATGCACATAGCTTTTAGAGCAAGGTGATGTAAATGAAACAGGTTGTATACAGACTCTGCAGGGTCTTCTAAACCAGTATAAAGAAGTTAAGTTAAGTGTGTGAGAAATAATACGAGCTGACTGAGGTCTTACTATCAGAGAGGTTGCTCAGGAGGTTCGAATTTAAATCGGTACATGGCATAAAATCGTAACTGAAGATTGTAAATGAGACGAGTGACAGCTAAACTCATGCCACGCTTCCTGACCGAGGACAAGAAGGACGATCGGTTGTCCATTTGCACTGTCTTTCGTGAGCTAGGAAGAAAACGACGCAAATATCATGCCCTCGACATCCACTGGTGATGAAAGCTGGATGTACGGAAATGACCCGGAGACAAAGCAAATGTCGTCTGTTTGGCAAACGTCAATATCTTCTCGTTCAAAGATCACGCGACAAGTCAAGTCCATTGTCAAGACTATGTTGATTGTGTTCTTCTATATTGATCGACTGGTTCATCATGAATACGTCCCTAGAAGACAAAGTGTCACCGTTGAATTGTTCAAATTAGTTCTGCAACGCCTCCTCGATGCTGTACACAGACATCGCACTGGGAAGTGCCGCACAATCAATTGGATTTGCATCATGACATAGGTCTGTCAAGACAAACGATTTTTTGACGAAACACAACGTTCCATTGCTCCCACAACCTCGAAACTCACCTGATTTTGCTCGGCCCGGCTTTTTCTTGTTCCCACAACTTACAAATAAAACAATGATAGTTCGCAGATTCGATGCTATTGACGCGATTCAGGCCAAAGCGACAAGACAAATCAGGGCTTTTCAGAAAAGTGCCTTCCAGATGTACTTCCTTAAGTAGCAGGAACGTTGAATAAAGTGTATACAATCCCAAGGAAACTACGTTGAAGGAGATAAAACGAACTTTAATGTCTTTTTATTCACTCCCCCAACAAATGTTCCCTCAGTTTAGTAAACAGCTGAGTAATTATGCAAATATGTTAATTAATTTATATATTATGTGAGTAGATAGAAGTCCGTATTATTGATAGTAATCAGATTTATTCCGCAGAACAGACATGGCTATATTTATAATATGATGGGGTGGATACCCATATTGCTCTGTTGTGCCATCCTGTAGATACATTTGGTCCATCAGTCGATTGTTTAAAAAACCGTGTTGTATGCGTATTACAGCTCCAGTTACAGATGCATGTTTAAATTACGATTCAGCAACTCGAGCAAAATCAGACATGTCCATCACATGAAATCATCAGTTATTATTATCTAGGGAAAGAAACAATTGCATCCAATTAGTAAAACAAATTACACAACATGTATACATGTAACCAATATAGTTCACGTCTGTGGGAAAATCAATGTGATATCGCACATCACTAAATAAGTCACTAACATATCACACACCATTAACCATGTCACCAATATGTCACTCATTACTTACTTAATTTCCCTGTCCTAGACACTGTCACACATCATTCTTCCAGTATTCAGCCACATGGATTGCCCTATCACTGGCACCCAGCAGGTCATCTATGCTACAAGTCTCCGGAAGGTTTGGGCAGATCATCAGATGATCCTGGTCTTGTGTTACTCCACATTCGCGTGTTTCATCATCCCTGTATCCCTATCTTTTAAGGTTTCTCCTGCATCATCATACACCAGTTCGAAGTCTATTTAGTGACTTCCATATTGCGTAGGGCAGGAGATGTCCAGGCGCAGGTTCCTCCCGTAACTCGATCAAGGGGACCTGTGTCAGCTGTTTCCAATTTTCGATGCTTTGTTTTCCTTGACTAGTATGTAGGGGCTGTGTTGACTGTAGGAAACCTCGTCTTGACTTTAGTCTTGCGCGCTGCACCTGATGTCCGAACATAGAGTGCCTTGGGTCATTTACCTGTTTCTCTATTTCTATCTGACACGACAGTTCTTTGTCACACCCATCACTAAATATGCATCAAATTCATCACATATCACTAAAATGTCACCAATATATTACACATTCTCAAATATGTCACTAATATAATACTCGCCACTAAACAAGTCACCAACATATTACACATCACTAAACAACTCATACATATGTCACATATCACTAAACATGTTAGCAATATGTCACATATCACTAAACACACCATCAAAATATCACACATCACTAAACACGTCACCAAAATACCACACTACACTAAACTAGTTACTATATATGCCATCCATTTGCTCTTTTCGTCTTGTCAGACGATAGTAATTGTGCTTTTAGTACAAAGCCCGGACAAAAAAATAGAGACCATATGTTACCCATACAGTATGGTCCCTCTCTCGGTCTGCTTTGTTTGCTCCAAGGGAAAGGTGATACCAATACATTTAGAACATAGCAAGCTGCAGAAGTTGCCGGATCAGCTGAAAATTGCTCTATCTGTTCGCCTGTCGAGGCTTCACTCCTTCACCAGTCGCTAACCAAGGCTACGGGTTTGGTCTGCCCTGCCACAACACTCAGCTGAGGTTGCCTTTCTTCGCTTTAAGATAAGGCATGTGAATCCTAGTGTGTGTACTCATTAGCACATTTCGGTTGTCAGGTTTGGTAGACGCTGACCAACTTTCAGAATTATCAGAAAACAGGTTGCACAGCCATATCTGACAAAACCCGACAAGATGCGCCCTTAACTTATCTGCAAGGCTTCAGATGGTTTGAAATAATCATTTTCTTTCTCCTGAATGAGCTGCCTTCAGAAGAATTTCGAGCCACATCTGCCCGAAACTATTGGGCTTAAGGCGCCAGTGGCTCGCATTCCGTCCCCTCTCGTGTTAGTCAATACAGTTCTGCCGCGCGATGACGTAAGGAGGTGGCCTTTGTTGTTAGAGGCTAAACGGGAGCATTTAATTGGTGTTGAAGAGCTCATCCTCAATCCCACCCCAGGCTAAAACAACATTTAGAAAAAAAAATATATCACACATCACTGAACACGCCACAAAAACATCACACATCACTAATCACGTCACAATACATCGCACATCACTAATCATGTCACAATACATCACACATCCCTAATCCTGTCACAATACATCACACATCACTAATCATGTCACAATACATCACACATCACTAATCATGTCATAATACATCACACATTACTAATCATGTCACAATACATCACACATCACTAATCATGTCATAATACATCACACATTACTAATCATGTCACAATATATCGCACATTTCTAAACATGTCACAATATCCCACACATCACTAAACAATTCACAAAACCATCCTACATCACCAAACAAGTCCCCAATATACCACACATCACTAAACCCTCCATGAGGGGATATCCCGCTACCCACTCAAATGTTCATGGAAAGGTGCACTTCAGCCTCCATACTTATTTTTTCGCAGTTGTGCTCCATTGTAGTGCGTGTTTAACACTTTAATCTAGAGCTGTATTTGATCTTGTTACATAGTCATTATTTTTTCTGGTTTCCTTAAACTGATTATGTCACATAATGAAATATATAAAGGTGAAGGTCGTCACTTCAGGAGTCATTCAGCAAAATTGAGTTTACATTATTGAGTTCTTTTCTGTTCTTAAGATTTGACTTCAGTCCTCTTCGGACTTACCAACCCCAGACTTGCCAATAGGTTCACAGTCTCTCTCAGTAAATGACGATGTGTGTGGATGTTGATAATTTCCGCAGCGCATTAGTTGTGCACAGTTCTGCTCCGCATTTCTGTACCTTCTGAAGTATGAATTCAGAGCCCCACAATGACTGTCACTGTTAAAGAGGTCTCGGATAACTGCTTGATGTAGCATTACTGTTTTCAATAGAGACGTATGGTCACGTTCTTGTTAGAACGTAGAATAGGAACCACCTCTACCTTAGTGGTAAATGGCTTGAGGGACCAAGCTGTCGACGAAAATTACTTCCATCTTGTAAAGAAGGTAAACTAGTGCTATTCAAATGAGATCACTCATGTCCACTAGCCACTCCCCATACCTATACATCTCGGATTACAACATGGACATATCTTATTCTCGTGTCCTACTGCCCTTGCCCATACGGCATCGCAGAGAGTCGGGGGTGCGTAGATTTCTTGTTATCGCCAAGTGGGAAGCTTGTGCTATATCATATCATATCCTCAAAACTGTTCACAGCTGCCCTTGAAGCATGGACATGGCGGATAGAATCAAGGTGTCAACATATATCGCGAAATATTCTCACACCTATGCTTTTGGGGACGACATGACCTTCAACCACAGCCTTGCATTCACGAATTGAATGAAGCAGGCAAGGTGGTTGGTCCGAACATTAATAGAAAGAAAACCGAAGATGCCATTGAAAATGTCAATGCGGGTGTCCACATAGGCCAGGAAATCAACAACCACAACGACATTGATAAGGAGATATCTCCATGGAGAGTAACGGCGGTTGGCCCAGCTTCAACCGCCCTAAATCGATACTCCATCAAATGACGGACGTCAAGGACATTACTTACACCTTCAATATCATGGTTATCCTAGCATCTTACACCTTCAATAGCATGGTTATCCTAGCATCTCACACCTTCAATAGCATGGTTATCCTAGCAACTCACACCTTCAATAGCATGGTTATCCTAGCATCTCACACCTTCAATAGCATGGTTATCCTAGCAACCCACACCTTCCATATCATGGTTATCCTAGCATCTCACACCTTCAATAGCATGGTTATCCTAGCAACTCACAAATTCAATAGCATGGTTATCCTAGCAACCCACACCTTCAATAGCATGGTTATCCTAGCATCTTACACCTTCAATAGCATGGTTATCCTAGCAACTTACACCTTCAATAGCATGGTTATCCTAGCATCTCACACCTTCAATAGCATGGTTATCCTAGCAACTCACACTTTCAATAGCATGGTTATCCTAGCAACTCACACCTTCATTAGCATGGTTATCCTAGCAACTCACACCTTCAATAGCATGGTTATCCTAGCAATGGTGTAAAGGAGTGAGGTTTGGAGTCTACTCAAATCAGACGCAGAGAAGCTTTGAAATAGCGAAAAGCCGCTGGAGAGAAAGATTCCTAAATATCTTTCTAAGAGATTAAAACTGGAAATACCTACATCCGCGACTAAACTGAGTTCCAGAATGTCGTCAACTCTGCATCACTGTGAAGGTACGAGTATATATGAGCCGGCCATGTAGTCCGCATGACTGACGATAGATGGGTGAGGAGGGTGTTTTCTTGCTTCATTGAATATCAGTATTGCAGTATTCAAGTACCTCCGTTTTTAGGTCTACATACTCCTTGATGGCATTGTCCAAAATATGTTTCCAAATGTTCTGTCCGACATCTCTTTTCCCTTGTTTGTCTGAGCAATGTATCGATCAAGAAATCAAATTCCGATCTCCTCGTTTTTGTCAGGTGAGTTCCATTGGAATCATGAACAGCGATTTCACATTAATCTTAAACATCATATATTATTTTTTTGGCATCTTCAAAAACCTTGACTTATAGGAATTACAAGTAAAATTAAATATGTTATGCAGCAGAAACATGGACACCCACGAAAGAGATGGAATCCAAACTCAGAGTGACCCAAACCTCCCTCGAGAGACGCATGGTTGGCCTCACGCTTCATAACCAGCGTACAAAATGTATTTCAACTCGAACTAATGTCAATTGCCCCTGGTGGAAGATGCAGTTATGTGTGCAGACAAGATGAAACATCGCTCACTTACTGCGAAGAACGGACGATCGTTGGAGCACAGTGACAGCAATATGGTATTCCAGAGACAAGAAACGACCACGGGCACGACCACTAACACGTTGGTCCGACTCCCTTGCATCCCGCACAACATTCACGATGTCACATATGGACGACACTTTATCCACTGCTTCACCCTGGCACGAGACAAAGACCGTTGGAAGAGAAGTTTGAACCCGCAATGGTGAAACCGCCGCTGAAGAACAGCTCTTCCAGTAATCCAGTAATTGAACAACGTACATCATATAAACTTTACTCTTGCACATCGACAGCAAGAATAAGAAATGTATACACATTTTACATTTGTGGATTGGGAACATGAAGACATCAAATCTTTGGATTCTTGTTCTAGTGAATCTGAGATTCTGTTTTTATCAAGTACAAACCATAAGGTAGGAGCTAGTGCTCTCCAACATGATCTGTGTGACGCAATTCTGTTCATTTCGCGTACGTATGTTGTTCAAACCGATTACAGAGCCCTCTCTGACGATTGTTCTGCATAGAGTTTCAGTCGGTCTTCCTCTTTGCTGCCAGATGGCGACCACATAAACGCCTGTAGATGGAGTCTGTTGATGTTTATTCTAAGAATATGCAATATCTATGTCCACAATCTATTACTAAAATGTGAAAAAATGTGTTGATTGGGGACTTTCCTAATTGTTTTGTCAGTTATGAATTAATCCTAGCCAATGTTCAACTGTTTTTAAGACACTTATTCTCAAATGCTTTTTATTAATTTTCTAAGGTCCTTGTGGAGCTAGTAGCACAGTGGTTAGAGCACTGGCTTCGCATCTGAGTGGTCCTGGGTTCATTCCCCAGTTGAGGCGATAATGTTTTTTCAGACCGCAATGGCACCCGGGTCGACCCAACCTTATATGGTTACTGGTTCAGTCCGGGAAGTAAAAGCGGCGAGGGAGAGGAGATGGCTATCGCCCTCATATAGCCGAGCCTTGGAAATGTGAGATCGCTAACACCTCACACCCCTACGCAGAAATGCTTTGGGTTACTATACTTTACTTTTAAGGCCACTGTTATGTTCCAGCATTAATATCCATAGATGATTATTGATAATACTCTGGAGCTAACCTGAGCTTGGTATGGATTATAGGAATAAAAAAGTGAATGGCCGCATCTTGTATGATGATAGTGTAATCGATAAACCGGCAGTCTACAGATTGTACATGTTCAAATCTAATGTGAGTCTTGCAAACGGTGCCGTCGGCGCTTGAGAGGGCGGAAAAAAGTATTTACAACCAGTGAATGGGGAGAGGGGAGACGAACGTCTGATTAGTCTCATGTTATTTAGGGTCAGACAAAATTTACTTGCCAAGATTAACACCATCCCACCTCCCTGACACCCCCCCCCCCCCCCCCCACCTTTCTTCGACTACCTTGTAGTTCTTCCTGGAAACCAGCTGTTCTTTTTGGCAGCCTTGATTAACGAGGTTGTGGATTGACGATTGGGCACAGTTGTAGTGAGCAACACGTAAGTGAAGAGATGAAGCCAACATAGCGCAGTCGCAGTGAGGACCCCGGTCTCTACCTTCATCAAAACGATCGGGAAGTAAGGGAAGCAACTGCAACCCGTAACTTAAGACTCAACTTACTCATGTTGGACATTAACTACAATAGCAACAAAAGCAGCAACCAGTCCTAAGCCAATTGCTAAAATGGATTTTCCACCTATTGGGCTCTCCAGAGTACATTCTACATTCAATGACGTCAATTCTTAAGTTAACTGAACAGAAACAATGTGTGGTCTAAGCAAAGCAAACATATCCTGCTTGGTTTCGACTGTTGCAAGAAAATAGCGCGAATAATAAGCCTCTCGTTTCTTTGGAGCATACACCAATCACCACTTCCGGGTTCACTCTTATCCAGCATATACAATATCTCTAGTGTGGTTACTGCTAAAAATCTACCCACAAGTTATTTGTACTTTCATTTAGACGGCGCCTAACTGGCTGTGGGTCTACTTAGATATAAGTGTTTTCATCAAGTTAAGTTAAGTTAAACTGTCCCTGATCAACCTCCATACATGCTTCTATGAATCATGAATGCTAGACAAGCCAACAGAATGGCGCTCAGCAGTGGGCTAGACCAACAGAGACATGAACATAAAAATAAATATACCTGTATGCGGGATATTGCGGTTGTGTTTTTTTGTTGGATTTGCAAGCCATCATCTTTATCCATATGTGCGTGCTGAACTTAATCCAAATATACAGAGCATTAATTATACCACGCGCTGTCGTCCCATGTGCGCCATCGATAATACTCGTAGTACCCAGTACGTTTACCTGCGAGTAGGTTATCAAAGTATTACAACTACGTATGTAGGTTATCAAAGTATTACAACTACGTATGTATTTAAACAGTCTAAACATACCTCCACCACAAGGAACATCACATTTTCTCCCAGCAGAGAAGACCTTGAATTTTGAGTGCAACCAACCAATTAAAATATAAATCCAAAGGGCCCTATCCATAGTAAAATAAGGCAAAGCGGCATGACCAGATGTAGTAGCAGCAGAAGTCATAATGACATATATAGATAAGACCACTGATACATTGCAAGGATTATTCAAGAAGATATAGGAAGTGGAGAGAGTGTCCACAGAATAGAAAGACGGATATCTGATTAAACTGCAGAAGAAGGGAAGCCTGGCAGAGTGCAGAAATTATAGGGGTGATTATATGGCTGTCAGTGTCAGGCAAGATATTGAACAGATTCTTTTTGGACCGATTAAAAGCGCAAGTAGACAAAAAGCGTAGAAAGGAACAGGCAGGATTTTGCCAGGGAAGATCATGCACATATCATTTAGCTACGTTACGCATTATAGTAGAACACAATATTGAATGTAAATCCTCCCTATTCGCACATTGTATAGACTATGGAAAGACGGTTGGCAGTGGATCGTAGTACTCTATGGCAACTCTTAAGACAATAGTGAATACCAGAGAAGTACACAACCCTCATGCAAAATATGTACAAAGAGTTAGCAGAATGGTACATGGGGCAAAAAGGGATGAGACAAGGATGCCTGCTCTAACCTTTATTGTTCTTGATGGTTATAGATTGAATAATGAAGACATTAATCGAAGGAGAAAGAACTGTCATTTAGTGGACACTGTAGTAACAATAAGAGAAACGGGAATGTGCAGATGATCTGGAACGTTTGTGACACATTCATAGGCATTTGCAAGAGAAACTTGATAGGGTGAAAGAACAACCAATCATATTGGGACTGAATATCAACATGAAGAAAACCAATCTTCTTATTCTCAACACTATCAGCAACGAACCAATCGTGATGTATAGAGAGCAGTTAGACAAAGGGGATACCTTTACCTTTCTGAACAACAATAAACGCATCAGGAGGTACAGATGCAGATGCAAAAATCATAATTGAAAAGGCAAGAGGTGCATTCCTGACACTAGAGAGAACCAGAGAAATCAAGATTCACACTCAAGTTAGAATATTCAACGCCATTGTCAAATCGGTGCTTCATTATGAAGGGAAGGCATGGAGAACGACCAAGGTCATACAACAGAGACTACAGTCATTGGTTAACAGATGCCTTTCGAAGGATCTAGATCTTGATGATCCGTTCCTCAGCGTAGCTGCGGGTCCCAACTTCGTCTCCAGCGGACCCTGTCTTGGTCCACGGAAGTCCAGTACACGGTCAGTGTTCCCCTAGAGGCATCTCGGATGTTGTATCGTTAAGCAAGGGAGTCTGACCAACGTGTTGGAGGTCTTCCCCGCGGTCTCTTCCTACCTCGGGGGTAACAGACTGCTGTCGCTGTACTCCATCGACCATCGTTTCGTTGCAACATCTGACTTGCCCATCTATAGTTTGTCTTGTCTGCATATATTACCTCAACCGTCACATGGGGCAATCGTCGTATGTCAGAATTGTGGAGACCTTGCATAAAAAGTTATTGCCCGTCGCGAAAGGTTGGTAGCCCCAAAATCGGACGGTTTTGTCTTAATAATGTGATGTGGGCTGTATTTGGATTATAGTGAGGAAGAATATGCGCTGGTCATAAATCTCACTTTTATCCCCAGTTACCTTATGATCAATGGCAACACTATTGGTCGAGAAGACTGGAGGTATTTCTGGATGAAGGCACTCTGGTCTTACTTCCCGTGAGACCAGGGGTCGCTTGAAACTTGCGGGATTCGATCGCTCACCGTTTTCATTCATCACTGTGATAATCGACTACAGTTTGCATTCGTTGGTTTTGGAGAGTGACTAACAAAGCGTCTCTCAAGGGAGGCGTGGGTAACTCTCAATTTATTCTCTATAGATTTTGTTAGTGTCCATTTCTCGACACCGTAACACGCCGCAGGGAGTACAGTGGAATTGAAGAGAGAGGTTCGTAGGTCTTGGTCATATCAACCGTCCAACACCGTGTTAATAGACAAGAAGGCTGCCCAACTCGCGCGGAGACGTCTTGTTAGTTCATGTTCCAGGTTATTTTTTAAAGGGAGAAGACGTCCAAGATAAATTTACTCGTTGGCGTCCTCTAATCGTACCTCGCCAAGGAAAATTAATCCACAAGGGGCGAAGCGATTGTGCAAGACTTTGGTCTTTGAGACATCCATCTCCAGACCCGCTTTCTTGCCTTCTCCATAGAGCAGCTGCATCATTTGGTTGGCTTCTGCTGCTGACTGTGATGTGATGAGCACTATGTCATCGGGAGATCGAATGTCAATAAGGATGCCAAATGTGTCCCAGTCGCATCGGCTAATGACCGATTCCAAACATGTAGATAAGAGATTCATAGAGATAGGATCGCCACGGCTGACCCCCTTTTGAAATGATGCCACAAATGGATGTTGGAAGAGACGAAATGTAGTTTTGCATTTCGTATAACTGTTAATAAGAACTCTTATTTAACAAGGATCTACATCTTGTTCTAACAGTGAAAGCAAGACAAAATGTGGTTCTACCGAGTCAAAAGCCTTTTTATAGTCAATGAAGTCGCGTATCGGTGCAAGCTGGTAGTAGACATTGCTTGCTTTCTGGATTATCATCTATTAACAAGTATCAGGTCCTCGTGCAAGAGGCCTCCTCGTCGCAGACAGATAGGAGGTGTATCTGAAACACTCGAGAGGTTCCACTTGACGACCACACAAGCTTCTCACCTGGCCCAAACAAGAGATATACACATCCTGCCACTCTGACATGCCGCATAGCAAGAGAAGGACGACAAAAGAAGAAAAAAGAAGAATGTGAACATCAATGGCGTCTGGAACTCTCGGGCTGCCTCGACAGGGTGGAATATAGTCCATTGTGCTGTACGAACGCTGAAAGCCTGCCCGTTCGACAGTTTGCAATTCTTCGAGGGTGATGCGGACTATGGCACGGATGCATTTTGTAAACAGCTTGTAAGTGACCGAGAGGAAAGTAATTGGACGATAGTTTCCTAGATCCTCTTTCTCTCCCTTCTTGTGCAAGAGTGTTGTCCTCCATTAGTCCAGGCAGGTGTTCACCCCGAATTAAGATAACGCGTAAAACGTTGCGCTATGGCATGGTAAAGGGGTAGTCAGCAAAGTCCGGATGACCTCCACAGTGATGCCATCTTCACCTAGGGATTTTCCAGATGGTATTGACTCGACAGCATGGCGAATTTCTCAGGCAGGATGTATGGAAGAAGGGATAACGTGGATAGGAGAGCAATTGTAGAGGGCTCTAATGATCTAAGCAGGTTGCTATAGTATGATTTATTTATTGACTACATGCTCAGAGTTGACGTTGTGCGAGACCCATTGGCAGCTTTCAAACAAAGAATATGGTTTGACGGTGCTCAGCAAGGTTACGAGTAGCTCATTTGATGCTGCGCTGATATTCAGTAGTTTCGCGGGCAAAGTTGTCATCATCTTCTTTGAGTTTTTGGCGGCAGATCTTGTGTAAGGTGGTGAAAGCTTTGTGGTTGTTTGGAAAACGAGACATATTACGCCGTTCCTCTAGCAAAGCTTGAGTGGCAGGTGAAATGTGATTTGGAATGCGAAGAATATTGGTTTGAAGTGGCAGGATATGGTGAGGAATGAAGACCTATGGGAAATGAGCCATCAAAATGTACTGGAACAACACATGAAGAGAAATAAATGGGGCAGGATAGAACAAACGCTACGAAAGGCACAGTCCAACCTAGCCAGACGGAAACTAATATGGAATCCTCAAGTGAAGAGAGTCAGAGAGATAAAGGGAGGTAGACCTACATATACATGGAGAAGAGAAAATGAGAAGGTACTAATAGTTTGTTATTACACCAGAATATACTTCATTATACACCTCGAGCCGCGTAGCGCAGTGGTTAGCGCTCTGGCTTCGAATCTGAGTGGTCCTGGGTCCATTCCACAGTTGAGGCGGTAATGTTTTTTTCAGACCCCAATTGGTCCCGGGTCGACCCGGCCTTAAATGTGTACCGGTTCAGTCCGGGAAGTAAAAACGGCGAGGGAGAGGAGATGGCTACCACCCTCATATAGCCGAGCATTTGAAATGTGAGATTGCTAACACCTCACACCCCTACGGCTATGAGTTACTTTACTTTACTTTACTTACACCTGAAGAGAGGCAAAATAAGCAGCCGAGGACCGTGCATGCTGGCTGGATGTTGTACATGCACTGAGAGGAGCGACTGATTTTGATTGATGGATTGAAAGATGTATGTAGTTGCTCATTTAAATAAGATAATTCCATGCAGTTCTCCCTGGAAACAGACTGTTTTAATGGCAATCTGGGAAAGTGGTGGCTATACACGTGATCACTGGAGTAGTGAGCGACACGTAATTGAAACAAAGCATAGCTTAACTACTTGGTAGACCCCGGTACACCTTCATCAGCATACTCGTGATGTCAGGAAAGCTACTACAGCGCGCCTCATAAGGCTTATGGAGTAAAGGAGTAAAGTTAATCATTGTACGCATTCAACAACAACAACAACAACAACAACATCAACAGTTTCTACGGGATTTTTTTTTCGTTCGCTTTATTTCTCTAATCCCCCAGTCAGTGTGCACTGTGGTTTTTATGTTGCGCCTGTCGGCCCAGTGCATCCGACTTCAGCATTTATTTTATGAAAGAGTCTGCTTCCTCCTGCATTTTCTAAGGGTTTGCGTCCCTGGGGTTACGACCGGTGCTGAAATGGAGATCGAACCCAGTACCTTCTGGTTGTGAGGCGTGTCACTTAATCACTAGCCCACACCGTCCCCCACGGGAGTCTACGGGATTCTTAACAATCCTTTGTAAAGTCGAAATGTTCGTGGTCTATAGGTGACATGACATTGCATGTTCATAAATTGTCCTTGATTCTTTTCAGTAGGACATGTTTTATTATTTATGAAAGGATTTCAAGATTTCCCGGTTTACATATAACTCTTGGGCATCATTGGAGGGGTAAACATTTCAAAAGTAGTAGAACAAAATATAGACTCACCGAATCGACAGGGACCAATATGGCATTAGCTATGGCAACAATAGTAAGTGACGTCAGCAGTCCATTGCGCATCATGGTAATTATTAGTAAAGAGTTGAAGACTACTCTTGACTTGAAACAAATGGATAACAGAAAACATAAATATAATTTTGACTTGTGCATAGATCCTGCAAACAAATGATAAAGTACTGCAATTCTCTGAACATATTTAAAATGTCGACTAAAGAAGGTATTGTTTGGGGTTAGCAGTTAATAATTCATCCCGTATAGCAAATTGCTAAATAATCCATAATTGCAAGATCACGCAAAGTACTTTGATAGAAGCTTTCTGCAAATATACTAACTGCTGTGCTGGTCTATGGCCTTCTTTAGATAGGCCGTCTGACTCACCGGGAAAATCGCTTGAAACGTCACATTCCACCGCCGACTAAATGAGGGAACTCATATTGTGCCAATGATTATTATCAATCCATGCTCCATACAAAGAAATAAAACACATTCACGGTACAAAACACAACAAGTAACTGTTGAGAGTGATCCTTTCACAGAATCATGTTCTAAAACCAACAGCATATCCATCTTTGCTTCCCAAACAAGTAATTATAGTTGCACTGGTAGTTGACACATAGAAGCTCCGTCATTTAGTTAGTCCTGTAATGTGTCGTTTCAAAGGAGTTTCTATATGAGTCGGAAGGCCGGTATCTACAGTAGGCTCATTAACCTAAATATGACGACTGGAAATGATCAATGCTGTGATCTAAGCTTACAAAACTTACGCCGCCAAATATGTCACTTCAAATAACGTCTTTATAACCGTTTAGAAGACTCTACAGAGCGTGTATAAAACCAGTTTCACTTGATCTAAAAATAAGAATGCGCTTTCAATCTCTTTTTGAATGCATTAATTGACCCTGTCTCCACTATTTCATGTGGTAATTCATTCCAAACATTCACCTTTCTTGTTTACCATTTTTGGCAGCTTATTCCCCAACGGATAAGCGGGGTAGCAGCAACGATAGCTGCTTATTGACGACAAGAATAACTTATTTTAGTTATATTGGTGATGAGATGACAAATCAAACATCATCCCCCCACACTACCACACCACCCCCATAAAATGTACAAATCGCACGCCTATTAAACGTACCGTTGTGCTTTGGAAAACACTGACTTAGATACAAGGAGCGTTCAAGTCAAACCGGAATTGTTTTTTTTTGTAAAGAAACAACAATGTCTTGTCTTCATTTGTCTTTTCTACTTGTGCCGTGAGACGGCGTGGTGAGCCGTAGTATTCTGTATAGGAATAGACGTGTCGCTGACGTGGTCGTCATCCAATGACGATTTAGAATATACGCAACATTTCCTATCCATCTAGTTCTCTGTCTGCCACGGTTGCGAAAACCCTAGCGTCGTGCGTTATAGGCGCACATGGGTAGTTGGTCAGGATGTATTCTCATTAGGTGGCCGAACCAATGTATTTTCGCTTCATCAATATATTCAGAGCACGGTCTTGCTTCAACTATTCTTCTCACATCTTCATTACCGCATTCTGTCTCTCCTAGTTAGTTGATTTCTTATTCTTCTTCTTCGTACGCAATCAGACAGTAACCATTATTTTTTCGAAAAAAGCGGCGGTCATCCTGAGGCTGTCGACACTGCCATAGAGCTTGTCTTGTGGTTCCACTGGTGATGGCCACTTCTGCTCTCTCTGATCCTCGTATGTCGGGCAGTTCTGCAGCAGATGTTCAGCGGTCATTTTCCCGGTACCACACGGGCATTCGTCGGTTCCACCTATCCTCAATTTGTTGAATAGGTGGTACCTCAGTCTATTGTAGTCAGTGCGAAGTCTGAAGACAACGACCTGCTCTCTTCTGTTCAGCTGGTAATATATGCATCGTTTTTTATGTAACCAGTATGTTCGGTTTCCCATTTGGTCATGTATCTGGCTTTAATAAGCCGTTTCGACTGTTTGTACGTCATACTAGTATCTGTTTGTGGTAGTCTTGCGCCTTCTTTTGCCAGTCTGTCTGCCTCCTCGTTGCCTTGGATATTGCAGTGTGATGGGACCCACTCTACCACTACCCTTTTTGGTGCGGACTGCTGGCACAGTTTGCAGAGTGCTGGTCTTAAGTCATTAAGCTCAGTGTTTTTCTGGCTTTTTAGCGCTGTGACTTCGGCGAGAGCATCTGTAAGCAGGACTATATGGCTTTCATTTTCTTTATGTGTCACCATTTCTTCCACTGCCGCTCTCAGGGCCTCTGCCTCCGCTCTGAAATTTGCTTGTGTACTTACCAGTAGCGAATGACAATGTTATTTTTCTACCATTTGGTAGGTTCAGGAATGCTCCTGCCCCTCCGTTCTGTGTAGTGTTTGTTACAGAACCGTCGGTGCATGCATGGGTCCAGTCCATGCTTGGGTAGTTTCTCGATGTAAAGCTTAGGATAGTATCTCTCCTTTCTTTTTCAGTCTGGCAGTTTTTGTTTCCAATACCTGGTATATTTTCTACCACCTCTGGAAATATATCCTGCCTCCAGGTAGGTTTTCGTACAGTAGTGATGGGTTTTGGTGTTGTTAGTGCGTTTATGGGATCTTCGTGCATCTTTGCTTTGGCTATTTCTGCAAAGTTTCTCCGCTTTAGTTTCCCATTTCCCAAATTGTTTAGTCTCTGGTGCATTGGATGGTCAGTCAGTCTTCGGAGTTTCTCTGACTGCAGCTGGGCTCTGCAGTCTCTTCTATCGGTCATGGATTGCAGTTTTGTAATCTTTTCAAGTTCTACAATTGGCGTTGACTTCATGCCTCCTGTTATAACTCTCATGGCTTGGTTTTGAAGTTTGCCAACTTTATCGAAGTTCGCCTTTGCTGCTGTTGTCCGTGCCGCAATGCCATACTCGAGAACTGGTCTCACTCTTCCAGTGTACAGTTTCTTTAGTATACGTTCGTCTGCTCCCCAGCTTGTGCCAGCACGTTTCCTCATGATTGCCATTCTTTCTCTGGCTCTCATTCGGTTTCTCTCGATCTGACTTTTCCATGTCATGCGCCGATCAAATGTGACTCCGAGATAGTTTGGGTTGTCGTTTGGCTGCAGGAATTTGCTATTTAAACTTAATTTGGTATTTTGGGGTTTGATTGAGAGCGAGAATATTGTGAATGTGGTTTTCTCCTCGTTTATTTTTACCAGCCATGAGTTCGCCCACTCTTCCAGCGATGTTTGGGCCTGCTGCATCCGATTTCTTGCTATGGTGATATTCTTTTCAGAGGTCCACATAGCCAGATCGTCTGCAAACATTTAGCTGTGGACTCTTCTTGGTATATTCTCTGTAATGTCGTTTATATATACCAGGAAGAGTGTGGGTGACAGTACTCCCTCTTGGGGTACTCCCTGCTCGAGTGTCACCTTTTTGCTCATCTGCCCTTGTACTTGGACTCTATCCGTTCTTTGTTTGAGGTAGTGCTTGATCCACTTGTACATTCTCCCACAAACTTCACTTTTCCTTAGCTTGACTCTAAGTCCGTCTTTCCAGACTTTGTCAAATGCCTTCTCAAAGTCCACCCAAACCGCTACTGTGTGTTTCTGTGCCTGGTAGGCATCTTCTATTTCCTGGGCTATGAGGATGACCTGGTCCTCAGTGGATCTGTGCTGTCTAAAGCCGGCTTGCTGTGGAATTAGTATTCGTTTTTCTTCCAGATGCCACATCAGTCTGGTGTTTATCATACGTTCCATCAGTTTGCCAACACAGCTCAGTAGGCTGATAGGCCTGTATCCATTTGGATCTGTTTTGTCCTTTCCATTCTTTGGTACTGGTACAAGTACTGCGTCTTTCTATGCCTGGGGTACAATTCCCCTTTTCCAGCTTTGGTTCAGGACCGATAGCAGTTTCCTCTTCGCTGTTTGGCCCAGCCCCATCAGCATTTCGTTTGTTATCCCGTCTTTTCCGGGAGATTTCCTTTTCTTTAATGTTCTCATGGCCTCTTCCATTTCACTCATTGTTAATTTGGCCATTATATACTCTTCTGGTGCCGTATTGATGTTGTCGTGCCCCTTTTGCTCTTCACTAATATCTGTATGCCTATCTGCAGGGACCTCGATGTGGTTTGCTTTGGCATAGTGTTCTGCAAAAGCGTTTGCTGCTTTTTTCCCTGTGAGCAGGTTTTCGCCCTGCTTGATAGTAATTTTTTGTTTGAAGGGGTTTCGTCGTTCATGGCTCTGACTAGCTTCCATAGCTTGTTCCCTTCTTTGTCTAGGTTGAGACTTTCAGTTTTGTTTTTCCAGCTCTCTCTTGCTGTTTGGTTGAGAGTAGATTTGTATTTCGCCATGGCGGCTTTAAGGGCGAGTTAGTTGATTGTTTTCTGGAGGCATCTCATCTCACATGTCGTGATCTTTCTCTCTAGAGTGTCTGTTAGAGTCCATGTTTGGCACTGGTAACAGAGAGTTGGCATGAATATAGTGTTGATTAGCAGTCTTTTTTGTGAACATATTTATGTTAGGGTGTTTAAATCATGGTGACAGCTGGTATGCAATAGCATTTGCTTTATGGCAAATCTCTCTATCTAAACCTCCATCCTTTGAGAAAACACTGCCCAAGTACTTGAACTCCTGCACTTGTTTGATCTTATTCCCGTTTACCATAATGTACATGTTTAAGACGATCTGCTTATCTGCATAGTTTCTGTTCTGGATGTGTTAACTCTCATAATGTATCTTTCACATACAGAGTTGAGCGCAGTCAGTTGTTGCTGCAGATTCTCTTCACTCTCGTAAAATAGACATTGGTCCTCTGCAAAAAGGAGTTCATTTTACCGACCAGCCTCTGTCCTTTCTTTCTCTGCATTTCTTGGCAGATGCTTCAATTTGGACTCCAGCGTTATTCTGTCCATATATGTGTTGAAGAGTAGTGGTGACATCAAACACAATTGTCCTACCTCGGTTGTTATCTCCATTGTTTCGATCAGTCCATCTATTGTCCATACTATACTTTGAAACCCTTGGTACAGTGCTCTAACATTCTCTAATAGCTGCCCCTGTACTCGGTATCCGTCTAGGATGGACTATAGTCTATTTCTGTTTGCTCTATCGAAAGCCTTTTCTTGATATAAGAAAGCCACTATGAGTTTCCGATCGTATTCGTTGTTTGTTTCGCTTAGTTGTCTCAGGGTGAATAGAGAGTCTGTGCAGCTCCTACCTCATCGGAAACTAATTTGAGCCCCACTCAGCTGTGGTTCTATGATAGGCCGACTCCTCTGCTCCAGGATTTTTGGGTACATTTTTCCCGTGTGGCTTAGAAACGATATCCACCGGTATGTATCCCACTCGTTTTTGTTGCCTTTGTTTTTTGCCAGATTAGCACAATGATAGCGTTATGCCAGATTAGCACACTGATAGCGTTATGCCAGATTAGCACAATGATAGCGTTATGCCAGATTAGCACAATGATAGCGTTATGCCAGATTAGCACAATGATAGCTTTTTGCCAGATTAGCACAATGATAGCTTTTTGCCAGATTAGCACAATGATAGCTATTTGCCAGATTAGTACAATGATAGCTTTTTGCCAGATTAGCACAATGATAGCTTTTTGCCAGATTAGCACAATGATATCTTTTTGCCAGATTAGCACAATGATAGCTTTTTGCCAGATTAGCACAATGATAGCTTTTTGCCAGATTAGTACAATGATAGCTTTTTGCCAGATTAGCACAATGATAGCTTTTTGCCAGATTAGCACAATGATAGCTTTTTTCTAGATTAGCACAATGATAGCTTTTTGCCAGATTAGCACAATGATAGCTTTTTGCCAGTCTTCAGGGACTCTACTTTACTCCCAAGCCGCATAGAATATTCTATGTAACCATTTCACTCCTAGGTATCCACGAGCTTCGATTATCTCGCAGGTTATTCCGTCCACACCTGCAGCTTTACGGTTTTGACATTTGTAAAGGACTTACTCGATCTCCAAGATTAATATTTTCGGTCTTGTTTTTCCTGTGTTAAAACTCGAATGAGTGGAGTGATTCGCGTATCATTTGGGTTTAGGAGTTCTAGAAAATATTCTTTCCATCGTGACTTCCTTTTTTCTGGATCGAAGACAGGCATCCCGTGTCTGTCGCTTATAATTGTTGTGGGGTTAAAGTTGTAGTTTCTAACTCGCATTGCCCTGACACTTTTAAATATATCTCTCAGATTTTTACGACACATGAGCGCTAATTGTTCGCTGTATTTATTCCATGTATCTGCTTTGTAGTTCTTGATTATGGTTTTCGAATGCATTATTGCGTGTCTGTAGATTGCGTAGTCTTCTTGTTACTTCGATTTCAACCACTTCGTGTACAATTTTATTTTAACTTGTATTGTTTCCTGTATCTGCTGATTCCACAAAATCGACAAATAGTCAAAATGGCATTTTTTTTTCTATATAATCTCCTGCAACGATTATGCACGCATCCCAGCATATAAGTAATGCTTGAAAAGCTTCAGCATAGAAAGATTTGTCAATATGTCTGAACCAACCAGGAAAACCTGTTCCACTTCGTCATCAGTGCTGAAATGAGAGGAATTCTTTTAGGGGTCCAAAAGGTGGAAATCGCTTGTTTCGAGGTCTAAGCTGTAAGGCGGACGTGGCAGTACCTCCCTGCCGAGTTGCTTCAGATGGCACATTGTGCGGTGGGCCGTGTGAGGTCAAGCGGTATCTAGCAGGTGCAGGAGGTCTTTTGAGATCAAACCAAGCCATTTTTTTGTTTTTCCGTAAACGGTTATGCACATTACTCAAAATGCGTAAGTACTGTTCACTGTTGATAGTGGCACCACAGGGTAGAAAAAGTCTTCCACACAAAACTACAACACAACACGCTGTACCATGCAAGTACTAACAGTGTTGCTTATCATTTTTATTTATCTGTCACGTGACTGGCCCATGGCAAGTGGCCCACCTAGAAGTAATATCACACAAGTGCCCCTAACTAATGACAGTAGCTCCGGCACGCTATAATCAATTCAGGTAAAACTAGAACAAAAAGTACCGCTTCGATTTTAACGTCCCCCCCCCCCCCGTAGAAAGACGCAGGATAGTGGTACGTCATATACACCAACGGATCACTGATGCACAGACAGACATCAGGTTGGGGCTTCTCGGCTGGACTGAGAGGACAGGTCGTTGCTGTGCTCAGTTGGGCACTCATGTCAACAACCTCCAGTTTGAGGATGGAGACAGAAGCAGTGACCTCAGCACAGAGATGGATATCTGAGACTTTTATACCAAAGGTAGTCATCGTGACAGATGTGTAAGACGTTCTTCGGAAGGTACAAACGGGATGGCTTAGGTACGAGTGGATAGCTGCTTTTGAAACCTCGAGCCTCCAGGGTTTGACAGGGATCTGCTGTCCTGTTCGTGCTGGGGTTCAGGGCAATGAAAGAGCTGACAGCATGGCTTCACAAGCTCCCATCATGGGCACATTAGTGATAGATAGAAGTGACATTTTGAAATCAATCAAAAACCGCCTGCTAGATGAGGACACCGCAATAGATGAAGCAGCAATCAACAGGCTGCAAAGTTTCGAAGCTAAACGAGGTTCGAGCGGAGTGGGGCGCATGAGAGAACTGAGCAAGAGAGTGTACAACTAGCGAGCTACATGGGCCATCAGCATCCATACCTTACGCCAATTGCTGATATATAGATTTAGCTACTATGGGTATGCCCGGAATGCAGTAACGTCGATTCTTAGAAACAGAAGTAGTCACTATCAGCTGTTACGACATTTAAAAATCAGTACCGAACAACTACGATTTGACAACACACAGAAAACATACCTTGTTACACTTCAAATGCTCAGTTACTTAATAATACCAAAGAACAGAAACAGACAAATATGGATAACTTTCCTAGCTTTACCGATTCGAAAATCATATATTTATATGATATGACTAAAAACAGTCGATAATATAGCACAGGTGCTGCCAGCAATAAACACGTGTTTATGATGCTGGTTTTTGTCGATATTGCTGGACATAGTCGCTTCTCTCATCTTCCGTTCTTAGGTTCTTAGTCGACCTGTACTTCTGCAGGGGCGGATGCCCATGTGCAGGTCCCAGCTGTGGTATAAGCTGAATGTAGCCGGGAGAACGAATTCCTGCTTAGTGGTCTAGGCTCGAGCAGATTATTACTGCTTTGGGACAATCGCTTACGGAGGGTCGTTAACCGATGTTCGAGCTCATCTCCATAGACTCAAACACTATAGAAAAGTAGACCCGCAGCCTATTAGAAACCATCTACGCTGCTCTAAACAAAACACCTAACCATGGCCGGTGTTACGCCATGTCACACAGTTAGTCGCCTGTTACGAAATGCTCTCTGTGTGGCAGTGGAGCTGTCCCTGTCCTTGTCATACACAAAGACCGCGACATACCACATGGCTTCTCTACTACCATGGTTTGTACATGTGTTCGGTGGGGAACTGAGGAGGAGACTGCGTGGCCTAGGGGTGAAACTCACTCGGTTTTCACAATCCCAACGTTCCGGGTTCAATTCCCACTTGTGTCCAGTTTAGCAGACACGGGATTTTTTTCTCCGGCGATTGCTCCTCCAGGTACGGAAAGTAATGGCAACCTACCGTACTGCACACTTGCCACGAAACTTATAACAGTCAAATAGGTGACGGGTGTATGAAGCTACGTTCTGTAAAAGACATGCTACTTGTATTTTTGAATGGGGAACTGAGACACTAGTCCGAGCAGGCACAACACACTTCCAGTAGTACGTGTCAGGTCAGTGTCAGGACCAATATACTGACCAAGACCACTATCTCTCATTCTTTTATCGTTTAAAGGAAATGTGCTGTTTTCAAGACGGTGGCTTACGATATGTGGATCGACGTGATCATCGTAGTAGTGAGCTTTACGCAGATGAAGCCATGCATACCACAGCCGCATGGAGGACAGCGGTTTACCTTCATTAGTACGTTCGTCATGTGAGGAAAGCTACTGCAATCCACCACCTAAAGTCCTTTTCAGGACGCACACGAGAGTAAACATACTCATTGCTGGGTACTACACAACAACATAACAGAAATATCTTCTTCTCATTCCTTGTGGCTTAAAGTTTCAACAATATTGGTAGCTAACTCTATACCCAACCCTCAGTTGTCTCCTCTTTTCGCATAAATGGTAGGTTAGAGTATTACTATCCCGTGCTCTCATCCATCCATCCATCGATCGATCGTTCCATCCATCCATCCATCCATCCACCTGTCCATCCACCTATCTGTATATCCACCTATATATCCATCTATCTATCCACATATCTATCTATCTATCTATTCATCTATCTATCCATCTATCTATCCATCTATCTATCCATCTATCTATCTGTCTATCCATCTATTTATCCATCTATCTATCCATCTATCTATCCATCCAACTATCCATCCACCTATCCATCCATCTTTCTAACCATCTATCTATCCATCTATCTATCCATCTATCTATCCATTTATCTATCCATCCATCTATCCATCCACCTATCCATCTATCCATCCACCCATCCATCCACCCATCCCTCCCTCTCTCCCCATCCATCCATCCATCCATCAATCTATCCATCTATCTATATATCTATCTATTTATCTATCTATCTATCTATATATCACTAGCGTTTTAGTCCCCCTAGCATGCGGTAAATTTATGGATAATACAATGTCTTGTTGTGTGGCAATTATTCCAAAGGCTGTTTTCAAGGCATCCTGGCTGGCGAGATGTAGATCGATGTGATCCCCGTAGTAGTAAGCAACTACAACTCCCCCCCCCCCACCCCGCACCCCCGTCCCACCCCACTTAACGTCCTTTTCAGTGCGCACAAAGAGGAAACATACTCATTCAGCAACTATGTTTTTCTCATGAATTATTTCCAGCAATCCTGAATTATACTTCCTCTTATTATCGCATGACTGGCCCACTCTCACAAAGTGGTCCGCCGGGGTAGTTGTGTAGGGCAAGGTCAAGAATTACACCACTGCCCCATAGACAGCGTGTCGTAAAAGGCGACTAACTGTGTGACATGGCATAACACCGGTCATGGTTAGGTGATTATGTTAAGAGTGGCATACATTGCGCCTAACATGCTGCGGGTCTACTTTGCTAGTGTTTGAGTTTATTAAGATGAACTCGCACATCGGTAATAACGCCCTCCGCGGCACTTATCCCAACGTAGCGAAGTAATAAGCTGCTCGAGCCTAGCCAGCTTAGCAAGAAATTCTCATCCCGGCTACATGCATTTCACACCAGAACTGAGACCTGCACAAGAACTTCCGCCTCTGTAGAAGTATATGTCGACTAAGACTATAACTAATCACATGGCCATCTATAGTTTAGTATTACAGATGGCCAGCTAAGCCTCTCAAAAAGGAAGAGCTGAAAAAGATGTTATCCAAAATATGCATTATTTAAGTTGAGAAGTCGGATGCGTAACGTTTTAAAGGCGATCAAAGCGAGGTATACAAAATGATATCATTGCCTGTTCGCTGTGAGAGGAATGTTCATGTCCAATGAACAGGCTTGGTTTTATTTAGTTCGATAGGAACTTATTTTTATCTTCTTTTTATTCTGCAAATTCCTTTTCTTGTTCTTTTTCTTCAATATCTTCTTTTCTTCTTTTTCGTCTTCTTCCTCTTTGAACGCTGTTAGATATCGATTTGAATTTGTTCAAAGAAAGCAGCGATCCTCCTGAGGCTGTCGACACTGCCATAGAGCGTGTCTAGTGTCGGCAGTAGGGATGACCACATATGTTTTCCCTGGTCCTCGTATGTCTGGCAATTCTGCAGCAGATGTTCAGCAGAAGTTTTCCCAGTACCACGGGTGTGATAGAAACAATCTTCGCCACTCTTTGGATTCGAACACTTCGTATGACTAGAAGAACAATTTCCGCACAGTCCGACCACCTGGTCATTGCGGTAAAGTTAATGGAAGTAAAATGATAAAACTATTGTAAATAAGCAATAGATTATTATGTCAATGTGTACAGATCTTGTAAAATGATATGGTGTTTTAAATATACCCTATTAATTTGAGCTAGAACTTAACGGACAGAAGACCCAGTTTATAATACGCCATCTGTATGTGACGAATTGATGGTGGGCAATATTTTATCTGAATTAAATCTACGCCGGCTAGCGTGATTGACTTGCCCTTCGACAAATAAAGGGAAGTATAGGGCTACTACTACATCTAGTTCCTCACAGGAAGCCTGATTTTGAATCCATGCAGTGACGGCGTTACTGATGATAGTTTTATTTGATTATAGTTTTATTTGATTATAGTTCTAATTATAGTTTTATTTTATTATAGTTTTATTTTATTATAGTTTTATTTGATTATAGTTTTATTTGATTGTAGTTTTATTTGATTATAGTTTTATTTGATTATAGTTTCATTTGATTGTAGTTTTATTTGATTATTGTTTTATTTGATTATGTTTATAAGCACATGGCCTTTTAGTCGCTTTTGATGACATTTATTTCAGGTTACAGTTCTTTTCTTTTCAAGCCCGACACGACTCGGCTCGCAAATATACATTAATCGAATATTGTTATTCAATGAAGCAGATAGTTGACTAATGCCAAAAGGTATCCTCTTGTTCTGTAAATTCATCTGGTTGGGTCTTAGAAAATGGTGTCCAGTATCTTCTGGGGATTCTCTTCTGAGCTCACATTTCTTCTTCTTCTTCTGCGTACACAGTCAGACAGTAACCATTATTTTTTCGAAAAAAGCGGCGGTCATCCTGAGGCTCTCGCCACTGCCATAGAGCTTGTCTTGCAGTTCCACTGGTAATGGCCACATCTGCTCTCTCTGATCCTCGTATGTCGGGCAGTTCTGCAGCAGATGTTCAGTGGTCATTTTACCAGTACCGCACGGGCATTCGTCGGTACACCCTATCTTCAATTTGTTGAATAGGTGGTACCTCAGTCTGTTGTGGCCAGTGCGAAGTCTGAAGACAACGACCTGCTCTCTTCGGTTCAACTGGTAATAGGCATCGTTTTTGGTGTAACCAGTATGTTCGGTTTCCCATTTGGTCATGTATCTGGCTTTGATAAGCCGTTTTGACTCTTCGTACGTCATACTGGTATCTGTTTGTGGTAGTCTTGCACCTTCTTTTGCCAGTCTGTCTGCCTCCTCGTTGCCTTGGATGTTGCAGTGTGACGGAACCCACTGTACCACTACCCTTTTTGGTGCGGACTGCTGGCACAGTTTGCAGAGTGCTGCTCTTAAGTCATTAAGCTCAGTATTTTTCTGGCTTTTTAGCGCTGTGACTACGGCGAGAGCATCTGTCAGCAGGACTATATGGCTCTCATTTTCCCTGTGTGTCACCATTGCTTCCACTGCCGCCCTCAGTGCCTCTGCCTCCGCTCTGAAATTGCTTGTGTACTTACCAGTAGCGAATGACAGTGTTATTTTTCTGCCATTTGGTAGGTTCAGGAATGCTCCTGCCCCTCCGTTCTGTGTAGTGTTTGTTACAGAACCGTCGGTGTATGCATGGGTCCAGTCCATGCTTGGGTAGCTTTTCGTTATGAAGCTTAGGGTAGTGTCTCTCCTTTCTTTTTCAGTCTGGCAGTTTTTGTTTCCAATACCTGGTATATTTTCTACCACCTCTGGAAATATATCCTGCCTCCAGGTAGGTTTTCGTACAGTAGTGATGGGTTTTGGTGTTGTTAGTGCGTTTATGGGATCTTCGTGCATCTTTGCTTTGGCTATTTCTGCAAAGTTTCTCCGCTTTAGTTTCCCATTTCCCAAATTGTTTAGCCTCTGGTATATTGGATGGTCCGTCAGTCTTCGGAGTTTCTCTGACTGCAGCTGGGCTCTGCAGTCTCTTCTATCGGTCATGGATTGCAGTTTTGTAATCTTTTCAAGTTCTACAATTGGCGTTGACTTCATGCCACCTGTTATAATTCTCATGGCTTGGTTTTGAAGTTTGTTAACTTTATCGAAGTTCGCCTTCGCTGCTGTTGTCCATGCCGCAATGCCATACTCGAGAACTGGTCTCACTCTTCCAATGTACAGTTTCTTTAGTATGCCTTTGTCTGCTCCCCAGCTTGTGCCAGCAAGTTTCCTCATGATTGCCATTCTTTCTCTGGCTTTCATTCGGTTTCTCTCAATCTGACTTTTCCATGTCATGCGCCGATCAAATGTGACTCCCAGATAGGTTGGGTTGTCGTTTGGCTGCAGGATTTTGCCATTTAGACTTAATTTGGTACTTTGGGGTTTTAATGAAAGCGAGAATATTGTGCATGTGGTTTTCTCCTCGTTTATTTTGACCAGCCATGAGTTCGCCCACTCTTCCAGCGATGTTAGGGCCGTCTGCATCCGATTTCTTGCTATGGTGAGATTCTTTTCAGAGGTCCCCATAGCCAGATCGTCTGCAAACATTGAGCTATGGACTCTTCTTGGCATATTCTCTGTAATATCGTTTATATATACCAGGAAGAGTGTGGGTGACAATACTCCCCCTTGGGGTACTCCCTGCTCGAGTGTCACCTTTTTGCTCATCTGCCCTTGTACTTGGACTCTGGCCGTTCTTTGTTTGAGGTAGTGGTTGATCCACTTGTACATCTTCCCACAGACATCACTTCTTCTTAGTTTGACTCTAAGTCCATCCTTCCAGACTTTGTCAAATGCCTTTTCCAGATCCACCCAAACAGCTACTGTGTGTTTCTGTGCCTGGTAGGCATCTTCTATCTCCTGGGCTATGAGGATGACCTGGTCCTCAGTGGATCTGTGCTGTCTAAAGCCGGCTTGCTGTGGAATTAGTATTCGTTTTTCTTCCAGATGCCACATCAGTCTGGTGTTTATCATCCGTTCCATCAGCTTGCCGACACAGCTCAGTAGGCTTATGGGCCTGTATCCATTTGGATCTGTTTAGTCCGAGCTCACATTTGACTATTGGTAGTAAGTTTGTGGGGTGTTTTCGCTGCTGTATCTTTCCAGAACAGGAAAAGGTGCAGCTCTGGACTGTCCAGTGTCCATACTTCCCGCTGTTGTTATTCAACCTACCTAGCAAGCAGTAAAGCATTCTTTCTTTTGATATGGTTTAAGGTACTGTAGTACTTTGTATATTTTGTGTATTTGTCATAGATTTTTTTTTTAAAGATGTCCGCTCACTGATAATGCCTTGTTTCTCTGTTGTGTGTCTCAATAATATTTCGTCCTTTCGTTGCCTAATTCTTTTATAACAACTCTCTTCTCATGTATTGAAAAAAAGGCTTTTCCACTGTGACGTTGTTTACATCATTACTACTGGCTGATGATAAGTAAATATAAAGATGTAAGGATAATTTTGGAAATATTTCTTCTTTGTCTTAACATTAAATCTCTGGACTGCTTCATCTCTGTAGCATGTTTCCATATAATATTTTAATATTTAAAATGAGTATTTATTAGTTCATTCACTGATCATACACATGAAAGCTCTTGTATATTGCTGTTCCATTCTAGAGAGATGTCACTGAATATTCATGGGATGATCATTTACTTACTTGCTCTTTCATTTTTAAAAAAAACAATTTTTATGCGTTCACTTTATTTCTCTTTTCTCAAGGCGGGTGTGCGTTGTTGCACTGGGGTTTTTATGTTCCACCTGTCGGCCCAGTGCATCCGACTTCGGCATACATTTTATGTAAGGGCCTGCTTCCTCCTGCATGTTCTGCTATTGAAATCGTCCATTATGTCAAATCATCCATCCTATTGACTATTGATTTCGTTTGAATGGCACTGGATACATCTCTCTTGTCTTCCTTATTGCTGCTGTCCTTGATCTAGATCATCGTTAGTATTTTGTCACTTTCATGTTTGTTGCGTTTTAATCTTTCATCAATGGTGTACTCTTTCTACAATGAACTTTACTTTTAAGGATACACAAGACAAACTGTTTTTGACTCTCCTTCGTGACGACACAGCTTAACATAGTTTCTAGAAGTTTCTTTCATGTCCTGTCCCTTGTTTTCATTTATTTGCAAGCCCTAGAACATGCATGATGGTGCACACTGGAAAAACACAAATTATAAAAATAAAAGCAGCTAGCGATAAAACAGATTGTATTGGGAGACATTGTACTACAAGAACTAAATTAATTCATATATCTTAGAAGTAATGTAGGCAAAGGACAGAGGTACTGATAAAGATATACATTTAAAAATACAAAAAGCTTTAGGAAATTTATTGAAATAAAGAAATGTAGTACACCACAAATATATAGATCCTCAACTCCAGTGTAAAGTATGTTCTAATGTATGTATCTGTGACGGGGGGAACCAAGAAAAGTGCAACTAGAAAGATCTAGGTTTAGTAGTATAGTGCTTGTCGGCTTGCTAGTCCAATCACAAAAAGAGTCACGTCCCACTTTTGATAGCGGATTTTCGAGGTAATCTCTTACTTCGTTTTGTTTCCACCTCCTTCGACGATGCCGTAGGATGGACTTTACAAAGCGTTCACTAGTGTCTCTGATTATTCTCATAATCAATTTATACAATTAACTCTTTTTTGATTAAATCAATTTATTCTAAATAGTTCTCATAAAAAAGGATGCTTGTCCTATTGGTGAAGCGTCCTTTTCAGAATCCTAACGCACCCGGTTCAAATCACGCTCGTAACCGGTAGCTACTGCACGTACGGAAAGTAATGGCAAAATAACGCACTGCACACTTGCCAAGAAACTCATAGCCAACTATTTTGGCGGTTGTAACGAGCGACGTTCTGCAAAGGATATGCTAGTCCTGTTTATTTAGTTCTCATAATGTATTATACCAATAATTCAAATAACTCATTTTATCAATTTTTTCCATAAATCTTGATTAGTTATATATTTAATTTATAGATTTACTTAATAGATTTCTTCCCAATAAATTATTCTGTAAGTTATACTAATATTTCACAGATTGATGCAATAGAATTCTTCTAGTCCGTTCTTATCACAAGTCATACCAATAATTCACAAACTGATTCCATGGATTTCCTCCAAGTGAATCTCTTACACATTAACACCAATAATTCACAGACTGCTTCCATGGATTTCCTCCAAGTGAATCTCTTACACATTAACACCAATAATTCACAGACTGATTCCATGGATTTCCTCCAAGTGAATCTCTTACACATTAACACCAATAATTCACAGACTGACACCATTGATATCTTCCAAGTGAATATCTCAAACATTTATACGAATAATTCACAGACTGATTCCATTAGTTTCTTCCATTCAGAGCGGGGACCTATGGAAGACACTTATCGGCTACTACATTCTGCTACTAGGCAAAGAACAAGCAGGCGTTGAGAGGGCATTGGGCAGTACTTTCTACGCTCACGGTACATCTGTAATGTTATGCACGATCGACAACACTGCACTCCAGACACACATATATGTGTTTAGTCTTTAATATTTTCTTACTTTACGTGTGCTGGCCACGGATTCAGACATACATATATGTGTTTAGTCTTTAATACTTACTTACTTTACGTGTGCTGGGCACGGTGTCAGACATATATATATGTGTTTAGTCTTTAATACTTACTTACTTTACGTGTGCTAGGCACGGTGTCAGACATATATATATATATGTGTTTAGTCTTTAATACTTACCTACTTTACATGTGCTGGGCACGGTGTGACACATACATATATGTGTTTAGTCGTTAATACTTAATTACTTTACGTGTGCTAGGCACGGTGTCAGACATACATATATGTGTTTAGTCTTTAATACTTACTTACTTTACGTGTGCTGGGTACGGTGTCAGACATACATATATGTGTTTAGTCTTTAATACTTACTTTACGTGTGCTAGGCACGGTGTCAGACATACATGTATGTGTTTAGTCTTTAATACTTACTTACTTTACAACTTCACAACGTGGAGGTCTCTGCTAAAACAGATCTCCATCCAATCTCATAAACACGTGATCATCGCCGAGTTTCTTTGTTCGATCATGTTGTACTAATGGACCAGGAAAAGCCTGCCCACAAGATACTACACAGGTCGTTCTTCAGCGCAAGAAATCTTTCTCCGACCGACTGGAGTGACAGAAGAGGCCGTCCCTGAACAGGATGGCTCCAACAAGTAGCAACCTCTTCCTCCGAGGCCTGGAACAGCGGCATAGCTGTGAGTCATGAATGTGACCGATCGATGCAACATGCATCAGACCCCTAAGCGAACATTATTATTATTATTATTATTGAGGAGATCCAATACGGTTTCAGTGCAAACTGAAGCACTCACAACTGTATTTCACACACAGGCAACTGAGCTAAACCGATTATCAACGTTAATGTCTTATTTTGAGTGTCATCCATTTATACTAGTATGACGTACGAAGAGTCAAAACGGCTTATCAAAGCCAGATACATGACCAAATGGGAAACCGAACATACTGGTTACACCAAAAACGATGCCTATTACCAGTTGAACCGAAGAGAGCAGGTCGTTATCTTCAGACTTTGCACTGTCCACAATAGACTGAGGTACCAAATATTCAACAAATTAAAGATAGGTGGTACCGACGAATGCCCGTGCGGTACCGGTAAAATGACCGCTGAACATCTGCTGCAGAACTGCCCGACATACGAGGATCAGAGAGAGCAGATGTGGCCATCACCAGTGGAACTGCAAGACAAGCTCTATGGCAGTGTCGACAGCCTCAGGATGACCGCCGCTTTTTTCGAAAAAATAATGGTTACTGTCTGACTGCGTACGAAGAAGAAGAAGAAGAAGAGTGTCATCTATTTTATGCCAAGATGTGTTAGTCTAGACCACTGGATGTAACACAGAATGCAGACCCTAGCTTGGGGTTTACTCCCGGTGTGGATGTTAAATCGTTGTTTTTCCACTTTTACAATTATTGTTACTTCGCTACGTTGGGATAAGTGTTGTTACCGATGTGCGAGTCCATCTTAATAAACTCAAGCACTAGCAAAGTACACCCGCAGCATGTTAGGCGCAATGTATGCCACTCTAAACATAATCACCTAACCATGACCGGTGTTATGCCATGTCACACAGTTAGTCGCCTTTTACGACACGTTCTCTATGGGGCAGTGGTGTAATTCTTGACCTTGCCCTACACAACTACCCCGGCGGACCACTTTTTGAGAGTGTGCCAGTAATGTATATCCTGACTTTCATGGAAAACCAAAACAGCGAGGAATGAAACTCGTCACCCCAGGAAAATAACTGCATAGAAATAGCAAATTGTTGGGGACAGTCATGCGATAATAAGAGGAAGTATTCATACTTGCTAGAAATAATTCATGAGAAAAACGTAGTTGCTATATGAGTATGTTTCCTCTTTGAGTGCACTGAAAAGGACGTTAAGTGAAGGAGGGGGGGGGGGGGGGAGTTGTAGTTGCTCACTACTACAAGGATCACATCGATCTACAGGATGCCTTGAAAACAGCCTTTGGCATAATTACCACTCAACACCACATTGTATTGTCCATGAATTTACCGCATGCTGGGGGAACTGAGACACTAGTCCAGTTAGCCACAGCATACTGACATCACGTCAAAGTCAAGCACAACAAACTGACGAGGACGTCACGTCAGAGTCAGGCAAAACATACTGACGAGGACGTCACACGTCAGAGTCAGGCACAACATACTGACGAGGATGTCAAGTCAGAGTCAGGCACAATATACTGACCAAGACCACAATATCATTTCCATGTAGCGTTCCTTGAAAGAAGCTGCTTTCAAGACAGCCTGACTGACGAGATGTGGATCTATGTGAACCCCGTAGTAGTGAGCGTCACGAAGATAAAGCGAAGCTTAGCACAACCGACTGGAGGATCGCGGTCGACCTTCATCAGCGTTATTTGCATGTCCAAACAGCGCCTGCCTAAGTGACTCCTTTATGGTATACGCCAGACAGGGACGCGTTTATGGTTAAAAGCCTCTTTGAAAGGCATCCATATAAATGTTATCTCTTGGGAGTCGCTTGCGTTGGACCGCTTAGAATGGCACTTTGCAATCACACAAGGTGCATCATCATCTTCATCACTATCATCATCACCACCATCACCATCATTACCACCATCATCATCACGACCATCCTCATCATCGCCATCATTTGTATTATTATAATCTCCATTATCATCCCAACCATCATTAGCATCATCCCCATTATTGAAATCTATATCATCACTATCATCATCATCATCACCACCATCATCATTATCACCACCATCAGCATCATTGGCATCACCATCATCAACATCATCATCATAAATTGCCTTGTCTCTCACAATGGTGCTACATATAGAGAATATAGAGAACCATAATTGAGTTTTTGTGTCGTTTCCCTTTTCGTGTTAAAATGTGAAAATTAATGTAATATATATGCTATCCATGTATCTATCACCACAGGGTATTGAAACTCAAGGTCATACAGTGAAGGACACCAAATTCACCTCTCCCGGCAGTCTGATCTCATCTTTTGCCCATCACTCCCAGTGTGTCAAGGCGGATCGGAATAGCTCCATCTGCTGTGCACGATCTTCGACGTGTGTGAAGTAACAGCAGGATTTCCCTTTAAACAAAAATCCTCACCTACCAGTCGTTCGTGGTTCCAGTCCTACTTTGCGGCTCCGAAACCTGGACATTTTTCAAACATGACAACTCAAGACTAGAGGCCTTCCACATGCGGAACCAGCGGCGTAACCTGATCATCCGATGGCATGACTTCATCTGCAATGTGGAGGTTTCTGCTAAAACAGGCATAAACACGTCTCAGAAACAATGTACTTCCTCTGAATTTCTTTGTTCGTTCATGTCGTACGGTTGAACCAGGAAACCTCGGCCATCAGTATACTTCACAGATCGTTCTCAGCACCAAATGACTTCACCCGACTAGCTGAAGGCGTAGAATACGCCGCCCCCTCACATTATGAATCCAGTAGGATAGCAACTTCTCCCTCTGCTCCAGGTGAGACCCGGAGCCGTGCCGCAGCAGTGGCTCACAGATGTGGCGTATTGGCGTACGAGCCTCAAACGCCTTGCGAACATGTTATTAGTGTGTCCAGTGGAGATCCAGTACTCGTTTTTTGAGGTGGCAAAGGAATCATTCTACGAGCATCTTTAAACTCTCATTCTGTCCACCCCCAGTCGGACAAGCTGGTAATCCTTGAGATATCAATGGTAGAGCCGGTTCTGATCATCATTCCTGGCAAGGTGGGAGGGGGGACGGTAGGTGGGAGGGGGGTGCTAGTACTTGAGACATAGGAAAGTGTACCATTAATGGTCATCTGTTGGGGAGCCTCTGAGCCTTTCATAACTTCACATATACCATGTTTTGTCTGCCCACTCTAAAAAAAAAACAAAATCGTGTATGCACCTTCGATCTAAGCAGGGACATCTCATCGATTATGTTACAACTTAACGGAGGGATTGACGGGGCGTGTGTGTGCCTAAGGTCCTGCGGCGAGGCGCTGAACGCTGGACAGACCAAAGGCTTATTGTCTCCAAGCTCAACATTTATGGGGAGTCAATGGGTCTTCATCGTGGACAGAAGCCTGAGATAAAGTTCAACATCTCCGAGCTACAAAACGAGAACTCACTCACAAACCTTTGCCAGGAGCCTGAACAATCGTCGGACTAAATATGCTTGTTCTTGCAATTGTTTTGACTAACAATTAACTAAATGTAAAACAAAGACGACAGAAACAACCAAATCTACAAGACAACTAACATTCTTTATTTGATGCTTTCTGTTAGAAGAACAACTTTAATAGTGATCCCTTGCTAAAAAAGGCGTGAAAACCATATATAAATATAAAATGAGTTTAGACATGCACACAGATACTGATATACGAGGTTTTATTCTAAAGGGATACAACCGTAATGTTTTTTTCCGTGGAAATAAATCAATCAAATGAGTTGTCCTTCACAGGGAGGGAATCGGGACTACATGCGCAAGCTTGCATGTTTTCCGGCCCGCAGATTACGCCAGTCGCTGTTAATTAGCCTTCCATTGACTGTGTAGTGAGCAACCGCCGGGTTTTCATTCCCCTCGAAATGACGGAAAGAACTGAGTCATGTTTACCGGGTGTTTTGTGAGTTCTGTGAGGTTGTGCATCACAAGTATGCACCGCAAGGTCAAAACATTACCGAAAAGTACTACTTGGAGATCACACGTCGCCTCAGTGATGCTGTTGGACGCAAAAAAACCGGCCCTATGGACAACGAAAACGTGGTAGCTGAATCATGTTAGCGCACACGAACATTCTTCTTCTCTGATTCAGACTTTATTGGCCAAACACAACATTCCTTTGGTTTGCCAGGCTCCTAATTCTCCCGATATGTCTCCTTGCAATGTTTAGCTGTTCCCTAAGCTGCAAATTCCCCTGAAAGGGAAGTCTGAGTCACATGAAGACATTGTGTGGAATACGACGACCTAGCTGTACTCTTTTCCCAAAGAAGCCTTCCTGAAATGTTTTCAACAATGGCGTGACCGCTGGGAGAAATGGATGAAGTTCCAAGAGAGTACTTTGGAAAAGATAATGGTTTAAAACCTGCAGGTGTGTAATTGTATTTTTTTCGGATAATTTTTTAAACCACCTGGTATAAATTGCAACTGAGACATTGCGTCAATTGCTTTAGGGGAGGGTTCCAAAATAATGTCAGACAAGCACATGTGACCGCATTCTCATCGTAGAGGAGATCGGAAGAATGAGATCAATAAACGTGCCTATATTTATTTCAATGGCATTCTCATACAAATAACAATCAAGAAAATTGTTGCCTCATAGTATTCTGTCAAAATGTCGGCAGAGAATATCCCCCTTTGCCTGTTGCCTTTGTTGTGCAGCGTTTATCATGACAAGAAACTCAAGAAGGTTGTTGTGTATTTCTGTCCTTGCAATAAGGGCGTATTTTGATACTATGTGCAACTCATATTCTACAACTGATTTGGCTTAGTATATCTGGCTCAACTAGAAATCTGAAACTACAACGGATACTCTCGACTAATATTACGTTAAGGTGATAAGATGTCTCACTCTCGTTTTATATGGTCCTTTTTCACACAGACTTTTTGGAAAACCCATAGTATATTCCCCTATGTGATCCAAACAAACTAATGTACGGCTATGTTATCAGGTATCATTCTCCCATCTGTAATACCTAATTATGAACAGCTTGAAATATAATAACGATATATTATTAGACAATGACATTAGCATTCAATACTTACAAAATAGAAGACACACATATTATTGGATGGACATGTGTAAAGGAGAGCATATACTTTATTGTTACAACTGACAAGTTTTTAGGACAAGTGTGACAGATAATCAGTGAGCAAATATCTAGACTCCCATCATGCACTGTGTTGAAAACAAAGAACATAAAATGGGCGGATATGTTCAGACGGTAGCCCATCATGGAGTGACTGCAGCGTCAACGAGGTACGACACATGGTGATAATTTTCAAAGCTATGCAACAACTTGACCGACGTTGGCGTTTGTGTGTGGAATTTGATGGTGACTAGGTTGGCAAAAAAGGACTCACCACCTACAAACATTTCAAGCTCCAAGAAAATGTTTAACTCATGTGTAAATCTTGCACATTAATGAAAGAATCTCCTCAAAGGCAATACTTTTCAAATCGTTCTCGTAAGTTTAATAAAACAAGCACACAATAGAACTTACTTTCGAAATCTTTAAACAAACAAATAAAAGACAAGAAAGCGAATTTATATGGGAAAAGTAAGTGCCTTCAAATACATCAGATAAAACAACTTGCTACAGAAATTACCCCACATAATGTGTGCAAACAGACTCCTATGTCAATTGCAACGCGGACGATGAATGATGCTACTCTGGCAAGAATCATAAACTCACGCAACCAAAAACAAAACCTATCTAGTTAGTTCCCTAACCCTTTCCAAAGTGGAGGGTAAAAGTCTTTCGGTGAGAACTGTTTACCGAGAGTCGAATTAATTGACATATACCCTGTGTAGTATATCACGTATCCAGCGGCCAGCCAGCCTCCCCAGTATCCAAAAGTGCCACCTGACATTATCACGTGATCACAACTCGCCAAAATGGCCAAGTGGACTCCTGGGGTCGCAGCTGGCGCTGCAATTACACCATCTCCTATCAGATTTGCTTTGCACCATTTGCTATCTTCGCTAACAACTATAAAGGTAATGTTTCTACCAGAAAACTTTGACTTCATCCAGTCAAAGGCTTTAATAAAATATGATTTTGCCGGAACACCATAGCCTCTTCGCTTCATTCGTAAGAAGTCCCCACGTCTGACGTGTACTCCAATAACTATGGAGCCTTTATTTTTAGAATGAACGTCATCAAGTATCATGGCTGCCGCACTAGCTACGGAGTCCTGGAAAATAAACTCTTCTCTCAATTCATCGGAAACATCTTTAAAATACTTATATGATTGTAGGTATCCGCTAATTCTCATGTCTTTCAAAGGGAGGTTCATAAGTGTTGCATCAAAGGTGCCCCATTCAGAATGAAACACTTGCCATCTGAAATATAATTACAGAGCAGTTAACGTATAAATCAATTAATATATACAATGTTGAATTTAGCTACGTAGATCTGTTGTGGCCAACAGTTTAGGTTTTCAAACTCTTCGTCGCGGCTTCCATGGGTGTGGCGGCTCTCGACTAAGGGCGTAGCGGTGGCTTGGGAAATGTGTTGGGCTCGGTATTATGAGCCAAGGTCAATCATTAAATATAGATCATCGTAGAACGACATCTCTGCTCCGAGGTATTATTACATGTACCGATACGTGTCATTAGGTACTAGAAGTCATTGACAAGTATGAGAATGGAGAAGGAAGCAGTGACCTCAGCACTGACATTGATATTTGAGACTTCTATAACAAGGGTAGTCATCGAGACAGACGCGCAAGCCGTACTCCAGAAAGTACAGAAGAGATGGCTTAGGTACGAGTGGATAGCTGCTGTTGAGGCCTCAAATCTCCAGGCGTTGACCTGGATGTATTATCGTGTTCATGCCGGGGTTCAGGGCAATGAAAGAGCTGACATCTTGGCTTCACAAGCTCCTATCATGTGCAGATTAGTGATGGATAGAAGTGTCATTTTAAAATCAATTAATGACCGCCTTCTGAATGAGAACACCGCAATAGCTGAAGCAGCAATCCACAGACTACAAAGTTTCGACATTAAACGAGATTCGAGTGGAGTGGGGCGCATGAGAGGACGGCGCAGGAGAGTGTACAACCAGCGAGCTACAGGGACCATCAGCATCCATACCTTACGCTCTTTGATGAGAGAGACTGAGCACCTATGGATATGCTAGGAGTGCAGTGACGTCGATTATTTAAAACAGAAACAGTTATTGATAAATGCACCATAAAACTCCAGTGCAGGTCTTTGTTACGAACAGCTCATCACTAACTCTGATGTCATCATCGCGGATGCTGGTGTTGAGAGGTAAGATGACCCAACCAGCGATTGTCCAAGCCGACTCTGTTTATGAGCTGTGCGCTAGTGGCCTCCAGCAGTTTGGCTTGTAATTACTACTTTTTTGGTAGATGGCAATCGAGTCGTTCCACGTGTCCCAATAATTAAACTCATTCTGGTTTTGCTGTTTTGTATTTTAGACGTAGTTTTGTCTAATGTAGGTTGTTTTAACTTGTGTTGACTGTTTCTGTTTTTCAGACAGTATAGATACATTTGTAATGAAGTGTGCAAAACGAGATATTTCTGGAGCGTCGTGCAGTTCTAAAAACTGAGACGAAAACATGGGAAGTATGACGACAGTTACCAGCACTACGGGTTTACGTGTACTACTGTAGGAAATGAAGAATGCTCACAATGGCTCATTTGTTTTAAAGTTCTGGCCAGTCGAAGTTTGCTTCTAAATAAAATGAGGTGATATTTGGAATCAACTCATGGCAGTTTGGTGAACTGACCACTTGAGTACTTTTCTCGCAAGTTAAAAAAATGACAGAACAAAAAAGCAGCGTGCACTAAACAAACTACGATTCCTTCAAAAACTGTACTTTCCTTCTTTCATCTTACAAAGGGGCTTATCATATAGCAAATGGCAAGAAAACTCACAGCATTGCAGAATCCTTTACATTACCTGCTGCTATGGACACACGGTGTCTACCATGATAGATGAGTCTGCTTCCAAGAAATTGCTGAGTGTGCCTTTGTCAGATAGAACTTTTAGCCGTCTAATAATTGAGATGACTGATGATGTTAATGACCAGTTGATTGAAAAGCTCAAATGTGATTTTGCTATTCAGTTAGATGAAGTTACATATATGCACAGTGATCAGTATCTAATCTGCTATGTGCGATTTACAAATGACAATTAGTTCCTTGATGATCGTCTTTTCTGCAACTGCATCAAAAAATGCTGGAACAAAAGCATCAAACCTGGAACAAAGGCATCACATCTGGAACAAAATCATCAAATCTGAAACAAAAGCACCAAATCTGGAACAAAAGCATCAAATCTGGAATAAAAACATCAAATCTGGAACAAAATCATCAAATCTGGAACAAAAGCAGCAGGCCTCTTTGAAATACTGGATTCTTTTATGGAAGAAAGAAACATTAACTGGGAGAAATTTGTTGGTGTGTGCACTGATGGAGGTCGTTCAATAACTAGCTGCTATGTCGGACTGCAAGCGTTGATTCGGAAGACCGTTTTTTCTGTGTCTGGACTCATTGCATCATTCACAGTGAAGCACTGTCATCCAAAAACATCAGCCCTGTCCTTAATGGTGTCTTTTAATTGGCAATGGAAGTAAAATGCTGTCACTAAAGCGCAGATGTTTCAACCACATGTACATTCCTTGGAAGTTGAACACACTTCGGTATTTTAATTATTGCAGCTCTGGCTTTCACGGGGAAATGTCATCAAAAGGGAGAATGATTACAAGGATGAGCTTTATTGTTATATTGTCAAAGAAAAACATTCAAGTTCTAAAAAGTTCGTGGATAACGCCTTTGTTTTGAAGCTAGTAAATCCTTGTGATGTTTTCGAAAAATGAAGTACTTTAAATGTGTCCCTTCAAGGTAATTACTCATATTCTACAACTCTCAGAAAGAAATTGCTATTGTGGAAGAGAAAATTAGGCGTAAATTATTGCTTTCCTTCTCTGCACACATATTTAGAAGACAATGTGTGAGGAACTGAAGGATGTGTTTGTTGACCACTTAACACAGCTAAGTGTTTACTTCTACAATTACCTTTCAGAAGAGACTAACCAAAACACAGGGATAAAAAAACCTTTCAGTTCAGAATTCCCATCTACACTCTCTACTAGAGAGCAAGCGCAGCTTATTTCATCGGACTACGTGCTAGAATCGAAGTTCGACTCTTTATCACTACCAGAGTGTTGGAGCTTTGCGAACCAGGAATATACAGAAGTATGCAGCAACGCCCTTCGTGTTTCGACTCCATTTGCAACACCCTACTTGTGAAAGATAGAGTTTTCTACATTGGCAGCCATCAAAACAAAATACAGATCGCGATTAATACGTTGAGAAGGAGATACGAATCACAATTTCCAAATCTGTGCCAAGATTTAAGAACTGATGATGAAGAAGCAAGTGCATCTTTCTAATTGATCTTGAGACTAGTTCAAGTCGTCATAAAACTGTGAGTTCATTAAATTAATTGGGTTTTTCATTTACAAAATAAATATAGCCTTATTTAATTTGTGTCAGAAACTCTTAGTTACTACCCACAATTGGTATCAGATGTAAAATATGCATATTCAGAAGTCATTAATATTGTTGGTGCAATTTCAAAACGCTTTTATATAATAAAGAAAGGATTCACTGTGATTTATGCACAGGTCAAAGGAGCTGAGAACAACACAAGTTGAAGACCTCTGATTTAGTTTACCACGCCCTTACCTTTATTCAGACTTCTATAGCCATTCCTCTTCTATATTATAGTACATAAATGTAGCATAAATACTAATATTGTGAAATGTTACTTTACGAGAGAGTCGACGAGAGAGTGGGAGCAACTAAATACTACTAATGAAAAAACACAAGAAAAAAAATATATATATAAGACTTTGCCAATGGTCAGAACAGATAGGACTTCAAGTTAATGTCTCAAAAACGAAAATTCAGGATTCTACAACCACAATGGTTTATATCTAGCTAAAGGGGTAATTTCTACAAAATGTCCAACACTACACATACCTGGAAAGCAAAATGACACAAGGTGGACGTGCCACAAATGAGATATTCACTAGAATTGATTTGGCCTCATGCGCCTTTAATCAGCTCACCAACATATGGAAATCAACTACATTGAGCAAATATACCAAGCTCAGACTATTCAACTCAATCGTAATATCAGTCCTGACATATACATGTGAAGGCTGGATAATAACAAAAGCGTTGAAAAACAAACTAAATGGGTTTTTTTTAATAAATGTCTAAAATAATTATTGAATGTACACTAGGACCAGTTCATAACTAATGACTCGATAAGAACAGAGACAAACCAACTACGTGTGTCCAAAATCATCCGGAAAAAAACGATGGACATACATCGGACATGGCCTTAGAACGAGCAACAACCGTCTTCCATTGCAAGCACTCGAATGGACACCAAGGGGCGTTCGTGAAAGAGGGAGATGCAAGGAAACACTCAGAGAAGCAATCATTCGAGAAGGCTTAATTATGGTCCTCAGCACCATACAAGATCTACAAATAGTGGCGTCACACCGTTACAACTGGAGATCATTTGTATCTGCCTTATGCGCCGTATTTGGCGCGCAAAGAACAGACAGACAGACAGACATACAGATAGGCATGCAGATAGACAGACAGACAGGCAGGCACGCAATCAGGCAGGCAGGCACTCAGTCAGTCTGTCAGATAGATAGATAGATAGATAGATAGATAGATAGATAGATAGATAGATAGATAGATAGATAGATAGATAGATAGATAGATAGATAGATAGATAGATAGATAGATAGATAGATAGATAGATAGATAGATAGATCGATAGATCGATAGATAGATAGATAGATAGATAGATAGATAGACATGTAGGTATGTAGGTAGGTAGATAGACATGTAGGTAGGTAGGTATGTAGGTAGGTAGGTAGGTAGATAGATAGATAGATAGATGACAAGAATGGTATGACAATATATTACTTCAAATAGCAGAGTTGACACCAAAGAATGACAATATACTCTTTGATATATAAATAACAATCAGTATACATCAGTAAATGTATAGAATAAAAATAGATATTTAAAAAGGGTAAACACATGTATAGCATTTTTCATAAAACTTAGTAATTCGTTAGCACCATTGTTCCAATTACTCTTAAAAATCCTTTCATTTAGATCACTACAGAAACACTATCAATGAGAAGGAACGCTGAATTTGTATTAGCTATATGTAACTGTTCCTCCATATTCATTGTTGCGTCCCTTAGGTTCGTTGCTCTCACAACACTGCTTAACTGGCATAACTGGTTTTGTTGATGTATGTACACGCCATGATAATTGCGCACACACAGATACACACACGTACATACATACATAATAGAAACATATAAAGATATATGTGTACGTGCATGCGGTAGTGCATGTGTGTGTGTATGTGTATGTGTGTGTGCGTGCGTGTGTGCATATATATATATATAAATATATACATGAGGAATGTTCAAATGAAACTGGACCTAACTGCACCAAGTGGACATACGTACAATGCTCATGATGTCGTCACTTCTGATGTAAACAGCACATACCAATCAGCAAGTTTGCAACATTTCAATTTCCTCCGACTCATAGTTTCCTCAGCAGACCGTTGAAAGCATGGTGGCTCTGTTAAACAATTTGGCGGGTGTGAAACCGAATCCGTCCAGAGTTGATGAGCTAACGGTGATTCGGTTTCTAACAGCTGAAGGATGTCGACCAGTTGACATTCATCGCAGAATGCAGGCAATGTATCGGGACAAAAGTGTGACGAAGACAGCAGTGAAGAGATGGATAACGATGTTTAAAGAAGGACGTGAGTTAACGAAAAATCTTATGAGGCCAGGTCAGGCGTATATTTTTGCATCAGAAGATGCCATCGCTAAAATTGATGCAGCTATTCGGGTGGACTTACGTTCGCCACCCTTTCACCATACACTGAGTGCATTCTGCGATGAATGTCAACTGGTCGACGTCCTTCAGCTGCTAGAAATCGAATTACCGCTCGCTGATCAACTCTGGACGGATTCCGTATCACACCCGCCAAATTGTTAACTGTCTGCCCAGGAAACTATGAGTCTGAAGATAATGAAAGTTTCCAAACTTTACGATTGGTATGTGTTGTTTACATCAGAAGTGATGACATCATGCGCATTGTACGAATGTTCACTTGGTGCAGTTAGGTCCGGTTCCATTTGAACACGCCTCGTGTATATTAACAATAATAGTATGTCGCAAGTGAAGATGGCGACAACAGCAGACATTCTATGTGAGATGGGATCTGATATGTCTGTAAAATCCAATCCCGCCACCGTAGAATCTGCAGCATTTGGTGTTCACATATGGAAGCTAGACTGTGGAGTCGTCGTCCTTTCTGTTCTTTTTGTGGTCTCGTTTCCTCTGGCCATAGGCTAAGATGTTTCACGTTCCGATTAGATCACCTAGAGCGTCGAATGAAATGGTTGTGTGCAAGTATTTTCCCTGAAGTGACATCAGTGTTGAAGCTTTTGAAAGACATTTTTAATGAGTTTCTCTATTGTGTCTTCTCTTCCACTGATATGCAACTATCCTTTCTGAGCTCACCATATATCAGTTGTTTGGAGAAGTGCTTATCGTGCATGCGGACATTATGTTCTGTCCATCCTATCCGGCTTTTTGCAGAAGCGTATTGAGGTCAACATGTTTCACTTCGTTAAGATTTTCAAAGTTGGGAACTGCGACCTTCACCTGATCCTGAGAAGTTTAGATTATATTTAGCTATCTGGCATGTCTGCTATCCACTGTCCATGTTTCACTGCATGTAGCAGAGGGGATAGCAATATAACACGAAACTCTTTTACCTTGTTGGAGACACTGATGTCTTGTCGATTTCAGATTTTCGCGTGCAACCTCACAAACACAGAGCTTGCCTTTGCAATCCCGTTGTTGACCACAGAGTCGATTTTCGCTTCTCTGGTCAGCCTAAATGTTAGATAGGTGAAGCTTTGGACTGTTTGGCAATATTGGTTTTGTAAAGTGGTACTTGATTTTCAAGTACGGGTTTCAGGAGCAGTTTGGAAGAACTTCAGCTTTCCTAGTGTTTATTGGAAGACCAAATTTACTGCATGTCATGTTGTACTGCATACTCCTGAGCAGGAGTTAAGATCGCAGTAGTCAGCGAACAGGACATCCAACATGGTGGCCTCATTCATCCTAGTGTAAGACTTCAGGCGTCTTGGATTGAACAGGTGACCCTGCGTCAGGTATCAGATATTCATATCAGTAGCAGTGCAATGTACATTATCTGCCAGCTTTGCTACAAAAACAATTCTTAAGAGTTTCGCTTTCTCCACACATCTCCGTTTGATGCCGTCGTTTGCTGAAAACTCTACCTATAATTTTCCTTCCTGCAGAACTCAAGTCACCATGCCATCATGAAACTATGCTGACACCTAAAATTAATCTACGTTACTATTGTTTGTTTGACAGCGTCAACGACTTTGATCAGGTCGAGAAAATCTGTGCACATGCCCCAAATGCTGCTCATTATATTTCTCTTTGAATTGACATCCTGCAAATTTCAAGTTTGTATAGACACACTCTTTGGAAACTGCTAAGGCACTTTGAGAGGTGGATGGTTTTGATTAATTGTTTTGATTTCTTGTTTGATTTATTTTGTATCTATTTATAGATTTAAGATTGACAGATTGATTGATTAATTAATTCATTGAAATATTGATTCAGTGATTAGTAAAATCATTGATTCATTGTGTGATTGATTTGATTCATTTACTGACTGATTGATTTGATTGATTGTTTGATTGATTGATTTATTTGTTTACAAATTAACAGGTTAATGATTAATCGGTTAATGGTTAATTAATTCATCGATTGACTAATTGATTGAATGATTAATTAACTGAAAGACTTAGTAATTGATTGACAAATAAGTTACTTGATTGATTGATTATTTAGTTTAAGCATGTATTAATTGATTGATCGCTATCAGATGATGCCGTAGGGGTTACAGTGTTCGAGACTTGATCTCACAAAATCTTCAGATATGATGAGGCTGGGTTGTATTGTTCTTCTTGTTCCTGTTTTGTGATTCCTTACAGAAAGCAAATGAGTTACTTTTTCACTTGTAGGTAAATTGGAACGTTCTCTGTGGAATTAAGGTTTGGACCCCCAGTTTTGCTATTTGTTAATATTTTAAATGACATTTAGCGAAGTTACCAAACTATCAAACACTTTATTGGTTATATCTTCATCTTCGACCTTCGATGCTGTTTCTAGTCAGAGGACGTTCATGAAGGAGAATGTGAATTTTCGGTCTTCGTTGGTTTTCCACAGAATTTTGAGCATGGTGGCTCCCCCAGGCCAGTTTCATCTCTTTGTTCGGCATTAGTGGGGCAGTTTTGTAGAATATGTTCTAGTGTTTGATTGGGTGCTCCCCAATCGCATGTGGTGATGTCTCTAAGACCCATTCTGTGGAGGTTGAGTCTGTAATGTCCCGTTCTGAATCTGAACATTTTTGTCTGCCCATCTCTGCCAAGTTTGTTTATGCGGTCACGTTCTGCCTTGTATTTGTTGTGTTGGTCTCTCCATTCCGTCCTCATGGATTGTTGGATAGTGGCCTTGCTTCTTTAAAGCTCTAATAGATATTATTGAATGATTAACTGACCCTTGCCCAACTAATTCATGTACCATTACACTATAAGCATTCACCACTCTCTACTTAAGAAATATGTACTGATATCTAATATGAATCTTTCTTTAATTAATGTGCAGCTGTGACGTCTTGTCCTGGTATTGTTATTGTCAAATTTCTCATTTTCCTTGAATATCTTAAAAACATGCATTAAATCTCCTCGAATTCTTTTTTTTTTGCCTAGAGACTACATCGGTTTCTTTTAGCCTTTCCTCCTAACTATAATTCCGGAATTCCACTAGCAGTTTTGTCGCTCTTTGTAACCTTTCCAGCATGTCTATATCCCCTCTACGATAAGGACCTCCTAAACATAGTGCTGCAATCTAGGTCTGACTAATACTTTATACAGTTTAACTTTTAATTTCTTTCTACTATGTTTAATATTTCCTTTTGTTCTACATAACATTGCAATTGCCTTTTTCACTGCTACCATAACCTACTCACTCACCTTACCTGATAAGTAGACCATTTTTTACTTATATGTTGATTTGCTAGTTCAGTATTATTGTTATTTGTTGTCCTTATTGGTCGTACCGTATGTTTTGTTTGTGTTCTCGTCTCGGTGCGGTGCGGTATCTGACCATACCCATTTTTTAAATTGTGATTAAACTTAACTTTAATCAACTTTAACAATTTGTTTCATTTTTTTTTCCTGGTTAATTAAAGTAACTTTTATTTCATTTTATAACTGAAGCAAGATCTGACCCTATCACAAACCAAACACGGTGACTGCGAGACTAAATTGCTGTAATCTTAATGGCAAATTGTACACTCAATAGTTACAGAACCATAATTGTAATTGATTTTATACATACTCATCTGAACCGTTGTGCTCTCCCACGTGTTGTAACTTGAACGTTTTTTGTAGATCAGAATCAGGTGCTACAAACATTTCTCTTCCCTGTGCTCTAGCTATCCCAAGAAGAGACGCATACTGAAAAATATTGTTTCCCAAACGGCCAAACCAACTTATAATTGTTAAATAAAATGTTCCATTCTGACCAACTGTGGATATTGCAGATTTGTTGATCAAATTGTATTTATAAATAGTTCTTTTGCCAAACGTTGTTATTTTGGAGGGAAATGTATCCGTTGCAATAGTTCTAAAATAGATTTCCTCAGATTTATTGAAAGGTGTGTTCACATTCACAGTTTCTGTGACAACAGAATTGTTGCTCGATATATTTAAAGTATAATAGATGACTTCGGTATAGTTTTTTGTATTCCAAATATAATATATTTGTGCAGGAAGCGTTATTGAAGCGGCGCTGAAAATAGAGAAGTAAAATACATTTTTATCAAGCTAATAAGTCTACCAAGGTAATTGCAAGTTTTGTTTATATGAATCTGATATATTATGTCAAAGCAATTCATAACATTATCTCTTCTAAAACAATATTTATATTGCGCTATTTGTGAGCATAGATGTCTGGAGATTGTTCACTAATGTACTTCAAATATCAGGAATTTTTCTACGTAACTCGAACCCCCCCCCCCCCCCCCCCCCCCCCACATCCCTGTGTGCTGAAGAGAGGGGCTAACCCGAAGATCTAGGTCCGCATTGGTACACCACAATAAAATATCGGTACGCATACAGAATAGTGTTGGCTTGCTCGCATTCAGTACATCTGCCAGACTGACACCGAGGGTAATGTGAATGTGATCATTTGAACTCAATGTCAGTTATCAGAAAAAGCAAGCATATTATTTGAAGCTTTGTAAGATCGGTTGGAGTTCATTGCTGCACGAGACATGCATTCTTCCTTCTTTTCTTAGGGGTTCGTCATGAAAAAGGCGCGGTAAGGTATTATCGATATTTGGAAATTTGGGCACATTGGTTTGCTTCTTATTGCTTTCCGTATTCCCTTGGCCAGACTTGGCTGGTGCAGCCCGTTTTCAGGGCCGCCATTTGGAGACGGATTATGGTCTTTGCTGACCCTGAAACAAGCAGAAAGCTATGAGTAGGTGGCTGCTGTCAGCTCATTCACTGTGCTGTATCTTTGTCCCATATGCCATATATATATATACCTCTCAACTTCCTGTGCATAATAAACTCTCTTCATGGCATGGGTCATACATTACAGATCTGTCCACGACTTCCTGTTTTCTTCGTGTTTGTTAGAAGCTCTTTTCCCCATGTGTGTTTAGGTCTACCTCTATCTTCGTCTCTCTTCCCTTTGAAAATTCCAGAACAGCCTTGTAAAGACTATTAGATATTTCCAGCACTGTGCGTCATATTCAACGTCATGGCCTTCTTCTTTGATCAAGAAGTACAGATATAATTTAACTTAACTTAACGTCTTTATACTGGTTTAGAAGACTCTACAGAGAATGTGTGTGTGTGTGTGTGTGTCTGTCTGCTGTGTGTGTGTTGTGTTGTGTCGTATGTGTGTTTCGTGTGTGTGTGTCTTGTGTGTCTGTGTGTGTGTCTGTCTGTGTGTTTGTGTGTCTGTCTGTGTGTGTATCTGTCTGTCTGGGTGCGTGGGTGTGTGTATGTGTGTATGTATGTATGTGTGTGACGATTTCAAAACGGATGGCCTATCCAGCGATACATCTCTAAGAAGTCAAATTCCACCTGCCTGTGCCCCGTTCCCTTACATTCATAACTACGTCGAATCGCTGAAAAATATTATCACGAATTTGTAGCCGAAGTCTTGTAGTTTGGTGATCCGTCACATGTCCGCTCAATATTTAAGAACTGACTTTTGCTCTGCAGTCAAAGTTCCTAAACTTGGGATGCCTTTTTTCATATGATGACTTCCATAAAGTTGTAAACATAACAAAGTTAACGTCTTCATTATGCATACCATTTCTTCCCGGGGCCGTCTAACTTCGTGTAATGTCACGTATGCATGTGAAGCTCTATAAATCTGCCAAAAGTGTTTCTTTCTACTTGAAAGGAGCTGTTAGTGTTCGCATTTAATTGTGACATTTATGGTTGTGTTATATGAATCTTTAAGAACTATTTGTAGGAATGGGGAGAGGAGATACTGATCGGACATGTTAGTCAGAGACAGGTAAAATAGTCCGTCTTTTAATTCATGAACAAGGTCTAAAGCAATTTTCTACTAAACTGCATGTCAGATCCAAACGTTTTTTGTTTTTTTTTCATACAGCATTATAATATCCATGACGCTAAAATATTGATATTATTTAGTCCATAGATGTTAAGACATTTGCACAACGGCGAATTCGTTTGGTCTTTAAGGGCCATTGCAAATAAATAACATTAAATTTAAGATTTTACAGTACGCAAATTAATTTATCAGCATGTTGTTCATTGGCGCATCTTCTTAATGTCTTGATAGGTCAATTGATTGTTTGCCCTTAAGGTACAATCGTAAAAATGGCACCAACATGCAACAGTTAGTACAGCCCTTCGCTCACCCTTAGATCCCCAAGGTTATATCAACTGCGCAGCTAATTTTATGTTGTGTAACGCATTTGAATATTGCAATGTAATTGTTGCTATTGTATGTACACCTGCCTGTTTTGATAAACATACGCTAATTCATCCAAGTCTGCTAATCAGTATGTCCACATATCGATTCAAAGAGGTTGATAATTGTTACTGGCTGGACAAATTGTAATCCATCTCGTTGCCAGTACTGTTCTTCTTCCCTTAGCACATGTTCAACACACTTCTTCCAGAACTGAATGTCCATTTTTGAAAGGTACTCATGTGTAAGCACTCCAACATCACACATTTTAAATGTTCTTGTTCTTTTCGGCAACACGTCATTTGAGTTTAGCCCACACAAGCTATAATGTTAATTTTAGTTTCCCGAGAGTAACAAGTTGATTTTTAGTCGTTTTAATATTTCTCTGTTGAAATCGTCAAATTTCATTTTCCTTCCCTGCTTGATTTGAGTGCATTTGAGTTTTGTCCAATCTAACGGTAAAATTATGATCTATCCAGACCAAATGCGAATTGCATTCGTATCTCCGGGTCATGAATATCGCAATATAAATGACCCATCTTAGATTCCCTGCGGAAGAACTGGTATAGTAAAACCTTCTGCATTGTTATAAATGTATATTTCAAACTTATTTTGAAATTAATATCTATGTAAAGTTTTGAAAAAGCAACTATATCTCACAATAACGACTCCTCAAACTAATAATGTGTATTGATTGGCATCCTGTCAGTCTCGAGAGACAATGGCCTTCACACTAGAGAGGGCACAGTCAGTTGCTTTTCTTGCTTTTGCCTCACACGTTTGGAGTTTGCATCTTGACGCATAGTGTCTTCCCCTGTGTGCAGACCAACACACAAAGCCTGCATCCACTGCATCTTGACGCATCGTGTCTTCCCCTGTGTGCAGACCAACACACAAAGCCTGCATCCACTGCATCTTGACGCATCGTGTCTTCCGCCGTGTGCAGACCAACACACAAAGCCTGCATCCAGCCGGGTCTATCTTTGGCAAGTTCCTCCCAGTTGCAGATGTTCATATGCATTGCCTTCAGGTCACGCTTGCAAACATCTTTGTAGCAGAGGAAGGTTCTACCTATTTTACGCTTGCCCGTGGTCAGTTCTTCGTATATGATATCTTTTGGTATTCGTCCATCCTCCATTCTGCACACGTGATCAATCCACGGCGCGGGCGGAGGATCGTAACTAACTGGCAATCTTTGCACGATCCAACACGTCGCTGTTAGTGACTCCATGAAATTACAAGTATGCGTCTCAGGCAGAGCATATGAAAAGCAATTAGCTTTTTTCCTGAGAGACATACAGAATCCATGTTTTGCTGTCATAGAGCAGGGTACTATTAACACAGGATCTGTACACAACAACCTGTGTGGAGATGGTCAGAGTGATGTTATTCCACACTGTGAGATCTTGGCAAGCGCTGATGAAGCTATTTCTAATCGCTTTTGCAGCTCCGCGTCCAGTGAAAGGTTGTCGGGGATGATAGATCTGAGGTAGTTAAAGTGATTTACTACTTCCAAATGTGTATCTATCGTTTAAGATAAAGTCTGGAGGATCTGCACCCTGAGTCATCACTTTTGTTTGTGTACGCTGATGGTGAGTCCAAACAGATCACACGATTTTCCCAACATATTTATGTGGTTCTGTAATTTGACTTCCCTGTGGGCGACCAGGGCAGCTTCGTCTGCGAAGAGCATATCCGGAATGATAGTATCCTTTCTCTTCCGTTTTGCTCGCAGTCTGGTTAGATTGAATAGTCTCCCATCTGACCTAGTATGCAGTTCCAAAGGCATGTTTAAGCATGATGGCAAAGAAAATGCCGAATAGAGTCGGAGCCAGGACACAACCTTGTTTATCTATGCTGTTAATGTCGAAGGCCTCAGATTCCTAACCGTCATGCAGCGTTGTACCTTTCATGCCCACATGAAAAGACCTAATCATGCTCAGTAGCTTAGGTGGGGCGTCAACTTTAGACAACACTTTTAAAAGACCCTCTCTGTTTACCAGGTCGAATGTCTTGGCGAGGTCGATGAAGGCCAGAAATAGTGGTCTGTGTTCTCTACATTTCTCTTGCAATTGTCTCACTGAAAAGACCATATCAACGGTGGACCTTTCTGCGCGAAAACCACACTGAGACTCCATGCACACACTGTCGACCAGCTTTCACAGCCTGCTCAAGAGCAGACACTTTGCCTACGGTGTTGAGGAGCGATATTCCTTGTAATTGTTGCAGTCTCCACCCTCTCCCTTTTTCTTGTAAAGTGTGATTTTGTTGGCCTCTCTCATGTCCTGTGATACGGCCCTCTCAGCACTGGTGTATACGCCTATAACTACTAGATAGTTTCGCATGAATGATATTTGTTGTTTTCTGCATTCGACAAAGTGTCTAATTGGTGCACTAGAATATCAGGAATGTGTATTTAGTGCGCGTATTTAAATGTCAAAAAATATTTTTTTTTAAACAGCAATGTCTGTGTACCTTAAACATGTTAAAAGTATGTCCAATTCACTGACATTGCTTTTGATATAGACTAAAGACTAAATACATCCCATTTCTTAGAGAAAAAAATATTTACATAACGCCATGGATATTCTAAGACTACATGCGAAAAATCATTTGGATCTGACATGCAGTTTAGTTGAAAACTGCTTTGAACCTTGTTTATGAATTAAAAGACGGACTATACGATCCTCACTTCCACGCACGTCTCCTTGGAAACAAGTTGTTTTCATGGCACGATGGATTACGAGATGGGGGTGGGGAGGGGTTGCCCCCCTAAAGAGACTAACGTCTGATCAGGCAAAATATACGGATCAAACGTGTTAGTCAGGGTCAGTCAAAATATACTGGCCAAGACCCTCACCTCGGCTTCCTATTAGCCCTCTCTGGAAACGGGCTGTTTTCATGGCAGCCTGGCTAACAAGGTAAGGGAACTACGTGATCCCCGTTAGTAGTGATCGACACGCAGATGAATCCAAGCATAGCACAAGCCCATGTAAGATCTCGCTCCATCTTAGTCAGCATGTTCGAGATGTGAGTAAAGTCGCTGCAACTTTCTTCTCCCATAAACTTCTACACCGTTTCTTTGTGTTTTTCCTCTCTGTATTGCTCTCTTAATTCGTATATCTTTTTCACCACATCTGAACAGCCTAGAAGTATTTCTCCTTTCTTATATTTATGTTCCTTTTTTTTCCGAATCGTACAGTGCCACAGACCAGGCATATGTGGTCAGGATTCTTTTCCGTAGTGCCATATCAATAGTACCTGATATCAGGACTATCTGTTTCTGTCTAATTCATTGCTATCGGAATTCTGGTTCCAATTTGTTGTTGTTTTTTTTTTTTTTTTTTTTTTTTTTTGGCATTGTACATTTTCTGTAATGATTTGACTTATGTATGGGAATTGGTTTACTTATTCGATTGTTTCGCCTTCGATGATTGCCTCTGGTAATGTAGCGATATTCACTGTTTTGCTCGTTTCTATGCGGGGTGTTAAAGTCAAACCGGGACTTTTTTTGTTAGGAATTCTTTTTTTCAATGCCATTAATTTTTCGACATAATCTCCTGCAACGTTTATGTCCTGATCCAAACGTTTGTGTAATGCTCGAAAAACTTCAGCCTAGAAAGATGTGTCAGTATGTATGAACCAATCCAGTACAGCCTTTTTCACTTCGTCATCGGTGCTGAAATGCCAACCTCCTCCCAGGAATTCTTGTAGGGGTCCAAACAGGTGGAAATTGATTTTAACGAGGGATGGGCTGTAAAGTGGATGTGGTGAGTTGCTGCATATGGCACATATTGCAGAAAGCTGTATTAGAATCCAACTTGCACTAATCTTCCGAAAATGCAAATGTTCATGAATTATAGTGTTCACCTTACCCAGGGAAAGACTTGCCTCTTGTGCAATTTTGTGACAACTTAAGAGTGGATTTTCCAGAATAAGGCGTTTCACTTTCTGGATATTCACATAAATTACTGTTGAGAGCATCACTCCCGTCATTCTATAAACCCTTTAAACAATTCACATGGTTTACTGCAGCTGAGTGTCTCATCACCGTTATTGTCATTGCAGTGTTCTATACATTTCCGCAGGTTTTCCGCCTTCTTTCACAAGAAACGTCATCACAACACGCTGTGCCATGAAAACTAACAGTGGTGTGCGCCATTTGTGACTGGCCCATGGCAAGTGGGCCACCTAGCAGTAATAGGACACAAGCGCTTCTAACCAATGATAGTAGTTCCAGCACACTATAACCCATTCAGGTAGAACTAAAACACGCATTTCCGGTGTGATGTGAACGCTTCTCGTACATTTGTTTTTATGCCCTTAGATCTGTACTGTTTCGCTGATTTTATAGAGCAGTGTGTGTAGGTCTTCCTCTATCTCTGGCTTGGTCATCAGTAAATACTATTGCCTCCAGTTGTTCGTCATTTAGCTTTACTTTCAGAATGCATTTTTTCATAGTTCGGGTCATCATCACATCATTCAACCTAAGCGTGCATTAAACAGTCCAGGTGAAAGTGAACATCCCTGTCTCTCTCCTGTCCTTATATGTGATGGGTCTGTGGTTCGTTCTCTAAATGATATGATGGTCTTTTGATTAGTGCATAGCTTTTGCAAGTGGCTAAGGGAGTGAGTGGACGAATGGTTTTGATACCTGCCTGCTGACAGGGATGGTAGCGGATCGAATACTCAGTAAATCATATGTTGTTTTTTTTTTCTGCTAGGAGTGAAGTCAATAAACATAGCAGGCACACGACGTGGGGACATAGGTCCCAGCACGACCTGTAGTCCGCAGTCTTTGAAATGCCTCGACTACCCCATCAATTGGAATAATTTCGTACGACAATTATGTCTTGCTTCAGACGGAGGAATGGAACCTAAATTTCGGCTTGCTCAATAATCTTAAACAACCGTTTCCAGGACACTCGATCAGAAGCCTTCTTTTATTCTATGCAGCAGATAGACAGCGTCTTCCCTGACCAATATATTTCTCGTCATGAACATTAATGTATCAATCGCCTCTCTGGTGCTTGATCTTCTTCTAAACCTGAATCTGGTCTCAAGAGATATGGGACTTGAGCGCCTGCATCCTGAGTTACCTCTAGTCATCTCGGTTTGTGTTTTGCTATTGGTCCAAACTAGTTCGGAACGAGAGAGTGAGGTTTATAACTAGAGCAGTTTATTTCTCACTATAATCCAAATAAGCGCAAGTTACATCATCAAGGCAAAACCATCTAATGATGTCGCTTTCAACGCTTGCAATGAGCAACTAACTAAACCCAAATTGGTTTTCGTTACATTGTCCCTCAGCGTGATTTATTTTCATTCGGACTATTGCTAAGAGGATTTTGGAAACATATGATATCAGAAATATCGTTATGAAATGTTTGCATTATGTCGTATTGGACTTCTTTAAAAGGGAAAATGTCACTGTTGCTATGTGATTCGATGTCCCCGTGCAATAAATAGCAATTACACCATGAAAAAGCCTGACCTACACTGGATATAATAAATAAACAATTTACTGGTCAAACAATACAATATAAGTCAAATCCAATATTTACATTTTTAGGTAATATTCCAATCCAATCCAATATCCACATAAAAAGAAGAACAGCAAGCAAATGGTAATAACAATGCGTGGTTTATACTCAGACATTGTCCAATATAATTACAATACACGAAGATTTAGCAAAGGTATAATTTCCTGTACTAAAAGACCGGTTAAAAACTCATTATACTTCTTCTATTGTATTGTACTTTACACTGGCTCAAACAGTTTTTATTTTGAATATATATCCAACAGATTTGAACGCACACCGCATACATCAAGAGGGATCAAGCACGGCGAACTCTGACAGAGAGCTTAAATGTGACTCAGTTTAGAAAAATTACAATACCAAAGAAGACACATGCACTCAATGCGAACATCAATAAGTTCATTCCGTTCTCCTAGAGTGATGGAAACGTGATAGACGAAAAGCCACATCGATTGCTACGTCTGGTGTTCAGGATCTGGTAAATTTTCAATACAGTGTAAATATCAGATTTTACACGTTGTTTATATGTTGAAAATGTGGCCGCCTCGTATCTTAAATCACAACAGGTGCTGGATTTAGATAACTAAATGAACGGGGAGGGACATAAATAACAGCTGTGACTGTAGACAGAGAACTGTTTTTTAGAGACATGTACAATAGATTCAGAAATCACTAAAATATGGGGCATACACAATCAATACGAGTGATGGCTGAAAAGTTGGACACTTTAGTATGAAGGAGTCAATTGATGTGACCGTTAGTTCTTCTCTGTGTATTGACCCTGCAAGTGGATTCACTTCTCCCGTCTATTTGTCACCTTATTGATGCCTTGGTTGTAGAACTATTCAGTCTGCGCCCCCCCCCCTCCTCCCCCCCCCTCCCCCCCCCCCCCACCCCCGTTCAGTAATCAAGTCCTGGACGTCAGAAAAATGTGCAGGTACGAAAATATCCTCCATCCCCAATACTCACCGATCTTGTCTCCTAGTGACTTCTTACTGTTTCTACACATGACGAATCAGCTTTGTGTACATAATTTTTCTGATGTCTGTGACTTGATAACATGGTATCGGAGACATGGTATCAGGTCCAGGGGGAAGAGTTCTACTATCAGGGCATCAGAAAAGTGAAGAATAGATGGGAGAAAAGTATCGTCATTCAGGGTGAATGCACAAAGGACTAAAGTTCCCATCAATTTCCAGGTAAGTGTCTTGACTCATTCATACTATAGTGCAAAACAATTCGAAGATATCTCTTAAAAGTATTGGAGAGGAGCGTGGAGGATTGGTTGGAATAACTGTTTCAGGTCCTCAAGAATATAGTTCCTACATAAATGATATCAACTATGTGTGGTGGAATGCATGACAGTTTCATTCTGTATAAAAGTTGGAGCTCGCAAGTCTTTGAACACTGTCTGTGAGGACAGCTCGACGATAGATTCAGATCCGCAAAAATGTGAGGCCTGAACATTTTATAAACAAATATTTTAGGGGCAATAGACGATCGTTTCAGGCCATCTAGAAACAAGAACAATTCAATATAAATGAGATTATCCTAGTTAGGTTTCATAACAGCTTATGAAGATGTTCGTCCAGCAGGCTTGGTGATGTCCACTCTCTATGTTCAACCATTTGGAAAATGTATTCCTTTTGATCCTTTTTATAATTAATGTATTCTTCCCCAGATAGGTAATTACTTCCGGGTTGCATCGTGCCGTAATTGCTGGTTATCCTACTGGCCTGGTACCTTCGTCTTTAGCACTTGTTCTACGGTGGTGTCAGCTCGACATCTCACGTCTGGTTTCTGATTTTGACTTTGTTTTAATCTCGTTCGCCGTCCCATCTTTCTTCCCAACCTTTGCTGGTTAAAACACAGTCCACCATCTTGTACGTGAGGTAGACTTGCGCAATAGAGAGACTATGTAGTGCAGGCAGTAATTATTGCTGCAGAAATGATTCGCAACACAACACGCCAATGCAAGCGAGATGTATTCCTTACAGATGCAATGTCAGTTCTGCAAGATCTCAATAAAGATAGAAAGCCAGAACTAAATAAAGAGCCTTAGGCAAAATACAAGTCAGGAGAAGAGTAGTGCTACTGTCTTCTTTTTATGCGTTTGATCTCAATCTCCCGCTACCAAGCCCTGTAACTGTCAGGATGTAGTCCGGAGAATGGAATGCGTAGTGACGCTAGTTTACAGCTTAACTGGGATATTTGCACCTCTTGGTCCGAAATATCCGTCTTCGGCAGGGTGCTACTGTCGATACCATCAGATTGTGGCATGCCAGACAATAAGACAGAAGACATGCTAGCGAAGGTTGGAGAAAACGTGTGATACCAACCAATGGGGGCGTCTTAGGTACTTTTTAAGTAACTACATGTATACGATAATGTTATGCTTCACATTTAGAGGTAGATGTGGGTCCCAAGGCAACAATGGCAGTCGAGGATGAAGAAAACTTTGCATGGACTAAGCCACAGCCTATGTGACGTTGTGTGGTCAGTTCCCAACGTTGCCGTGTATACCTTCCCCAACTCATACGTCAGGTACCTATTTACAGTTGGATTGACTGAAGGAGCGTTGGAACCAAGATTGATCCACAACCGGAATTTGGTGTCCAGTCTTAGCAAGCCAGCTCACTGCCGTCCAGACTATACGCTAAACATAATACTTTCCCAACATAATAAGAACAGAAGACCGCCAAATTACACAAGAAGTGTAATTCAACAAAGAAAAGGCGAAGAGCCCAGACCATTACATGACCTACTCTTTGCCTTCTATAAAAGCCTTCAATTCGAGGAAGAGAAAAGATTGTTTAATCGTATAACTGTAATTGATACAATATGGAAACGGTGTAAATTCAGATTAACAGATCAAAGACGGAATCTATGAAGATTAGCCGAACACCTGGTTGACTAAACATACATGTGACCAATATAAAACTTAAAGAAACAGGCCCACAAATTCAAATACAGGAGAAGCATTCGCATGATTGCGTCAGAAAGACTTTGATGGGGCTTATCAACTGTCACCAGTAGGGGACGGCGTGTGCTAGTGGTTAAGTGGCACGGCTCACAACCCGAAGGTACTGGGTTCGATGCCCATCACAACACCGGCCGTTACCCCAGGGAAACAAACCCTTACAAAATGCAGGAGGAAGCAGACCCTTACATAAAATGTAATGCTGAAGTCGGATGCACTAGGCCGACAAGCGCAAAATAAAAACCACAGTGCAACGCATACCGCCTTAGAGAATAGAGAAATAAGGCGAACTCAAAACAAAACAAAAAAACTGTCACCACTGTGCAAAAGACCCAAACATGGGTTTTGCAGAACAGCAACAACAGATAACAAATATAGTTATATTAACTATGTTTTAAAATATCAAACGACAGTGTCAACTAATACTACAAAGTGAGAGAACAAACTATGAGAAAACTTTAATAAAAAGAGTTGACTATGTTGTTAAGGGGTAGCGGCGGTGAATAGAAAAATTATAACATGAGACAAAAATGAAAATGAAAATCAGCAGAATAGAGAAAACACTAAATTTACAGAGAAAAAAAGGAAACCTTAAACAGATCAGATAACTTCAATACTTGGGCAGCTTGTTTACATAAGATGGAAGGCTACATAGAGATGTGAAATCAAGAACAAAGAAAGCTAATGCGGTTTCCTATCAGCTCTCAACATTACAGAGACACAAACACATTCCAAAGAAGACAAAGAGATAGTTGATAAATATTATTTTTATACCAACTCTCTGCTACCTGTGTCAAAGGCACAAGAAAGAATAATCAATATATGCGGAATGAGGTGTTTCAGAAAGGATATAGGGTCACAAGGCTGAATAGAATACGAAACCAAGTAATAAAATAGTTTGGACACCTGACAGAAATGCAACCAAAGTTACCAGCTGCTCTTATCTACAATACCTGACATCAGTGATGAAGAACAAGAGGTAGACCACGAAAAATATGGATAGATGGTGTCAGTGAGACACTAAAAAACACGGAATGACAACATCATCGACGACAAAGCTGGCACTCGAAAGAAAACTACTCCTCCCCACGGCGACGAACGACACAAATGGATAAAAGAATATGATGATTATGAAGATGGTATCATACAGTTACTGATATTGAACTGGGAAAGAACTGGGCAGACGTCACACAGACTTGGCGTTAGAAGAACGCGATGACGTTAGATATGACACACATTACAAAAAACAATTTATAGTAGTATACGACAGTCTCTGTTCAGGAATCCGCGTGTCAAAAGAAGTAGAGGGAGACTTAAGTACTCATGGAAAAGAGAAATTGCGAAAATCATAAAGATAATGGAAGATGTGAACACAGCAGGAAAGAGTAGCACAGAACATGTTGACGTCACGTGTATTTGTTAAAGACATATGCTCAGCAGCGAGCTCAACGGTTATGATGATTACGACGTGTGATATACTAGGCGTGTTCAAATGAAACTGGACTTAACTACACCAAGTGAACATACGTACTATGCGCATGACGACGTCACGTATGGTGTATACAGCACATAGCAGCCGTCAAGTTTGCAAAGTTTCATTATCCTCCGAGTCAAAGTTTCTTCAGCAGACCATTGAAAACATGGCGGGTGTGATACGGAATACGTTCAATGTTGATCAGCGAGCGGTGATTCGTTTTCTAACAGCCGAAGGATGTCGACCAGTTGACATTCATCGCAAAATGCAGGTAGTGTATGATGACAAAGGTGTGTTAAAGACAACAGTGAGGAACTGGACAACGATGTTTACAGAGGGACGTGAGTTAAGGAGAGATCTTCCGAGACCAGGGCATACGCATAATGTTGCGTCAGAAATGCCATCGCTAAAATGTATGCAGAAATTCGGGTGGACAGTCGCCGGAGCTTACGTTTGCTAGCAGAGGAATTTGTGTGTCGCAAGTGACAGATCAAATGGTGGTTAGCAAGAAACTGAAGTATCGGAAGTTGTATTCGGAGGATAACTGTAGCCAAGATAATGCCGTCGGGGATAAAGTGTTACAGACTTCAGTGTTCCTTTCCTCGATCCAGTTCGATTTAACCGTCATAAAAGTTATTCATGGAACCTATTTCCGTTAAGCAGGATGGAGCGTTTCAAGAATCTTCTTCTTCTTCTTCTTCTGCGTACACAGTCAGACAGTAACCATTATTTTTTCGAAAAAAGCGGCGGTCATCCTGAGACTCTCGCCACTGCCATAGAGCTTGTCTTGCAGTTCCACTGGCAATGGCCACATCTGCTCTCTCTGATCCTCGTATGTCGGGCAGTTCTGCAGCAGATGTTCAGTGGTCATTTTACCAGTGTTTCAAGAATCAATGTTCTTTAATTGTTAAACGAGGCACATAAGGCAGAAACCAGTGCGCTCCAGTCTGGTTTATTGTGACGCCACTCGTTTACGTTCATGAATGTTGTTCAGACCCACAGTGGAGTCCTCTCTGGCGATTGTCCTGCGGAGAGTTTCTTCCGTCTTTTCCTGCTGCCAGATGGTGACCACATAAGCGCTTGCAGAGAGAGTATGTTATTGTCTATTCTAAGAACATGTTCGTTGTATGATCAATCTTTTTCCCATTGATCCCATTGGTAACTTTTGTAATTATTTCCCCAGCTATTTTAATGATGTAGCAGATCTTAGCTGTGTAGAATTTTTGGGGATATTATTTTAGACATGTTTTATTTAAGTTAGAAAGGGTAGGTCCATTGATAGTCAGTTGCCATTTATTGTTTATTATAGAATTAAAACTAACCAAGCTAGCCAGTGAACAAGTGTACTCAAATCTGTACATTGGAACGCTTGGAATGCATAGCGTTGGTTTCCAAGCCACGCAGATGTTAAAAACTACATAACCTTGCATAACGTCTAGGCGCATAGAAGCCTGTTAGAGCATGATCGGTAGAGACTAATGCTGTTAACTGGTTTTTATTAAATCTCAAAGGGAAAACTTAGACGCGAGATCTAGAAAAAGCGGGGAATGTAGCTAGCTCGGGACGCCAGATCATAGGCAGTTGGGGGAGAGTTTTGGAGAGCGAAGGTCAGTTGGAGGGAGAGTTTTGGAGAGCGAAGGTCAGTTGGAGGGAGAGTTTTGGAGAGCGAAGGTCAGTTGGAGGGAGAGTTTTGGAGAGCGAAGGTCAGTTGGAGGGAGAGTTTTGGAGAGCGAAGGTCAGTTGGAGGGAGAGTTTTGGAGAGCGAAGGTCAGTTGGAGGGAGAGTTTTGGAGAGCGAAGGTCAGTTGGAGAGGGAGTTTCCCTAGAGCAAAGATCGGAGAGACAAATTGTCAGTTTGCAAAGCGAAGAGGACAGAGAGAAGTCGAGATCGAATTTGGGTGCGAGATAACGAAGAGACAAGAGGACAGATTGATATTCTAGCACGAAGATCGGAGAAAGTCCCAAATCGGCAGCGAGCGGAGAACAAGTCGTCACCTATCCGCAGCGAGCAGCGAGAACAGGACCGTCTTGATAACAATAAAGAGGAAAGAGAAAAGCAAATATATGGAATCCTGAAGGGATGAGGAAGAGAGGTAGCCCAAAATAATATGCGAAGAATAGAATGTGAGAAGGAACTCAATTTAAATCATTCTGGAGAGAGACAGAAAGAGCAGCATAAAACCGTGCACGCTGGTGGGATGTTGTCGATGACATATGTACTGATAGAAGTGACGGGCTAGATTGATAGATTGATTGATTAATTTATTAATAATGAACAGTTTTGTAAGACACACATTCTTGAATGCATGCAGTCTCTTTTCCAATGTCTTTCTTAATTTCCACCATTCACATCCATAGGTGAGTATTGGTAATATATTGGAGTTGAACAACTTAAGCTTGGTATACGCGTTCAATGATCTTAATTTTTAGAATTTTGTCTGTTGGGTAAAGGCACATGCGGCTAGAGCAATGCAAGTGAAAATTTCCTTAGATGTATCTCCACCTTGAGTCATTCTACTTCCCAGATATGTGAAACTGTCAACTGTATGTAACATTCTCCATGCACATGAATAAGAACAGGCTTTTTGGTGAAATCGGAGAGTGCGTGGTCTCGAGGTATGACGTCGACCTCAAGTGCTGGAGGTCACGGGTTCAAATCACGGTGGAGACCGGGATTTTTTCACTTGGACTTTCTAGTAGTTAGAATAGAAGAGATAGGACTTCCGCGTTCAGTGTCGAGCACGTTAAAAATCCCTAAGCACTTGAAAATCGAAAAGAGTTTGCTTAACGGCCGCAGCCCCGGCAGAATTCAAAATAAAGTTTAAGAATCTAGCAAATATATTAGGGAATCCTCGCCGTGCTACGGATTTCGTGCATTGTGCTGAGATTATCCCAAAAATATGGAGAAGAGTGCACGTATGGGTTAAACCGTGTGAAATGACGTTGATTCTTTGACTAAGCTAAACTCAGTGGTCTCGAGGTAAGGTGTCAGCCTCGGATATTTTTAGGTCGCGTGTTAGAATCAAGGTGGAGAACGGGATTTATTTTCGCATGGGTCTTCTAGAAACAATTCCCATGATCTCTAGGTACTGAGATCGGACGTCCGATTTCAGTGTCGAGCACCTTAAAAATTCCTTGGCAGTTGGAAATTGAAAGTAGTAGACGTAACGGTCGTTGCACAGACAAAATTTAAGAAAATCATTTACCAAAGAAAACAAAGATCAAGAAAACTGACAAGACAAAACAACCTAAAATCGAGATCGCAGGCGAAGAGATTGAAAATATTGCACATTTTGAATATCTGGGATCAATACTGAACAACAATGGAAACTGTACATAAAAAGTAAGAAGACGACTGACTATGGCAATGCAGATAATAAGAAGTATGCAAAACCAATGGCATAATACAAACAAAGAACTGAAACTAAAGATCCTAAGGACATGCATTTTTCTTGTGGCAACCTATGAATGTGAAACATAGTCGATAAAAGCAATAGAAGCGAAGATCGGTGCTTTTGAAACACAGTTCTACAGAAGTGTCCTGAAATCCCTCGGACAAAGAAAGAAATAAACAAATCCATCCGGCGAGACCTGAATGTAGAGCACGATTGGCTCTTAAATGACATAATGACCCGAAAACTGAGGTTTTTTGGACACGTCAAACGACACAACGGACTGGAGAGAACGGTTATGGAAGGAATGGCCACTTGAAAGAGAAGCAGGGGCCGGCTGAGAAGATGATGGACTCAGAACAAGGAAACGCTAGATTTGACCTTGGGGCAGACAGGAGGACTGGCGAAAGATAGAGTTTCCTACAGACAGGCTGTCATGAGAGCGACGTTCTGCAAGGGACATGCTATATGATGTTCCCCAGGTGGTTTGTTAAGAGCAGCTATAAATGGCGCCTAGCTGGCTGTGGGTCTACTTCTCTCAATCGTTTGAGTCTGTAAAGATGGACTCACACATCGGTAAAAATCACCCTCCAAGAAACTGGTTGTATACATACTCTGTAAAGTCCTCTTAACCACTATAAACCCGTTAAGTTAAATGCGTTCCATTAGTCTTGGATTCCCTGATTTGAAGTTATATCTGTTCTGATAGGCGGCATTGTCGATCCAAATTGTTTTTCGCTTCTTAAGGATTGGAAATTTCTGCGAAATCAAGGTCCTCTACAATCGTGTCATCTATCCATTATATACCAAATTTGGGATCAAGATGTGAAGCAGCGCATGATCTGCAGTGGTCAGCGACCCATAGCTGACTGCTAGCGTTAGGGCCGGCGAACCAGAGCTGCCAAGACCCTTTTACACATCCACGCGGTGATCCTGGATAACAAGCTGCAGCAGGGCAGACTGGCTAAGGAGAAGGGATCGAAGAGGTAATGCTAACCTAGTACTAAAAACATGCTTGCTGAAGTCGGATGTGTTGGACCGAAAGCTGCAAATATCGCAGTCAAGCTATAAACTACGACACAACGCATTCCGTTCACTGGACTACATTCTGCTACTTGAGCGCTTTCAGGGCTTGGTAGCGGAAGATTGAGAACGAACGAAGCCAAGCCATATACCAAATTTCTCGGCTAATTTTTCATAATCCAATCCATAGTTATGCCAAATAGCAGAGGTGACATGTCAAAAAGGGAATTTAATTATCGTTTCCTGCTAAAGAGAAGTACTCGAAAAATCACTCGAACTTTCATGGCGAGCAATTCCTAACTGGTGGGAGGAGGAAGAAGAGAAACACATGGGTGTGACATTTCTTTGCAGGATGCTGTAAAATCACGTGACACGTTTCACTGTTTCTTTCATCTCATTCTTCTTATTCACAGGCCCGTCTGGTATTTACTCAACTATTCACGTATCAGGTAAGAGATATTATACACATAACTCTCTTTCAAAACTAGAAGGCTAAACCAGTATGAAGATGCTTTGGTTGGTTATGAATACAATTATTTGTTTTAAACAAATATAAATTGTTGAAATATTACTGTTCGAGCCATTTGTCAATATGCAAAAGTGAATAGAAGTTGTTGAAAGATTACAGAAATGTCGACAAAATAATGTAGATAAAATGAAGTCAATGCAGATTAGCATGACCCACAGTTGTCAGTCTTGTGGGAAATGTTTTGCTTTAGATTGTAAACCGGTTTTGTCACCGGATTTATGTTTCAGGATTTATCAATATCAACGGTGGCCTTCTTTTGCCATATACAAATGTCTTTTGTTCTTAAAGATGCACAATGATATCTGATTGGCAACTATTTTTAGAAGAAGTTCAAGTAAGTATGGGGTCTATTCCAATACATACGTAGTTACCGTGTACATTTCTCGTTATTACTGATGTTCCCATTTCTTCCTTTGAAAATAATGAATATTTTATAGCATTTGCAAATTGTTACCTTCTCAATTACAAGGTTCCTAGAACCCACTTCAACATAAAATATACCACGTTATCGGCGTAGCACAATCTGACGAACAAAGAAGTGTCGCAACAGAAATCAAAAAGAGAGCCAAGTAAACTCTACTAAACGTAACGTCTTTAAACTGGCTTAGAAGACTCTCCAGAGTCTGTATAGAACCAATTTCACTTACATTACCATGTTCTAAAAATGATGCGCATCCAATGTATTATTGAATGAATTAATTGTACTTGCCTCCATTACTTCCTAGTGCAATGCATTCCAAGCATTCACCACGCTCTGTTTAAAAAAAAAAACATTTCCTAATATTTCTAATCTAGATTTTCTTCACTTAATTTGTAGATGTGCTCTCTTGTTCTTGTAAGTAGCTGTATTTGGTAAAACTTGGTATAGTCTAATGTATATATTCCGTTGTTTATCATATAAACCTGTATTAAATCACCTCGAATTCTTCTCTCTTTTTAGACACTCTAGGCCGGCTTTTTGTGAGTCTTTCCTCATAACTGTAATTCTGGAATACCACTATCAATATCAATGCAATGGAAATGAGGCGCTATAGAAAACTCATAAATGTTTTATATAAAGATCGTGTCACGAACGTAGAAATACGTCAGAGAGATGAAGACGCTATTGGTCCATTTGAAGATCTGTTCACAACTATCAAAAGACGAAAGTGGTGCGGGCACGCCGCGAGGTCCAACGGAATTACCAACTCGATACTCTTTGGCTCCGTACCGGGACAGAGAGGGCGAGGACGTCCAAGGAAGAGATGGGTGGACAGCATCACTGAGTGGTAAGCCTTCTTCCCGGTGAGATACGTCAGGCGGCGACAGACAGAGAGGGATGGCATGGGATTTTGGGAGTGTCTTCATATGTGCCCCACCGACCTGATGGGTTACGGGATGAACTGAACTGAACTGAACTATCAATTGTGTTTCTCTTCTTTGTATTCTTTCCAGTTTGTTTATATCATATCTACGATAATGACTCCACAACTGTACACAGTACTCCAATCTATGTCTAAGCAATGCGTTATACAGTTTGATAATCACCTGCTTACTCATATGTTTAATATTTCATTTCATCATACCTAACATTGCATTTGCCTTTTTGACTGCTACCTGAACTTGCTCGCTCACCTTACCTGTTTGATTTATTATAACCCCTAGATCTCTTTTTCTTTTCTATCTTCCTAATATTGTTCCATCCCATTGTGTAATTATGTTCCATGATGGATCAAACCACGTGGGTGACTGTACATGTATCTAATTAAACTCTTTTTTACAGCGTTCAGACCATTATCGAATTTGTTATATATCCGAACTCAATATATCCACTTCTGCTTTAGATGAGACACTGCTGAATAGTTTTGTGCCATCCACGAATTTTGCAACCATGGACGCAAGATATATTGTGTTTGTATACCATGTAGAAGACTGAAATCTAGAAGACGTTTCATACAGTCAACATCTCTACAGAATAGTCTCGGAAAACGTTGAATTGAAAAAGGGAATGAACTGGCGCAGATCCACTAGATCAATATGTAAGAGGAACCTGCGCCCTGACACCAGTAGCCTTAGGCAACAAGGGAGTCATTATACAGACTCGGATTTTGTGTATCACTATGCAATTAGAACTTAAAGACACGGGTCTCGGACATTATGAGATATATGCATCCCGCCTCACTTCGACGACATATGGCAAGGGCGGTAGGACAAAAGAAAAAGAGGAAGAAGAAGTAGAATAAGAAGAAGAAGAAGACGAAGAAGTATATATATATACATTGAAACAATTTATGGCACTAATAACGAATCAATTGAAATAATAACTGGCACTAATAACATATAAATTGGAACAATAGCTGGCATAATGAAGATATAAATTGGAACAGTATCTGGCACTAGTAATATATACATATATACATATGTATATATGTATATATATATATATATATATATATATATATATATATATATATATATATATATATATGCATTGGAACAATATCTGGCACGAATAAAACACACATTAGAACAATACATGGCCTGAATAAATGAATAACACACAAATTAGAACAATCTATATATGTATCTTCAACCCACCTGTGTTGTTGAACGTCGTGGGAAGGTAACTTAACTTAACGTCTTTATACTGGTTTAGAAGACTCTGCAGAGTATGTATACAACCAGTTTCATTTACATTACCTTGCTCAAATTGCTCAATTTATTCTTAAATGCATTAACTGTCCCTGTCTCCTCTACCTCCCGTGGCAATGCATTCCAAGCATTCACCACTCTCTGACTAAATAAATATTTCCTGCTATTTAATCTGGACCTCTCTTAAGTTAATTTGAAGCTATGCCCTCTTGTTCTTGTGGGTGGTTGTATTTTTAAAAACTTGTTATAGTCTAATGTATCCATTCTTCCGATCATCTCATACCTGTAGGTATGACCTCCTTTGTTTCAAATTTTCTTTTCCTTTTTTTTTTTTAAATTTTGAGGCAAAAATCTGCTGGTGACTTGTCATGTCAATCTCAGTTCGCCTATTTTTGGTGGACCTGTCAGGCGTCATCTATGCCGCTCAGCTAACCACATAACCAAGATCTAATGTTATAGCCATACAGTTCCCTTTTTTGCGACCTTTTCTCTATGGGGAGAATCCCTTAAATAATTTAAGTACATTTTTAACTTGAATTTACTCAATCAGCGGCGTTAAGCCTACTTTTTTTTTTATCGATTTCCAACTGCCAAGGGACTTTTAACGAACCCGCCACTGCATACGTGTGTCTGGATAAAATCATAGTCGGAGCATTAATATACGTATCCATACACAGACCAATACGTCCTCATATAACCTTAAAGACTACAGTCTGAGGCTAGCATGGCCATGCCATTGCCACCGGAATTCTAAAAGAAATGTTAATGCGAGAGTCCTATTAAATCGAATACAAGATTGCATGTGTATTGCCTAAACTATCTAAACAATCCAGAGACAGCAGAAAAATGAAACAAAATGTTGGTCTTGCTGGTAGGAGTGACTTAGAGGACGATTTAAAAATGTGTTCTACAAACGAGCTACAGGAACCACTAATTATGTGAATACAACTGTGAACCTGTGTCTATCTGGACTGATGTGATTATCGCTCTATATACAAGAAGATAGCATACACCATTGAGCATCTCTGTACGTATCCATCATTCCACCTAAAACGCCTTCCAGTGAAACTTATTCTGTTGATCAATTCTTCCAGTGAAACGTGTTCTGTTGATTGATTCTTCCGGTGAACCTTATTCTGTTGATTGTTTCTTCCAGTGAAACTTATTCTGTTGATTGATTTTATTTTAATGGCTGTATGTCGAGTCTTCGTATGTTATTCTAGTATTGCGCATAATCACAATGCTATTAAATGTGGTCTCTTTCATATATTTACATTTCACATCACAAAATACAAAGCATTAACCACAAATGTTAATGGTCTGCAACACAATTAGATTCGTTTAGAGTTTTTAATTGTTTAGAAAATACATTAACAAAAGCAATGCTGATATAAAGAACACATGTTACTTGTTAAAAAGTGCACAACAAATCAAAACAAAATGAAATTGTTAGAAGTTAATATTCCAGATCCGCTCATGAGACTCCATTCAGTTTGGTTTTCGCTTTCATTGATCTTGACATGGTGCTGATTGTTATCCCCTCTCTTCTGTTTCCTTTGACTCACACACGGGGCCATATTTGACTACATTGTTTGATTATTCGTGACGATGTGCCCTGTCCAATTAGATTTTCTTTTGATAGTCTACTGCTGTGTTTAGTGGCTTAGTGTTGTTTATCAAACGTCAATAGTCTACATTACATATGGTTTCTGCTATGAAGTAAGCCGCACTGATACGAGTTGGTGAAGGTCTGCAATACGCCCTTGACCATGATCTGCTAATGGGCGTATGTTAGACTAGGAGTGAAGGCTTACATCAGAGACATGTGCAAAATATTGACCAGGACCTCATATTGCGTCCACTTCGAGCATTTCAAAACAGACTGTGTTACAGCAGACTGACAAACAAGATGAAGATGGAAAATGATATTACAATAGCTATGAGCCTGAAGCAACGTCTTACATAGCAGTATAATAAGGAGCATGCATGTTCAACTTATTCATTACGTCTTTGATATAAGAAAAACTGTTCCAACCTTCTACCACAGCGCCAAATGGGAATTATTCTGTTTGGTGTCAGTATGAGTCGCTTCTGATGGCCGACCAGATGGGTTTGCAAAACAAAAATATTAGCTTTTGACTACATTTCATAAAGCAATGATCTGTCTGATTGAAAGCCAGGACTCCAGTATTCCAGTAAGGTATTGGTGTAAATTCAATTACATTTCATATATATATATCAAGGCCCGACGCTCCATCGGGGAAAGGCCAATGACAACCCTCCTCTTGCAATTTCGGTTTTTAGCTGCCCTTTCTGCCTCCTTCCAGTTGGGGTCCACAGACCGACGTTCATTTTCATTCCATTCTTATGGTGTTTCTTGGTCAACGCGTCTTCCTCTGCCCATGTGGATTTCATGTCATGCTTATTCTGGTGACGTTTAATGGTCATTTACATAACGTGTGCACTCAAATGTGTAGTCGGCTCTGTATCTTGCTTTTGGCTTTCACTACACTACGTGGTACGTCTCATATTAAGACGCTCTTAGTTTTCATAGACGTGTTCCCTTACTTTTGTTTGCTTGTCAATGTTTCTGTGACCAGCGTTGTTTTTATGGACCTAGATGGCTAACCGTATTCCAACTTAAATTACTTTAGATGAGCTGTCTGTTTATAGTCTTCTTCTTCTTTTTCTTCTTCGTTCGTTCTCAATCTCCCACTACCAAACCCTGAAAGGGTAAGTAGCAGAATGTAGTCCAGAGAACGGAATGCGTTGTGTTGTAGTTTACAGCTTGACTGTGATATTTGCACCTTTCGGTCCAACACATCCGACTTCAGCAAGCATTTTTGAGTACCGAGTTAGCATTCCCTCTTCGATCCCTTCTCCTTAGGCAGTCTGCCCTGCTGCAGCCTGTTATCCAGGATCACCGCGTTGAAGTGTAGAAGGGTCTTGGCAGCTATGGTTCGCTGGCCCTGTCGCTAGCAGTCAGCTAGGGGTCGCTGACCACTGCAGCTAATGCGCTGCTCAGCATCTTGATCCCTGTTTATAGTCTGATCTCTCCCCTTTGACCTGTCTAGTTTGGGTGACCCTTCTGGAAGCGTTCTCCTCCCCTTGGAATACCTCTTGAAATCATATAGACAAGCAAGCCACCTGACCAACTCAAGGCATATGTTGTTCAACGTTGATATTTACAAAACAAATAAAACTCTTTCGTTTTCATTAAGCCTATCGTTAATCCTTTCGTTAAGTCTATGACAGTTGAACATGTTTATTTCACCAGAAACTCTCATCGTTTCACAACATTTAACTCACAAGAGCCTTATATAAATATGCGATCAAACGAAGAGGTAGCCCAAAAAGAGGTGAGACAACATTAAAGAATTTATCAATCTCTGACCAAAGGAACCACAGGCCGCGTTTACTGACAGAGAGGGATGTCGCTTGGTTGTTGGGGTGTCTTCAAGGGGAACCTAACGACCTCACCTGTTACGGGATTACCTGACCTTTTAGAAAGAAATAAACATCTGAAACAACATAATTGAGCACTGTGAATCCCTGAACTTTTAAATACAAAAAACTGTCTAGTTTCCCAATCCAATCCACAATGGCGGGTAATAATCCGTGGATGTAAACATTTTCCCTAAAATTGTATCGTTTGTCATATACCCCGTGTAATATATAACGTGTCCATGGGCCATCCACGCGCCCCAGTATCCAAAAGTACCTCCAGATATTATCACGTGGTCACATTTTGTCAAAACGGCCAAGTGGACCCCCGAGGACGCAGGTGGCATCGCAACAACCCCGTCTCCTATCAGATTTGCTGTGCACCAGTCAAGATCATCGCTGGCAACCAAAAACGTTATGTTTCTACCTGGAAACTTTGATTTCATCCAATTAAATGCTTTAATGAAATACGATTTTTGTGGGACACCATAGCCTTTTTTCTTAAGGTTTGTTTTCAAAAAGTCTCCACGCCTGACATGCACTCCTATAACTAAGTTCCCTGTATAATTAGCATAGATGTTATGAAGTATCATGGATGCCTCATTAGCTATGGAGTCCTGGAAAGTGAATTCTTGTCTGACTTCATCTACGGCATCTTTAAAATACTTGAATGATTGAAACCATCCATCAATTCTCAGGTCTTCTAAAGGAAGACTCATTAAATTTGTATCAAAACTGTGTGGATTATCCTCTTTAACCACTTTCCATCTGAAATAAAAACATAAAGATGTAAAGACATTTGCAAACAAGAGGTTAACTAAAAAGAACAACACATTAGTCGCAGCTCTTTACTATAAAATGTAGACATATCGTTACTGTTGTTGTTGTTGTTGTTGTTGTTGTTGTTGTTGTTGTTGCGTACCCAACAGCATCTCGTGTCTTTTCCCTTTCGGCCTAGTGCAATTTAATGGTATAAGCACGTATTTGTAAGTTGTTGTTTAGTGCCATACGAAGGGCTTCATTTTTTTAACCGAGCTCTCAAAGAGATGATGATCAACGGTTTCATCTGTTTGCCTTTACAGCTGGCGCTCTGGAGTGTGTTGTTGGATTTTGATCAGGTGGTTGTGTTTGTGGGATGTGCTATATTATGAGCAGAAAAATGGTGTTCTGATCCCTCCTTGTGAGCTATTTCACATTGTTATTTGGAATAGGGTTTGTCATTTGCATGCGTCCTACTTCCCTGTGTTTCGCATGACACATCTGTTCAGACAATTTATATTTGCTATCCGTGTGAGCTGCTTGTAGAGTTGGTGATGTGTGTGACTTTTCTTATCTTGATCTCTTCTTTGCTAGAATGTCTGCTTTGTCACTGACAGGCCAATTTGAGTGTAAATGGATCTACTGTATAACTGGAATCAAGAAGCTGAGCAGTGGATGAACTGCAGTGGCCAGTGACACATAGCTGGCTGCTAGCGTCATGGTCAGTACACCAGAGCTGTCTAAGACCCTTCTACACCTCCACGCGGTGATCCTGGATAATAGGCTGCAACAGAGCAGACTGGCTAAGGAGAATTGATCGAAGAATGAAGGCTAATCTGGTACTCAAACATGCCTGCTGAAGTCGGATGTGTGAGACCGTAGAGCGCAAATATCGCAATCTAGCTGTAAACTACGACACACGTCATTCCGTTATCCGGACAACATCTTGCTACTTGCAAAGTCCTTTTTAGCGCTTGGTAGCGGGATATTGAGAACGAACAAAGAAGAAGAAGAAGAAGACTTTACAACTATTTTACGACATTGGAAGTGATAACGTGGTCGACGTTTAGGAATATTTAGAAAAGATCATGTATACAATATCCATCAACGTCTAATGCTTGAGGGGTGGACATTGAGTCTGTAAAAACAACAATGTTTTGACCCTTTGAGGGGACGCCATCTAAAACCGTCTTGAAATGGTAAAGACATCTTTAAGTGTATTGGTCTCAGCTTCACAGTTGTATTAAGCCTTCTAGCAAGCATCGGAAGAAATGTCTGGGCATTCTATATAACCGCCATAACCTGTTTTGTATAACTTAACTACTTTATACTGGCTTAGAAGACTGTGCACAGTCTTCACACAACCAGTTTCTTTTACTTCACTTGTTCTAAAAATAAATGTATACATCAAATGGAGTCGCGTAGCGCAGTAGTTACCAGGGTCGACCCAACCTTAAATGGTTACCGGTTCAGTCCGGGAAGTAAAAGCTGGGAGGGAGAGAAGATGGCTACCGCCATCATATAGCCGAGCCTTTGAAATGTGAAATCGCTAGCACCTCACACCCCTCAGGCAGTAATACTTTGGTTTACTTTACTTACAAATTTTTTTATGAATGTTTTAATTGACCTTGCCTCTACTATTTACTGTGGTGTGCATTCCAAGCATTCACCACTCTCTGACTAAATAAATATTTCCTATAATCTATGTTGGCCTTAAATTTAATTCCAAATTTAGACATAACCGGTTCATTGATTTGTTGTTAACTTAAGAGATGATGGTGAGACCGAGAGCATGTCTATCGGTAAATTATATTTTTTAGCGAATAACCTACCTATTTCCTACCCGTCTTTTCCGAGGAATAGATGCGTATTGCGACTTACTCAATTTGATTTTCCCATCCAAATAAGCTGCGAGGGTGGGGGGAGGGGGGGGGGGGATTGGTGAGGAAGGAGGTGATGTCGGCATTCTTGATAGCACATGTGCGCTGCGTCAGTCGTTGAAAGGTCGTGTCAATGCACTATCTCTGTGTCGTGTATTCATCCGCCACATAGTATTCCCCGTCGCTTGTAGCCGACTGCCTTGGACCCAGATCTTCTTGTTTTAAATGGGTTGCAGTGGTAACTGATGACGTTAAAGTAACGTGAGAAGATCAAATAAATAGTTCGGAGCTGCCGCGATAGAGATAATTTTTTTATAAGAACAGGTAGGGGACGGCGTGGCCTAGTGGTTAAGTGGCACGGCTCACAACCAGAAGGTGCTGGGTTCGATCCCCATCACAGCACCGGCCGTTACCCCGGGGAAGCAAACCCTTAGAAAATGCAGGAGGAAGCAGACCCTTACATAAAAATGCATGCTGAAGTCGGATGCACTGGGCCGACAGGCGCAAAATAAAAACCACAGTGTAACGCACACACGCCTATGGGAATAGATAAATAAGGCGAACGCAAAACAAAAACAAAAAAAACAGGACAGGTTTCATAAGAACAGGGACCTAAGGGTTATAATAGATCATACAGGTAAGGTGAGTGAGTAAGTTCAGGTAGCAGTGAAAAAGGCAAATGCAATGTTAGGCATGATAAACAGAAATATCAAACATAGGACAAAGAAAGTCTTCTTCGTCTTCGTCGTACGCTGCCAGACATCAACTTGAATTTCTTCGAAGAAATCAGCTGTTATCATGAGGCTGTCGATACTGCCATAGAGCTTGTCTAGTGTTGCCACTGGTGATGGCCACATGTGCTTTCTCTGGTACTCGTATGTGGGGCAATTTTGCAGCAGATGCTCAGCGGTCATTTTCCATGTACCACAGGTGCATTCGTCAGTGCCACTTATCTTCAGTTTATTGAATAGATGGTACCTCAGTCTGTTGTGGACTGTGCGGAGTCTGAAGACCACGACCTGGAGCAAGGAAGTGATAGTCAAACTGTATAAAGCATTAGTTAGACCTAGATTTGTGTACTGTGTACAGGTGTAAGGTCGTTATCATAGAGAGGATATAAACATGCTGAAAAGAATACCGAAAAAAAGCAAAAAAACTGATAGTGGGATTCCAAAATTACAGTTATGAGGAAAAACTCAGAAAACCCTGCCTACCGTGTCTAGAAGAGAGAAGAATTCGAGGTTTATAAGATGATCAGAGGAACCGATAAATTAGACTGACAAGTTTTGTTTTTTAATACAGCCACCCACAAGAACAAGAGGGCATAGCTACAAATTAACTAAAGAGAGGTCCAGATTAGATATTAGGAAATATTTTTTTAGTCAGAGAGTCGTGATTGCTTGGAATGCATTGCCATGGGAGGTAGAGGAGGCAGGAACAGTTAATGCATTTAAGAATACATTGGATGCGCATAGGTTTTAGAGCAAGATAATGTAAATGAAACTGGTTGTATACAGACTCTGCAGAGTCTTCTAAACCAGTATAAAGATGTTAAAGTTAAGATAAGATATAGGTGACGGGATCAGGGCAAAACAAATGATACCTTCGAGGCGGTTACAAGGCTTTCGTCAGGGACATAAACCGACCGGAAACAATTAACAAATGACAACCAATAAAGATAACAGGACGTGATATAAAATGAGCAGTTTAAGTCAACAACCATACCTGGATGTGTTAGGAGACAAGCGAGCTTAAATTTCTCATTTTATAATGTATTGATTGTTTGTTGTGATTTGTTAGTTGTATTATTGTCTTCTTTGTCATTGACGAAGACCTTGTTATAGTAACGTAGTTGTCTGTCTGTTTGTATGCTGTTACCGTCACTAAGCCCTTACTGAACGGTTTTTTGCTTAGACGACCAAATCATCATATGGTGGGGACTGAGTGGGCTCGAGGTAAGACGTCAGCCTCGGATTCAAATCACGGTGAGACGGGGATTTTTTTCACGTAAACGATCTAGTATTTCGCGGGATCTCTGGGTAGTAGAGATCGGATGTCCGTGTGCAATGTCGCGCACATTAAAAATACCTCGGCAGTTGGAAATCGGAGAGAGTAGGCTTAACGTCGACTGTTCCGGAAAAATTCAAAATAATGTTTAAAATCTAACCGATCCATTACAGGAAATTTACAGATCTCGTATGGATTAATCCGTGTGCTACGACGTTGATTCTTCAACTAAACTAGACTTAACTATCATCCTATGTTTAGCTTGATTCTTAATATACTAATATATTTATATATTTATATATATATATATATATATATATATATATATATATATATATATATATATATATATATATATATATATATATATATACAATAAATAACTTGTCGATGGTAAAAAACCGTACAGCTAGTGTAATAGCGCAATTTGCACACAGAATTAAAGAGACAGTCTATAAATAACATTTCAGATTATAGATTGCAAACATAATTGGATGATTTGGGTTGCGGCATGTTGCGAGACAAACCAGTTTTGGAACACGCAATAATGACGGACAAACTCCTGACAAAAAAAAGACGACAAAAGGTAGACGATGCTGAAAAGTTCAAACTTACAACTCGGGAGAGTCTACATCAGTTTGATACACCGAGTTGTAGTTACAGTGTGAATGGTTCGAACGTATCATAAGGGACTGGATATGTATTGTCCTCGTTTGCACAAGGGATACCGCAATTGTGAAAACGAAATGCATGTTTCCATGGGGTCTTATTTGTAGTTAGTTGGACATCGCCAAAGATTATAGTGACATCAGACTGTTGTGTCTTGCTGATGTTACTTGCATTGTATTTAGATTATAGTGAGGAAGGAACTGCTCTGGTCCCGAGCTAAATTGGACCAGTAGCAAGATATAAATCAAGACGACTGGGAGTAACTCAGGATGCAGACACTCTGGTAACACCTCCCTTGAAACCAGCGGTGGCTTGATGCTTCAGGGATTCGATCGCACACCGTTTCTTTTATCACTTTGAGAAGCGAGTGTCATACCTCTCGATAAAGGTAACCCTCGACACAACTACATAATGAACAAACTATACTATATCAGACAGTACTATGCAATGAACATACATACAGTACTATACAATGAACAGACAGACAGTTCTATATAACGGACAGACAGACAGTATTATACAATGGACAGACAGATAGTACTATACAATGGACAGACAGACAATACTAGACAACTACATACAGACAGTCCTACACATTAGACAGACAGACAGTACTATACAATGGACAGACAGACAGTACTATACAATGGTCAGAAAATATTACAAAATGAACATACAGACAGTACTATAAAATGAATATACATATAGTACTACACAATGAACAGACAATACTATACAATGAACATGCATACAGTACTATACAATGGACATACAATACTATACAATGAACATACATACAGTACTATACAATAGACAGACAATACTATACAATGAACATACATACAGTACTATACAAAGGACAGACAGAGAGTACTATACAATGGACAGACAGACAGTACTAGACAACCACAGGCAGACCTTCTTACACAAAAGACAGACAGACAGACAGACAGTACTATACAATGGACAGACAGACAGTACTATACAACAACAGACAGTACTACACATTGAACAAAAATATACATACAGAAATATACTGTGAAATAAACATAAATCGACAGACTACACTATGAATAATATTCATAAATGTAAATGCTCAGGCCAGGTGTGTAGAAAATATACGACAAAACAAGGATGCACTTAAAAAGAGATTAACTGAAGAAACCCGAGTTGCAGCTAAAATGTCAGATGTAGAGAAAGAAAATATGTAGAGAACTGGCTTTCTTTCTCACTTTGTGAATATTCTTCTTGTTCTCTTCCAAAATGTAAAGCCATGAAACTCCCTTCTGATTTTCTCTTCTGTAACTACTGAGCAATTGTATCTATAGAATTCATATATGAACTGACTGATGCTTACCACCCGTATATACGTATAGACAAGATTATCAAAGAAAGGGGCAGATCTCAAGAGAATAGGAATTATGTTAAAGATGGCATGTAGGTACACGCGATGAGGACGTGGGGACAGTTGACCGCAGTTGAGTTTGTAATCAAAGAGGCAGATTGTATCCAGGCAAGCAATGAATGATGGAATGCATCAAGTCTTCATTACTCTTGACAGGTAATACATCTATCTATCTATCTATCTATCTATCTATCTATCTATCTATCTACCTATCTATCTATCTATCTATCTATCTATCTATCTATCTATCTATCTATCTATCTATCTATCTAACTAACTATCTAATCTATCTATCTATCTAACTAACTATCTAATCTATCTATCTATCTATCTTTCTATCTATATATATATATATAAATATTTATATATATGTATATATATATATATATATATATATATATATATATATATATATATCTTTTTACTTTTTGTCCTGTGTATTCTTCTTATTCTTCTACGTTCGTTCTCCATTTCCCGCTACTAAGCTCTGAAAAGGGCTTGTAAGTAGCTGGATGGTGTCCGGAGAACGAAATGCGTAGTGTCGCTAGTTTACAGTTTGAATGCGATAGTTGTACCTATCAGTCCGACACATCCGTTTTCGACAGGTCCTGTTTCTACCTTTCAGTGTCAGGTTATGAAGAGATTTCTTGATCAGGATCTAATTATTTTTTATACGGCGAGCTGTATTCCTTTTTTTCTTTCTGCTATCCATTTTTTTCGTAGGTGGCCCTTGGATTGTATGCATTGTATATGTATAGCAATGCCTTCTGAGTAATACTATCTGGTGTTTAAGTGTCGGGTGTTGTACCTACTTGTTTCCTTATATCTTTGTTTCTGATTCTTCCTATTTTTGTTACTGCGCAGACAGTTGATCTCTGTTTGGGATCAAGATTCTGAGCAGCGCATGAGCTGCAGTGGTCAGCGACCCATAGCTGACTGCTAGCGTCAGGGCCAGCGAACCAAAGCTGCCAAGACCCTTCTACACCTCCACGCGGTGATCCTGGATAACAGGCTGCATCAGGGTAGACTGGTTAAGGAGATGGGATCGAAGAGGGAATGCTAACCCGGTACTCAAAAAATGCTTGCTGAAATCGGATGTGTTGGACCGAAAGGTGCAAATATCGCAGTCAAGCTGTAAACTACGACACAACGCATTTCGTTCTCTGGACTACATTCTGCTACTTAAGCCCTTTCAGGGTTTGGTAGCGGGAGATTGAGAACGAACGAAGAGGAAGAAGATATCTGTTGTTACGATATTTCTTTATTCTTTGTTTGTTACTGCGTAATCCTGTCACTGATAGTGCAATGTGGGTAGGAATACTGTGTTATATAGCGTTCTTTTTGAATGCATTGTAGGTGCTTACATAGTAATATTGGGGTCATTTGCCCAATGATTATACTTGATGCATTACAACTGTTTTGTATTTCAGTGTTTCTTTTGCCAACTGCTGTGATTATGTTACAAAGGTACATGAAATGTTGCATCTGTTTTACGTTGTTGTAGGAATATTGTTGTTTCTATTTTTGTGTCCTTGCAATTGTCATAACTTCGCTTTTCTCTATGTTGAATTGTCATAACTTCGCTTTTCTCTATGTTGAATTGTCATAACTTCGCTTTTCTCTATGTTGAATTGTCATAACTTCGCTTTTCTCTATGTTGAATTGTCATAACTTCGCTTTTCTCTATGTTGAATTGTCATAACTTCGCTTTTCTCTATGTTGAATTGTCATACTGTAATTCGTACAGACCTCATTTAAATTGTCCATGTTCATTAAAGTGATCACTGGGGTTGTTTCCCTCACTAATGTAGACTTTGATTTTACATATTTCGTCTATATTTGTGATAAACAGTAAAGGGGAAAGTACACAATCTTGCCCCTACACCGGATCTAACATGACATTTTTATGAATATCCTTTGTTCGTTCTTACTGTATATTGGCTATTTGCATAACGACGTTTACCTAGATTGTTAAAATGTTGATTTACCCCATACCGTTTTATTGTCCACAGATGTTATCTATTCACTCGATCGAATGCCTTCTCTAGGCTTACGAAAACAACGTGTAGGGTATGTACGTACTCTGCTAGCTACCTTAGTTCAAAGATTGCATCTGTACAGATCGTGTTTTTTATAGATCCAATATGTGCTTCGCTAAGCTGCGGTTCTATGATTGGGCGTAGCCTTTGATCCTGTAATTTACAGAATATCTTTCCAGAATGGCTAAAGTAATGATATCCATCTATGTTTTATACAGTATATGTATGCGCTTTCTTCCACAAAGTATTGTTACACTTCTCCAGTCTTCTGGTGTTAGTGGTTTATTGTATAGTCAACACTAGGTTATACAGTCTGTGTAGCCAGGTTTTCCCTACGTCTTTTGTTGCCTTGGTTAGCTCGACAAGGATGTCATCCGGCCCTGGTGACTTGTGCGATGGTTATGCCTGTATAGCGTTTATAATCTCTGATTTAGTTATATCCGGTTCTAGCTCTGTAGTGATCTCTATGTTGAAATCTTGTGGCCCCTTTATTCCTCCAGTTTTTAGTAGCTCTTCGAAATGGTGTTACCATCTTTCCATGATCTTTCTTTTGTCGTTTATATCATTCCCTTTCCATCATGTGTAATTTATGTTGTGTCATAACACTCTGTGTGTCTCATTATTTTAATTTTTTTATTGAAGTTTCTTAATGCATTTTTATTGTCTGAGTTTCGATTTTCTCCTTATTCTTTCAACGACTGTATTTTCGTCTCTTGAATTACCATTTAAATGGCTATTCTTGATAATCTAAATTAAGTATAATCTGTGGTTGTTTTGCTTTTTATCTCAAATTTTGTTTTTGTTCTTTTTCTCTTGAATTTCCTGTGTTAAGTTCGGCATTCCATCATACTGTAATTTTTGGTTTATATAGCTCTCTTGTGTATTGATATATTTTAGTTTTTTTAACGTGATTGTTCCTCTTACTGTTTGTTAACTAGGTTGTTTTTTTATCTCCGCTTTATATTATGTGCGCATATTTATCATTACGTAACGTCGCTTGACTAAGCTGTTAGATCCAAGGTTGAGCCCTCTCTGATGATCGCTCAATGAAGTCTGTTTCGGTCGTTCTCGTTCATAGACCGATGAAAAGTAACAGCGGAGATGGTGATTGATGTTATGGTAAGTGAAAATTATCTAGATAATAGTGACGTTGTATATACTTTCCGTGTTCTGCAACCTCTCATTGTAATCGCTCAAAGACCAGTCACCGGAATTGTTCTTTCATTTGCTACCATCAGGTCAGCCACTGTACAGGATTCCTGCATCCTAAGACATATACTCAGGTGTTCCGGGTCCTGGACGGGTCAACATTCGCAATATTCATCGTCTGCATATCTGCACTTTTTCCGGTTCGATCCACATCTGGACACATCTGTTCTTAACTTGTTCAGAGATCTCCACGTAGTATATGGCACATCATGCCCTGGTGCCAGTTCGTCTGTAATCGTCATCCAACTTTAACCATCATGCCCTGGCTATTTGTGTTGCTATTTGGTATTCATTTAACAATGGTGTCATCACATCGAACTCTCAATAACTGCTTTGAATGGTATAAAAAGAATGGCTACTGCATTTGAACATATCAGACACAGAGATATTGTATCGATTGGCGTCATGAGTTGACATAATGCCATGTTTATTCTGGTATTATTGACAGTGAGGGAGATGAAGTAGACCGCGCGATGTACACTGAGGGTGCTTTTGGTATGTATGGACATCCACATTTATAACCTGTACGGTCCACAGCAAATGATCTCTCACTTTCTGATATGGAAATAATGAGCGCCAACTGAACAGTGGTTACAGTCTTTGATAGTCAATCAGGAAGATTTAGATATCCACACAGATAGTAGAGTAGTCAAAGATGGAAGCAATATTAGAAGCAGTAAAGTTCCTCATGTTTGAAGCACATACAGAACCTGGTCGAGAAATCTCGTCATAAACTGACGCTAAAAGGCACATGCAGGAGAAAATGCGAAAAGAAAGAGGAAGAAGAAGACGTAGATGAGATGAAGTAGAGGAATGGGAAATTGATACAAAGCTCCATCGAATAAATATCCGGGATAATGAACCAAGCTTCTACTCCAGAAGGTGGCACAGGACATCCGCTTCAGATCTAGTCTTTTCCACAAGGAACGTCGACCACAAAATTGCGTGAGCAGTTCTCTGTCAAATAGCAGACAGTGGCCACAGGCCTATTAGGTTGGTAATGAAACCTTTGGATAGCTGGAACTACAAAAGAACTGACTGAGACAGGAGCAAGGAAGTGATAGTCAAACTGTATAAATCATTAGTTAGACCTAGATTGGAGTACTGTGTACATGTGTAGGGTCCTTGTCGTAGAGGAGATATAAACATGCTGGAAAGGATACAAAGACGAGCGAAAAAACTGATAGTGGGATTCCATAATTACAATTATGTGGAAAGACTCAGAAAAACCGGCCTAGGGTGTCTAGAAAAGAGAAGAATACTAGGTGACGTAATACAGGTTAATAAGATAATCACAGGAACGGTTAAATGAGACTATAATAAGTTGTTTTTTTTTCAAAATGCAACCACTTATAAGAACAAGAGGGCATAGCTACAAAATAACTAAAGATAATTCCAAATTAGATATTAGGAAATATTTTTTTAGTCAAAGAGTGGGGAATGATTGGAATGCATTGCCATAGGAAGTAGTGGAGGCAGGGACACTTAATGCATTTAAGAATACATTGGAGGCGCATTGCTCTTAGAGCAAGGTAATTTATATGAAAATGGTTGTATACAGACTCTGCAGACTCTTCTGAATCAGTATAATGAGGTTAAGTTAAGATTTGCAAAGACTACAAATATACGAAATTGCAGTTTAAAAACAATGGTTGAAAGACTAAATAAAGATATTCTGCAAGCTACAGCTGAGACCATTTCCAGAGCGGCAAGGAAGAACTACAAACCCTACTGGGGAACGGCATGGGCTAGTGGTTAAGTGAAACGGCTCATAACCCTAAGGTGCTGGGTTCGCTCCCCATCACAGCACCGGCCGTTCATCCTGTGAAGAATCCCTTAGAAAATGCAGGAGGAAGCAGACCCTTACATAAAATGAATGCCGAAGTCGGATGCACTGGGCCGACAGGAGGGCTCTACGAGAAGGTATAAACAGCAAGGAAGGGCATTGGTCAGCCAACCTCACATAAGCTGCGGCTTGGTCCATAAAGAGTTGCCTTCATCCCCGACGGCAATTGCTGCTACGGGACCCATATTTTAATTTTATTTACCTAATCTGGACCTTAAATTAATCTGTCACTGTGCGCTCTTGTTCTTGACTGCGACTGTATTTTGATTTTTTTTAAACTTAATAAGGCTAATTTACCCTTTCTGTTGATAATCTTATAAACCTGTATTAAATCACCTCGAATTCTTCTCTTTTCTAGGCTTCATCTAGCATAACCAAACACTTGAACTTAGAAAGACATACACCTGTCACTTTTTTCAAACTCACCCATTTGAACCTTTACGACCTCCAACGTGATGCAACTTGAATATTGATTGTATTTGAGTACCAGGTGGAATAAATAATTGTCTCCCATGTGCTCGAGCTAATCCAAGAAGAGATGCGTAACTGAACATTTGGTTTCCCAAACGGTGTCTCCATATATTAAACGGCGTTATATAAAATGTTCTGTTTAGAGCAATTTCAAATGTGTTGTTTGAACTATGTGTAGCAAAATCTTTATTGTAGAAGGTTTCATTTGCTTCCTTGCTTGATTTATCCAGCACGAAAGAAATTTGATCGGGTTGAATCTGGTCACTGTGTTTTTCCTCTGAAGCGACAAACGGTGTTGCCAAGTGTTTCGTATAAATGTTTGATCTATTTATATGAAGATCACGGACGCCGATGTCCATAACGTTTCTTTGATTCAACAGAGAAACCATGTTTGAAGGATCCTGATTTAAAGTGTTGCTGAAAAAATCGAAAATAAATAAGAAATTAGTATTAGACTAATAAGTACATGCTAGTTATCGTATGATTTGTTTATATATAATATAAAAGATAGTTTCGCATGTTTAATAAGCTAAACATGCAACACGACACAAACGGAGAATTAACAAGACATCGCTGGTATAGGGTGTCTTTCTCGTCTGGAAGATTCTAGCAGACGATAGCCACGACTAGAGCATGTGCGTCTCCTTATTCAATTCCACAGTTCTCTATGCAATTTGGTTACGATACAGATACTGTGTCACTTACAAAAGAAATGGAGTCCAAACTCAGAGTGTCCCAAGTCTCACTTGAGAACCGCATGAAAGACGCTCCACATGCAGCGCATGAAAGGTCTTTACAACAACGATGTACATCAAATGTCATTGGTGAATGATGCTGTTACCTATGCAGATAAGGTCAAACATAAACGGGCTGGCCTCCAGATTCGGAGATCTGATGACACCTGAACCACAGCAATAGCAGTCTGGTACTCAAGAGACATGAAAACCACCACGTGGAAGACCACCAATGCGGTGAGAACTGAGGTACAACATCCACGATGCTACAGAGGAGGAATGTGTCATGAACTGGTTCACTGAGGCTCAAGACAAAAGACAACGGAAATAAGGTGGGACCACTATTGGTGTAACCGTCTCTGAGGAACGGATCTAGGAGTACTCCAGTAATCCAGCAATCCAGTAATCCAGCAATCCAGTAATCCAATAACCAAGAAATCCAGTAATCCAGCAATTCAGTAATCCAATAACCAAGAAATCCAGTAATCCAGCAATCCAGTAATCCAGCAATATAAAATACAAATACACGACGATGAGATCTGTAACATTCTTCAGGTAAAGATACATTTCTCTACCTTAAGCCGTCTTCGTCTTTTAGGATTCTTGTCTTCGATTCTATTGAAAAATACACGATTAATTATAACACAATACGAATTTGCTTAGTGGAATCCATGTATACATTTAACATTCCAAACTTATCCGGGAAAAAGTATTTGGGATCATTGAAGGCCCTCTCGTGTGGAAAGAACGTTTGAAGCACAATGTTATTAAAGAGGTTCCTAAGAAAACATCATAAATGTATATAAAGGCGCGTTCAAATGCAACCGGGACTTTTTGTTTTAGTTTCACCTGAATGGGTTATAGCGTGCTGGAACTACAATAATCAATTAGAGACACTTGTGTCTTATTACTGCTAAATGGTTAACTTGCTGTGAGCTAGTCACGTGACAGATAAATCAAAATGGTCGACAACACTATTAGTGCTTGCATGGAAAAGCGTGTTGTGATAAAGTTTCTTGTGGAAGAAGGTGGAAAACCTGCGGAAATTTACAGAAGACATCAATCGCAATGCGGTGAACACTATTATTTATGAACATTTGCATTTTCGGAAGGTTTGTGCACGTTCGGTGCCAAAACAGCTTTCCGCTTTTGACCGACAGAGAAGAGTTCAAGTCTGCTCGGCCTCTTTCAGCTCACAGCACTATGTGCCATCTACAGAAATTATATGAGGTATTCTCACATTCACCTTACTGTCCAAACCTCGTTCCAAGCGATCTCCACCTGTTTGGACCAATAAAAGAATTTCTGGGAGATCAGCATTTCAGCACTGATGGCGAAGTGAAACAAGCTGTTCTGGATTGGTTCAGACATACCAACAAATCTTTCTACGCTAAAGCTTTTCAAGCATTACTTAAGCGCTGGGATAGATGCATGAACCTTGCAGAAGATCATATCGAAAAATAAATGGCAATTTGACTACTTGAAAATATTGTTTCGGTTTGAATTGAACGCTGCTCGTATATATACTGCTCTCGTATCTGATGATGTACATAGCGATGCTACTGGCATGCACTCCAGGAACATGTCGCAAGGTCGGCTGTTCAGTCTAAGACCCGTAAAGTCTTACAACAAGGTGAGTAAGGCTACCATTTTTGATCTCCTGTTCGCTGACAACTGCGTTCTTATACCTGCTTGGAACAAGATAGGCGGTCCACTATGCCGGAGTTTTCGACGACATGCAGTAGCTTTGATCCCTCTATCAACACTAGGAAAACTGAGGTATTCTCCCACCTTGCTCCATTGAGGCCATACAGTGAATCAAATATTACTGTTCGGAACCAAAGTCCTTAGCTTCACTTACTTGTTCATTTATATCACCAAACAAGCGAATATCGACTTTAAAGTCAATAGCAGTAGTGCAAAGATGAGATCCTCGTTTTATGAGGCTGCAAGCGAACATTTAGAACTCCACCAGGCATCAATGTCGCAATAGGATATATCTGTATAGTGCTGTAGTGTTAACCACTCTGAAGCATACCTACATAACATAGACAGTGTATAGTAGAAGCGCCAGTCAGTTACATTGTTATCACTGCCTACTTCGGGTGGTACGACAAATTGCCTAACTCTGAACAGAATTCCAAGATAAGATGGTCAGGACATGTTGTTTGCATACCCGTTGAGCGCATACCCAAACAGCTGTTATACGATGAGTTTAGGACAGGCAGAGGATCATCAAGATAGCAGATGCAACACTACATGGATTATCAAGATAACAGATGAAACGCTACAGGGATCATCAAGATAACAGATGAAACGCTACAGGGAGATCATCAGGATAACAGATGAAACGCTACAGGGATCATCAGGATAACAGATGAAACGCTGCAGGGATAATCAGGACAACAGATGAAACGCTACAGGAAGATAGTCAGGATAACAGATGAAACGATACAGGGATCATCAGGATAACAAATGAAACGATACAGGAAGATCATCAAGATAACAGATGAAACGCTGCAGGGATCATCAAGATAGATGAAACGCTACAGGGATCATCAAGATAACAGATGAAATGCTATATGGATCTTGAGGATAACAGATGAAACGCTACAGGGACTCCTTGAAAGTGTCTCTGAAATGCTTCAACACTGATATCACCTCCTGGGCGTTGCTTGCCCATAACTGTTCCATCTGGCGCGCTAGCAGCATCGAAGGTGCTCAGATCGCAGAGCGAAACCCCATCGCCGAGGTTTAGAGAAAGCGAGACATCCAAAAGAACGGAACGCACGACTCCTCCACGTGAGTGTTCTGTGTGCGATATAATACCGTGCCAGGATTGGACTGTACAGTTATGTGAGAATATATCTTGCAGCACAAGTCGAATGATGTTGCCGTCTTTACTCGCGATGTGCAACTAATATGTATATTTATTTATATATATACACACGTACTGGAATCCTGATATTCAATCAGACAGTTTAGTGTCTGATGTCCGGAAAGACCAAAGGTATCCCTCTGTATTGCAAATCCCATCGAGTCGACCTTTAGAAGGGGCTCCAGCGGTTGGCCTATCAGATTCGTATTTGACTATTAGTAGTAAGACGTGGGTGGTCTTCTCTATTAGCGATTTCCTCTGCATGTGGTAGGTGCAGCTTTGGAATGTTCAGTCTCTACGTTATTCCCGAGTCGTCCGCTGGAGTCTTTGTGTAGGACGAAGACAAGAATTGCACCATTTTACCATAGAGAGCATGTCGAAAGTGGCGACAAACTGTGTGACACGGTAAAACACAGGTCATGGTTAGGTGGTTTGTTAAGAGCAGCATAGATGGCTACTCACTGGCTGCAGGTTTACTTTGCTCTGGTGTTTGAGTCTATTAAGATGGAATCGCACATCGGTTAACCACTCTCAGCGGCACTTATCCCAAAGCAGTAGAGTGATAAGCTGCTCGAGCCTAACCAACTAAGCAGGATATCCTCCTCCTGACTACACCCAGCTTACGCAAGAGCTGAGACCTGCACATGGGAATCCAATACCCCTATAGAATTACATGTCGTCTAAGACTAGGTTTTCCTCTGTTTACATTTAACGTACACAGGACTTCGTGACACGGAAAGTTTTCTACAGGATGAGACAGCCATTGCCATGCTGTACTCTCCTTAGTCGCTTCTAACAACAAATCTGGTAGGTTACAGTGTTACTCTCGCAAAAGTAGGAAGTGGTGGGAGGCAGACTCGTCATCCACAGAGCTATAAAGAAACAAAGACACTCACCACTCACGGATTGAAGAGACCATAACAAAGAATACAAGCCAGAAAATTACAGCATAGACAAACTTGGCAGAGATGGGCAGATAAAGATCTTCAGACTCAGAACGGGGCATTGCTGGCTCAAAGCTCACCTCAACAGAAAGGATCTCAAAGACACCGCCACATGCTATTGTGGAGCATTCAAGCAAGCACCAGAACATTTCCTGCAGGATTACCCCACCTATGCAGACTAAAGAAAGGCAGTCTGGACCTGAAGGAACGTCCATGGTCGAAAATCTGTAAGGGACCGGCAAAAACCGAAAACACACAATCTTCTTTGTGAACATAGTCAGACTAGAAGCATAGCATCAGTTGATTGAAGAAGACAGTGTTACTTTTCTTGTCTTTTCTTTATACACTTCATTTCATTTAAGTGCAATATGTTTTTGCTTCCGGCGTATTATAATCCACAAATGTGTAATGCCGAATATTGATCCATCAGTTCCAGTGAACTCATTGACCTCCGAGATATGTACACTAAAAATGGAATGTAAATATAACATTTATTCTTCAAATATTACACAGATAAATAAAATCGATATTTACACTCCTAAGTAAAATCCTAATCCTGTCCAGTATCCACACAAATAGACGAGCAACAGACATAAAGTCATAACAATGCGAGATCTAAACAGATTCATTGTCCAATGTTATTGAAGAACACAATAATTAGTAAGGCACTGCTTCCAGTACTGGAGAGCCCGATGAAGAGACCCGCTTTACTTCTTAGCATTAAGTGTTACTTTTCACGGGTGCGAATTGTGTAAATATCATTTAGTGTATTTATATCTAGTCTGAACGCAAGCCTCCAGCCAACGCGTGTGTTCTAATCACGGGTATATGTGCTAACTAGCCCGAACACGACACATTACGCAGATTTCAGATTGTTCGAGACCACTGCACACAAAAAGTAGGTCAACAAATGTAGGAGTGTTATGTAGTGTTATAATTAGGCTGTCGTTGTTTACAGACAACATTTTGGGTATAACCAGGAGAGACATGATCAGAAACGATGACATCAGGAGACTAGTGGGAACAACACCCGTATTAGGCGACATTAAAATACAGCAACTAAAATGGTAAGACTACAACTACTCAGCACCCTCCAACGAGATATGCTATTTATATTAAAATAGATTCAAAGCCAAAGGCCGACCACGGAAAAGGTGGCTTACGGAAGTATCTGAGGCGATGAATGCCACTGTGCATAAGGCTCACAGTCGGGCTGGGTTTTTTTTTGGTTTTTTTTCAGATCCCTTCATAACCTGACGCTGAATGACATAAAAGCATTAACGAAAAGAAGAAGAAATAAGAAATTGTTTGTAGAGACTTCACAAATGTCTCGATCCACAACAAATGTTTTCTTCTCCGTTAGGTGATTCCTACAGTGGTCTGGCTGAGGTTCATGTTTTGTTTTTTTAAACAATGTAGATTTCTTCCACCTTGTCCGGTTTTGAGAGTTTTGTATGCTTCTTCCTCAGCGTTCGCCCAGACAAAGATATTGTTCCGATGTATCGGGGATCAAGATCCTAAGCTGCGCATGAGCTGGCATTGGTCAGCGTTCAATACCTGACTAGTAGCGTCAGAGCTAGCGAACCAGAGCTGTAAAGATCCTTCTAATACCTCCACGAGGTAGTCATGGATAACAGTCTGCAAGAGAGCAGACCGCCAAAGAAGAAGGGATCCTAACCTGATACTCACAAATGCCTGCTGAAGTCGGATGTGTCTGACCTAAAGATGCAAATAGTAAACTACGACACAACGCCATTACGTTCTCCAGACTACATCCTGTTACTGCTTGCAAAGCCATTTTCAGGGCTTGGAAGCGGGAGATTGAGAACCAATCAAGAAGCAGCAGAAGTTCCGTTGTGTCAGAGTTTATATTAAAGCTTTGATACCTGCCCTTTTCAGCGCAACATCCGATTACAGCACAATAATTTTGGAACTGTGTTTGCCTTCCCTCTTCGATCTCTATTCTCTTAGTCATACTGCACGGGTCCAGCCTGTATCCAACGCCACGTATATACGTAGCAGCACGTATAGGTTCGTGGTCAACTTTAATTCGCTGACTTTGATGCAATGTGTCGCTGGTTACTCTCAGCTCATTCACAGCTACGTCTTCGTCCCCGTTCTAGGGGTTTGTTACACTCTGTGTTGACATGAACCGTGAAGTTGTTGTGTTTCCAGACCTCACCTGTTCTTGTTTGTTACACTGCGTTGACATGAACCGTGAAGTTGTTGAGTTTCCAGACCTCACCTGTTCATCGACTTGGTTGTTTGTGTTTTTGTTGTTGTTGTTGTAGCTATTGTTAATGTCAATGAATTAGTTTACTTTTTGTGCAACTTGAAAAGTCCATTAAGTGGCGGGTTGCAGAAGCTGTCCTAGAAACCCGATGATGTTAGACAGCGGTCCTCTATGCGAGTGTGCTGTGCTTGGCTTCATCTGCATATCGCATGGGGATCACGTCGGTCCCTCACATCGTTAGACAAGCTAACAAGAAAATTAGCTATTTTCCAGGAAGACCAGCTCGGAAGTGAGGTAGAGGTCTTTGCCAGTATATCTAACCTGACAATGACTAATATGTTCGAACAGTATGTTTATCCTGACCAGGCGTTATTCTCCAATCCCCCATTGACTTGGTACAATTTGGTTGGAGCGAAGTTTCCCTGTCAGTGGTGGCCATCACTTAGATGGAGTACGATTAGTTTTTCCAGGCGTTTTATAGCATCATCAAAAATAAATGCAAACTGCCGGGGTGGTGAAGGGAAAATAATAATAACACAAATAATAATAACACAAATAATAATACCACAAATAATAATAACACAAATAATAACACAAAAAATAAAAACACAAATAATAATGACGTAAATAATAACACAAATAATAATAACACAAATAATAATAACACAAATAATAATAACACAAATAATAATAACACAAATAATAACACAAATAATAATAATTTTCGCTTAGGAATCAATGGTCCGTTGCGTTGTTTGACCAACGCCATGGCCACGTACTGCAGCGAAAATGAACACTCCAAATTGCAATTCTCATTGAACCTCCAATATCCGAGGACAAGGTTCTAACCCCTTCTGGTTTCATGGTATGTTTGAGATCCCTGTGGACTCATTGGGGGAAGCCGAGTACACCGCTGACTTGGCAAGGTGACTGCGTGGATTAAAGGAAAAGGTCAGAATGTGAGCAATGTGTCTTTGACATGATGCTATCTGGGCAGGGCTAAATCTCTCCCGGGTGATGTATTAGTACGTTACTGATCCATGTGCAATTTCCTAGCCACGTCAAAACCTGCACTGTCAGCAAATAGGGCGAAAGGTGCCAATCTCGCAAAGTTCAGTCATGTGGACGTGACAGTGGAAATGCAACACAAGGAAGCCGAAATACTGAAGGTCAATAAAAAACATTGCGACACGTTATTCAATCACACCTGTAGTCGGGAGTCAAGAGGTGAGTTTGTATTGAATCGACTTTTTAAAATATAACATTGAATACAATAGCTGTCCCAAAAAAAACGGATTTAGTCATAGAGTGAATTAAGTCCTTGGAAACCAGAACACAGATGTGCTCGCAAAATCCGAAGGGGCGGCACGTAGACTAGCCATCCAAGTAGTTATAAAGAAGCAAAGACCCTTATCAGACGATACATAGGGACGGAGTAGAGAAACCAGCACACAGAAATCAAACTAGAAAATGACAGCATAGACAACCTTGGTAGAAACGGATAGATAAAGATCATCAGGCACAGAACGGGATATTGCAGACTCAAAGTCCACCTCCACAGAATGGGTCTTAGAAACACAGCCACTTGCGATTGCGGAGCACCCAAGCAAACACCAGAACATATCCTGCATGACTGCCCCACGTATACAGACTAAAGTCTGGCCCTGTGTGCAAACTTTGCTCGAAAAGATATGAGGGACCACCGAAAACTTGAAACGCACAGTCTCCTTCGTGAACCTCACCAGACTAGAAGCATAACATCAGTTGATAGAAGAAGAAGAAGAAGAAGAAGAAGAAGAAGAAGAAGAAGAAGAAGAAGAAGAAGAACAACAACAACAACAACAACAACAAGCACAACAACAACAAGATCAAGATCAAGAACAAGAACAAGAACAAGAACAAGCACAAGAACAAGCACAACAACAACAACAAGCACAACAACAACAACAAGCACAACAACAACAAGATCAAGAACAAGAACAACAACAAGAACAACAACAAGCACAAGCACAACAACAACAAGATCAAGATCAAGAACAAGAACAGGAACAAGAACAAGCACAAGCACAAGCACAGTAGGAAGAGGGAAAAGAAGTGTATGCGTTTACAACTTAGTAAACTGAGTAAACAGAGCTTGGGGAATATATTAAGATTATTTACGGCTAGCAGACCGCAATGGCCCTTTCCACCGTTCACTACATACATAAAGATCAGCTTCGCATATTCCGTGGCAAAGAGTTAATGAGCACACGCTTCATGAAAAAAGAACTGAGCTAAACATTATTCATTATGTGTGTTTATATGACAGCATCAGAATTCTGGAGATTTTCATTTATTAGCTATTTAATCTCGAAGCCAGCTATCCTACTGCATCAGTATCTGTATTCTCTGCCCGGAGTGATAACTCATGGCCAACTCTAGATATCTAGTTGGACATTGATAACACCGGTGGTAGTCTGTTATTTTATCTTCAGTGTGAATCCTTTCTTACTAATTGTTTATGGTGTCTACTGTATTTTCCTGACCAATCGTTCTCTCTGCCTGTGGCATCCATTCATCCTTCTGCAGATTCCTTTTCCTAATGATATCCGCAATGTTCATGTTCCGTGGATGCCTCTTGTCTATGGCGGCTCGAGCATAGACTTTAGCCTGGACCAGTGCGTTTATAAAATTAACAGAAAAAAGTCCAAGCATGGATCCCATCTTCATAATGAGGGTATCCACGACTCACCCAAGAACTAGTCGCATTATTTCATTCTAAATGCCTTCCAACCTTTCACATTGTGACCTTGACCCTTGGAGGTTGGGGAGGAAGACTAACGTCTGGTCAGGCAAAACATACTGGGCAAGAACGTCACCTCGGCTTCCTAGAAGCCATCGATGGAAACGGGCTGTTCTCATGGCAGCCTGGCTAACGAGGTGAGAGATCGACGAAATCCCCGTAGTAGTGAGTGACATGAAGATGAAGCCAAGCATAGCACAACCGCTTTGAGGACCTTGGTCCACCTTTATCAACACGCTCGGAATGTGAGGAAAGCTACTGCAACCCGCCACTTAACGTCCTTTTCAGGGCGCACAAAAGATAACCTAGTCATTGATGGAATTCGCAAACAACAACGACAATTGGAGAACGCCAGCCCTAAATCCAGAATTGACAGAGGTGACTGATTGTATTGAATGAGAATCACCCCCAGTCACAGGTATACGATGATTAATTTCATTAAATGTGCACAGCCCGTCGAGGATTATCTCGTATCCTAGTAACTGAAAGCGCGGAAGATTATCATTTATGGGGCGAAGTTCACAGCTAGAGCCCTTTTCTTTCTCTCTGTCTCCCTCTCTCTCCCTCTCTCTCTCTCTCCACATCACTTCTCAAGCCTGGAAAGTGGGAATGTTCGTATCATAGGAAGGTGCAAGGGCTTTGGAATGTGCAGAAAGACGGATTTGTTTGGGTGGAAAGTAATTAGAATAAAAATTATAACTCTGCTGCGACAGCCGCTATATAAACGAACATGTCTGGGAGGGGAGGCGGGGGAGGATGTTGTTCTCCTCGAGGAACACGGGATCTTAATGCGTCACAGCGAGGTTGTGGTTTAAGTGTTATCGTTTGTGGCACAGCAAGCACTAAGGAATGACAACTATTTTAGCCAAGACTGAGCCACTTTCAAAATTGCTCGAACGGATGCCGATCAATATAATCCAGTGTTAATAGTTAATAGTAGTCCCTTTCAGTCCTGACTGACTATAGAATGAAATGAATTGGAGTGGTAAACACACAAAAATACAAAAAGAAACAAAATATATATTTAGCTGGGTTTTTTTTCCATCTCCTTTCCGCGTTGTCGTTTCACTTCTCTGTGTTACAAGAGTTTCTCTTCACCACGCGGTCCTTCTGGGTACATCTCTCCTTGAATCGGTCTACAGCTTCTTCTTCTACCCAGAATGTTGGACACATGTCCAGGGATTATAAGCAATGCTTACACACATCTTTTAACTTCAATTGTGGTCGAACAACTGTTAATTTGCCATCCACTTTTTTAATGCAATGTCCACATCCAGTGTTATGCACCCATAAATCGCAAATGGCGTGAGTGATTTAATAAAGGACGACTTCCACCGCATTCTTCAAAATTGGATCGCCAAGGGTAAGTCTCTAGACGTCAAAGCCTTGTTGAATGACCTGAGTGATAAACTGGGTGAGGTGAACATAGTTTATAAAAAACTCAAATGTTGTTGTTGATTTCAATGCCACAATGAGTAGGTTTTACTCTCTTTCTGCGACCTGAAAAGGACGTTAAGTGGTGGGTTGCATTAGCTTTTCTCACATCCCCAGCGTGCTGATGAAGGTGATGCGGAGTAATCCAGTCGGTTGTGCTATGCTTTGCTTCATCTGCGTACCACTCACTACTACGGGGATTACGTCGACTCCTCACCTTGTTAGCCAGGCTGCCATGAAAACAGCCAAGGTAAGGGTCCTGGCCAGTATGTTTTGCCTGACCCTGACTAACACGTCTGATCAGTATATTTTGCCTGACACTGACTAACATGTCTGAAGAGTATATTTTTCCTGACCCTGACTAACACATCTGATCAGTATATTTTTCTGACCAAACGTTAGTCTTCCTTCCCGAGCTTATAGATAAACATGGTACAGGAAATACAAAGGCAAATGGGGAACGATTTGTAGACTTCTGTTCATCCAATCATGTGGTTTTTGGTGACACAATATATTTATACACTTGAAAACAACATGGGTATTCCCAAAGAACAGCACGTAAGGCGCCTAACAGGCCTCAGGTCTAGCTTTCCTCTGACATTGTAGTCCATTATGGATGCCGACTTACACTTGTGTCCACAGAAACCTGTTGCTGTTTTACATTTGAATCATACAAACGGTTGAGCTTCTCGAGACTGCCGCGCTTCGCCCTATTTTCAGACAGTGTCGGTTTCATGTTGATTGCGAAACAAAAAGACGGAACAATAATTGACTAAAACACATACATGGAAGAGATTAAGCCCTGTCAGGCTGGCACGATGTCCAAGATACATCACTCACACGCTGAGTGATGTCCCTACGACATCTTGCGGTAACGAGAAAGACAAACAAAAACTGGTTGTATACAGACTCTGCAGAGTCCTCTAAACCAGTATAACGACGTTAAGATCATATGACAAGGAACCAAATAGACCATATGTACAGGAAGTTTACAACGTCATTCCATCAAAGTATGTAAGGAAGCAAAGACGGTATCGGCACTACCTGTCAGTGCCTTCGGGCTCACGAGCGTCATTTCGCTTTTCATAACTCGCTCTCACACTGAATCAGCTGCCATTGCAACGAACTTCCTGGCATCATAGTCACACTGGACTCAGGTGTCAGAGCCCTGGCCTGTTGCTTTGTTGCTTAGACATGTATTTATCGGTTTGAAAATCGTGCTCGTGTATTAATACAAGGTGTGTTCAGCTCTCTGAACTTACCAGAGAAAATTAAATTAAAAGACAATGGTCGTCCAGTGCCTAAATTTTATATTGAACAACAACAATCTGCTTCTATTTATGACAAGATTTCTAGGTTGCGCTGTTTCGACGAGAAAAAAATCTCTGTACTGTTTTGTATGTTTACTATTTCGAGGTGTGACTTAAACATGAAACATACCGAGAATGTGAGTAGCGCTTATAAAGAATGTAGCATATTTTGTTATATTACAATGTGACATTGCTCCTTATTGGTTTTTATATCTATGGTTGAGCCATTCCAGAAAAAATACCCAAACCGCCACTGGACATCGGGCAACTATCTTGTATAGCAGGAATAAAGTTGACACAATATAAAATCAGTAATACTTGGAGTGGAAATAGGTAGAATGTTTGTATGATACTTTAAATAGGCGTTCTCAGCCTATAGTCTGAATACGCCTTAACTGAGCATTCTATAGTCGATTTCTATATCAACGCAGCTTATTTCAAATCGTCATACCGTTTAATGCACAATATATGGGTATTTGATTAAACGTTTAGGCTGGAAAGGGCTTAGAGATCATTCATACGGCGTTGCGAACATTTGTAACACTTTTTAAGACGTTATCGACAAAAAATATGATAAATGTGTAAAGCAGCGGTTTTCTATAGATTTGGAAGGAAATTACCGTTCTTACCTCCCACATAATGACGTTCAGGGACGATGCAATTCCTTTTTTATAAACATGTGTTTATGAGTGACCGTAAAAGGTTAGGTACAGTTTATGGCTGAAAGGATGCACGAAAACAAGATATGTAACACGGGTAAAGCATATATCTATACTATGCATCTCAGGCTTAAAATAGGAAGTCGAGCAATCAAATATTTACAGTGGAACGAAATTGGTTGTAAAGACAATACACAATTGTGTAATGAAAATGAACACACTAAGGTGAAAATGTTTTCGCAAATTCCATCCGATTTGTAAATGTATTTTTCTAGCGATGGCCGGTACTCAATCAATCAATCAATCAATCAAAGCTGGTCACACCTCTCTGTACATAGACCATTGGCAATATCCCGTCAGTATATACGCTCCTGTGCTGCTCTTTCTGCCTCTCTCCATGTATAATCATTTATTCTTCTCCGTGTATTTTTGGGTCTACTTCACTCTCTCTTCTCTTGGGGATTCCATGTAAGAGCCTGTCTAGCTATTTTGGACTGAGCCTTTCGCAGCTTAATTTGTTGTTCCAATGGCTGTTGTTGGCTACTTTCCAATTGGTCTTCATTTTCTTTCACTTGAAACCATTATATATCCCAAATATATGGTATCGAATGACTGACACCGTTGTTGCATGGCATTGGTCGTTCTCCATATCTCCGCTCCATACAGCACCGACTTGACACTGGCGTTAAATATTCTAACTTTGGTATGAATCTTGTTTTCTCTGGATCTCCACATCTTGTTTAGTGCCAGGGATGTCCATCATCCTTTCCAATTCTGATCCTCACACCAACATCTGTACCACTTGGTGTGTCTATTGTGTTGCCCAAATAGATAAAGGTATCCACTTTCTTCACCTGCTCTCCCTCCAGCATAATTGGTTCTTTGCTGATAGTGTTGAGTTTAAGGAGCTTGATTTTCTTCCTGTTGATATTCAATCCTAATCTGGCTAACTGTTTTTTCACTCTATCAAGTTGTTTATTTCATTTGTTAACGACTGTTCGACAAAAGTACAAGATCATTTGTATAGTCCAGATCCTTCAATTGTAACAATAGTGTCCGCTGAATACCAACATTTTTTGTCTTTATTATCTAATCTATAAGCAACAATAACAGGAAAGGTTGGAGCATGTATTCTTGTGTAGCAGATCTATCATATCTATGTCCCGTGGACCACTTTGACATCTATGTGTAATAGAGATAGGATTGGTTTGAGACTGCGAGTTAAGAGTTACAACATCTTGTACTTGACGTTACGACGTCAACATAGAAAACTCTAAAAGTGTATGAGAAGATTAAAACAAAATATTCATATCTTACAAAAAGCTGTTTTTAACAGACATATGTGAATAGCTTGCTTCCCACTGACAGCAATGTAATCCGCTTATAACTGCATTAATCTGCTAGATCTCCCTTCTTAGACAGTTTAAGCAGATGTCATTATTTCCATTATGCGGGCAGTCTCTCCTCTTCCCATATCTTTTTGAATAACCCTTGCAAAGCATTCGTGGCCTTATCTATATCTGCAATTATGACTACTGCAGCTATTTCATCTAGTCCTGCTGCTTTCCCTTTCTTGAAGCCGGCTACTACATCTTGCCATTGTGTATTGGTTCTTCTGGTCACACACTAGTATTACAGATGGAGAATTAGTTTGTCTTCACGTAAGTATTGTTGTTGCCTTTACCTGATTATAGGTTGATTATATTATGTGTACGCTTTTATTTATCTTTATCTCCGGCATTTCTGAATCTGCAAGAGGTGTATTTGGCTGTTAATTCACTTCCCAGGACTCGCATACTATTCTTTCTGCATACCACTTCAAGACTCCACGCACACTTTCTCTCTCAATCTTTGTCTATATCTCTATTTCTGTGTGTGTGTGTGTGTGTGTATCTCTGTCTTTCTATCTCTGTATATAATAATAATGTTCGCATAGGCGTCAAAGGCCCGTTGCGTCGATCGGCCACAGCCATGTACAATTGCTGAGACTGTGTTCATGCGTAGCGTGTCGCCCAAATTCCCTACAGACGCCCCAGGTAGAGCCGAGTACTCCGATGCGTTGATATGAGGGCAGATAGGAGTATAGTAGACCAATATTTGTGTCAGGCTTTCCGTATCTGTCCGTGTCAAACTCCATGTTTTTCTACCCCCCCCCCCTTCCCCGCCGAGTCCTCTAGATTGTGTCCACCTTTTGGTCAGTGTGACCCTTGCTGTGCTGAGCATATAAAGTTGGGAGAGGTATCGTGTAACCTCCTGTAGTGAGAGGGGCTGGACTAGCCTCCCACGGTATAAGCCAGGCATGAAATGCAGCAAAATGCAGCATAACAAACAGGATAACCGATCGAATTCCACAAAACAAAACCCTGATTCTACCTGGTGAAGGAGTTGTCGATTATAATCCGAACAGAAACCACCAAACATCAGAAAAATCGACACATACACCGAAGCAAGTCGAGAGCGCAGCCGTTAAGGCACGGCCATCTTACTATATATATATATAGCTGTCTCTGTCTCTCTCTCTCTCTCTCTTTGTCTTTCTCTCCCCCTGTGTCTCTGCGTCGCGCCGCTTGTTTTTCCTCTCTCTTTCTTTCTCTCTGTCTCTATTCCTTACCCAGGCTCTTTCGCTTTCCCCTCGACATAATGGGCCTCAGAAACACCACTATTGTAAAACACCCAAGCAGACACCAGAACATATCCTACAGGACTGCCACACTTATGCAGACGAAAGAAAGGCAGTCTGGCACTAGGAAGCCACCATGTTCGAAAAGTTGTGTCTTACCGATCAAGACCTAAAACGCAGTCTCCTTCGTGAACCTCAACGGACTATAAGCAATGCATTAGTAGATAGAAGAAGAAGAAGAAGAAGAAGAAGAAGAAGAAGAAGAAGAAGAAGTGTTTGCGTTTACAACTGTCTAAACCGAGCAGATGTTGAACTGTCTCTTTCCCGCCAGAGACAACACCTCGAGCTGGCACCTAAACAACCAGATCGATGTAAATCGCTCTGGTGGTGGAACCAGTGTGTAGTGTTTCAGTGCAGTATTTCGTGACATTCATGATAAGCAACTAGTTCTTCGTGTTACATTTCTTCGTGCATCTGCTGCTTCTGGTCCACCGGAACACACTGCAATCACTCTTTTAATCGTGTATGATATGTGGGAAAAGATATACAGTGTTCTTTCAATATTAGAATCAACAGGCTTTCAGAGAGATGTGAATGGTGGGTATGTCCGTGAACTTCTGTCGTGGTATGACTTCTTCAGAATACTAAGCCACAGTTTGTATGAGATAGGGTGATTAGTTCCTTTTCTCGATGTATATTATTTAATTAATCTTAGACCAGTTACCCATTTACAAATGTGTCGATTGAAACGTTCCGATATCTGGATTCGAATACCATACATTTGCCGTGAAAAGACAGAACTCTACCACTACGTTAATCGTACGCTGAAAAGGTTAATACTAATTTGTATACGAGTGTAGTTCCTTATTTTTTAGGTCGTGTCATTAAAGGATAAATAAACAATCCGAACACCGCAAGGATAAACATTGATAGGATGTGTGGGAGAAAATGAAATAAGTTTAAAATAAACCAACTACATAAACCGCGAGAATCCATGACATTTGACTTCTGGTGAAAAACACTGAAGACCTGACGGATGTCTGATTGACATTGTTGTCTGTTATACATCAATATATCTTTAATATGTTTCATTTTCAGTAAAATTGCCTTCCGGGTAGAGAGGACCACCTAACATAGATGATATTTTAAATATTTTATCAACTGTTTTGGAATTTGAAAATATGAACATTTGTAGTCATTCATAGATCCGTAATTACACAAATATGATGAATGGATTCATTGACAACAGCTGCGTATTTTCAATGTGTTTGATGATACAATCTAACGTAGGACAGTTCTTCATTGAATGTTATTTATTTACTGAAATATACAGTATTGATTAATTCATACACAAACACACCGTATGTATCCATTCAAAAATAATTTATTACACAAACAGACCATATTGGCTCCTTCACATATATTTAACATACGAGACGTGTTCAAATGAAACTGGACCTAACTGCAGCAAGTAGACGTACGTACGATGCGCATGATGACGTCACTTCTGGTATTAACAGCACATGCCAACCGTCAAGTTTGCAAAATTGCATTAATCTCCGACTTATAGTTCCCCCAGCTGGACGTTAAAAACATGGCGGGTGTGATACGGAATATGTCCAGAGTTGATCAGCCAGCGGTGATTCTGTTTCTAACAGCTGATGGATGTCGACCAGTTGACATTCATTGTAGAATGCAGGCAGTGTATGGTGACAAAAATTTGTAGAAAACAACAGTGAAGAATTGGACAACGATGTTTAAAGAAGGACGTGAGTTAACGCAACGTTATGCGCCTGAACTGGTCTCGGAAGACCTTTCGTTACCTTTCGTCCTTCTTTAAACATCGTTGTCAGTGTTTCAACTTCAAACATTAGAAATGGCCATATATGAGTGACGATAATTTGATTTCTTAGTTTTATCCTGATCTTCCATGAGGTTAGCAATTTAAGTTTTTCTCTGAAGTCTATTTTTTGGTAATTCAATCCTTGTCTTAATGTCTGTCTCATTGCTAGCTTCTATTATGGTTTGTCCTAAATATGTACTTGTTCGATTATTTCTCCATTAATGATTATATTCATTCCTCTATGTTACTTGTCAAGTACTTCTTCTTCTTCTTCTTCTTCTTCGTACGCTATCAGACATGAACTTGAATTTGTTCGAAGAAAGCAGCTGTCATCTTGAGGCTGTCGACACTGCCATAGAGCTTGTCTAGTGTTGCCACTGGTGATGGCCACATGTGCTTTCTCTGGTCCTCGTATGTTGAGCAATTTTGCAGCAGATGTTCAGCGGTCATTTTCCCTGTGCCACACGAGCATTCGTCAGTGCCACCTATCTTCAATTTATTGAATAGATGGTACCTCAGTCTGTTGTGGCCTGTGCGGAGTCTGAGGACCACGACCTGCTCTCTTCTGTTCAGCTGGTAGTAGGCATCGTTTTTTGTGTAGCCAGTGTGTTCTGTTTCCTATTTGGCCATGTATCTGGCCCTAATAAACCTTTTGGACTCTTCGTAGGTCACACTAGAATCTGGTTGTGGTAGTCTTGCACATTCTTTTGCCAGTCTGTCTGCCTCCTCGTTGCCTTGGATGTTACAGTGGGATTGAACCCACTGTACCACTACTCTTTTTGGTGCGGACAGCTGGCATAGTTGACAGAGTACTGCTCTTAAATCAATAAGTTCAGTATTTTTCTGGCTTTTTAGTGCTGTGACCACGGCCAGGGCATCTGTGAACAGGACTATCTGGCTTTCATTGCTTTCGCCTGTGAGCATTGCTTCTACTGCAGCCTTCAGTGCCTCTGCTTCCGCTCTGAAATTGTCGGTCATGGATTGCAGTTTTGTAATCTTTTCAAGTTCTACAATTGGCGTTGACTTCATGCCTCCTGTTATAACTCTCATTGCTTGGTTTTGAAGTTTGCTAACTTTATCGAAGTTCTCTTTTGCTGCTGTTGTCCATGCCGCAATGCCATACTCGAGAACTGGTCTCACTCTTCCAGTGTACAGTTTCTTTAGTATTCTTTCGTCTGCTCCCCAGCTTGTGCCAGCAAGTTTCCTCATAATTGCCTTTCTTTCTCTGGCTCTCATTCGGTTTCTCTCGATCTGACTTTTCCATGTCATGCGCCGATCAAATGTGACTCCCAGGTAGTTTGGGTTGTCGTTTGGCAGCAGATATTTGCCGTTAAGACTTATTTTGGTGTTCTGTCGTTTATTGGAAAGTGAGAATATCGTACATGTTGTTTTTTCCTCATTTATTTTGACCATCCATGAGTTCGCCCACTCCTCTAACGATGTTGAGGCCTGCTGCACCCGATTGTTTCCTACGGTTAGATTTTTTTCAGAGGTCCACATAGCTAGATCGTCTGCAAACATGGAGCTGTGGACTCTTCTTGGTACATTCTCTGTGATGTTGTTTATTTAAACCAGGAAAAGTATGGGTGCGAGTACCCCCCCCCCCCCCACCTGGGGTACTCCTTGCTCCAGTGTCACCTTTTTGCTCATCTGCCTTTGTACTTGAACTGTTCTGTTCTGTTTTTGAGGTAGTGGCTGATCCATCTGTACATTTTCCTACAAACTTCACTTCTTCGTTGCTTGACTAAGTCCCTCTTTCCACACCTTGTCAAATGCCTTCTCTAAATCCACCCAAACCGCTACTGTGTGCTTATTCTCCTGGTAATCATCCTCTATTTCCTATCCTATGAGAGTGATCTGATACTCAGTGGATCTGTGCTGTCTAAAGCCTGCTTGCTGTGGAATTAGTATGTGTTTTGCTTCCAGGTGCCACATCAGTCTGGTGTTTAGCATACGCTCCATCAGTTTTCCTATACAGCTCAGTAGACTGATAGGCCTGTATCCATTTGGATCTGTTCTTTCTTTTTCTTTGGTACTGGTATAAGTACAGCCTCTTTCTATGCCTGCGGAACAATTCCCCTTTTCCAGCTTTGGTTAAGGACTGATAGTAACTTCCTCTTTGCTGTTTGGTCCAAGCCTTTTTTTTTTTTTTTTTTTTTTATTCCATCTTTTCCGGGCGATTTTTTTTTCTTTAGAGTTCTCATGGCCTCATCCATTTCGTTCATTGTTAGTTTTGCCATCATGTGCTCCTCTGGTGCCATCTTGATGTTGTCGTGGCTCGTTTGTTCTTCACTTATATATGTATGCCTGTCTGTATGGACATCGATGTGGTTTGCTCTTGCATAATGTTCTATAAAGGCGTTTGCTGCTTTTTTTTCCGGTAAGCATGTTTGATGGTAATTTGTTTATTTGATGGTGTTTCGTCGTTCATGGCTCTGACTAGATTCCATAGTTTGTTCCCTTCTTTATCTATATTGAGGCTTTCTGTTTTGTTTTTCCAACTGTCTCTTGTCATTTGGTTCAGTGTTCTTTTGTATTTCGCAGTGATGGCCTTGAGGGCGATATTTGCTTCCATAGATTGCTCTATCTCTGCGATGTCCCTAGCATTTGAGACTTCATCCTCTGTTTTCTGCAGTTCATGATTCCAATAAGGCTTGTAATTTTTCCTTGCCCCTCTTGGGATGGTTTCGGTGGCTGCTTGCAGTATTGCTTTGCTTAGGCTTTCCACCATAGGTTTCATATTGTTATTTTGTGTGTTGATAATTTCACACAACTTGTCAAGTACAAAAGGCGTTGTCTTCAAAATGTTTATTTTCATGTCAAACTCTATGTGCTGTTAATTTTTTCAAGCAGCATTTGCAACATTGCCTCTGATCATCCCACTATGGCTTGATCATCGGCAAATTTGATGGCTTTAATTTTCATACAACTGACTTTGACACTCCTATTACAACTCGGAATAAATGGACATATTGACTTTGACACTCCTATTACAACTCGGAATAAATGGACATATTGACTTTGACACTCCTATTACAACTCGGAATAAATGGACATATTGACTTTGACACTCCTATTACAACTCGGAATAAATGGACATATTGACTTTGACACTCCTATTACAACTCGGAATAAATGGACATATTGACTTTGACACTCCTATTACAACTCGGAATAAATGGACATATTGACTTTGACACTCCTATTACAACTCGGAATAAATGGACATATTGACTTTGACACTCCTATTACAACTCGGAATAAATGGACATATTGACTTTGACACTCTTATTACAACTCGGAATAAATGGACATATTGACTTTGACACTCCTATTACAACTCGGAATAAATGGACATATTGACTTTGACACTCTTATTACAACTCGGAATAAATGGACATATTGACTTTGACACTCCTATTACAACTCGGAATAAATGGACATATTGACTTTGACACTCTTATTACAACTCGGAATAAATGGACATATTGACTTTGACACTCCTATTACAACTCGGAATAAATGGACATACTGACTTTGACACTCCTATTACAACTCGGAATAAATGGACATACTGACTTTGACACTCCTATTACAACTCGGAATAAATGGACATATTGACTTTGACACTCTTATTACAACTCGGAATAAATGGACATACTGACTTTGACACTCCTATTACAACTCGGAATAAATGGACATACTGACTTTGACACTCCTATTACAACTCGGAATAAATGGACATATTGACTTTGACACTCCTATTACAACTCGGAATAAATGGACATATTGACTTTGACACTCCTATTACAACTCGGAATAAATGGACATATTGACTTTGACACTCCTATTACAACTCGGAATAAATGGACATATTGACTTTGACACTCCTATTACAACTCGGAATAAATGGACATATTGACTTTGACACTCCTATTACAACTCGGAATAAATGGACATATTGACTTTGACACTCCTATTACAACTCGGAATAAATGGACATATTGACTTTGACACTCCTATTACAACTCGGAATAAATGGACATATTGACTTTGACACTCCTATTACAACTCGGAATAAATGGACATATTGACTTTGACACTCCTATTACAACTCGGAATAAATGGACATATTGACTTTGACACTCCTATTACAACTCGGAATAAATGGACATATTGACTTTGACACTCCTATTACAACTCGGAATAAATGGACATACTGACTTTGACACTCCTATTACAACTCGGAATAAATGGACATATTGACTTTGACACTCCTATTACAACTCGGAATAAATGGACATATTGACTTTGACACTCCTATTACAACTCGGAATAAATGGACATATTGACTTTGACACTCCTATTACAACTCGGAATAAATGGACATATTGACTTTGACACTCCTATTACAACTCGGAATAAATGGACATATTGACTTTGACACTCCTATTACAACTCGGAATAAATGGACATATTGACTTTGACACTCCTATTACAACTCGGAATAAATGGACATATTGACTTTGACACTCCTATTACAACTCGGAATAAATGGACATATTGACTTTGACACTCCTATTACAACTCGGAATAAATGGACATATTGACTTTGACACTCCTATTACAACTCGGAATAAATGGACATATTGACTTTGACACTCCTATTACAACTCGGAATAAATGGACATATTGACTTTGACACTCCTATTACAACTCGGAATAAATGGACATATTGACTTTGACACTCCTATTACAACTCGGAATAAATGGACATATTGACTTTGACACTCCTATTACAACTCGGAATAAATGGACATATTGACTTTGACACTCCTATTACAACTCGGAATAAATGGACATATTGACTTTGACACTCCTATTACAACTCGGAATAAATGGACATATTGACTTTGACACTCCTATTACAACTCGGAATAAATGGACATATTGACTTTGACACTCCTATTACAACTCGGAATAAATGGACATATTGACTTTGACACTCCTATTACAACTCGGAATAAATGGACATATTGACTTTGACACTCCTATTACAACTCGGAATAAATGGACATATTGACTTTGACACTCCTATTACAACTCGGAATAAATGGACATATTGACTTTGACACTCCTATTACAACTCGGAATAAATGGACATATTGACTTTGACACTCCTATTACAACTCGGAATAAATGGACATATTGACTTTGACACTCCTATTACAACTCGGAATAAATGGACATATTGACTTTGACACTCCTATTACAACTCGGAATAAATGGACATATTGACTTTGACACTCCTATTACAACTCGGAATAAATGGACATATTGACTTTGACACTCCTATTACAACTCGGAATAAATGGACATATTGACTTTGACACTCCTATTACAACTCGGAATAAATGGACATATTGACTTTGACACTCCTATTACAACTCGGAATAAATGGACATATTGACTTTGACACTCCTATTACAACTCGGAATAAATGGACATATTGACTTTGACACTCCTATTACAACTCGGAATAAATGGACATATTGACTTTGACACTCCTATTACAACTCGGAATAAATGGACATATTGACTTTGACACTCCTATTACAACTCGGAATAAATGGACATATTGACTTTGACACTCCTATTACAACTCGGAATAAATGGACATATTGACTTTGACACTCCTATTACAACTCGGAATAAATGGACATATTGACTTTGACACTCCTATTACAACTCGGAATAAATGGACATATTGACTTTGACACTCCTATTACAACTCGGAATAAATGGACATATTGACTTTGACACTCCTATTACAACTCGGAATAAATGGACATATTGACTTTGACACTCCTATTACAACTCGGAATAAATGGACATATTGACTTTGACACTCCTATTACAACTCGGAATAAATGGACATATTGACTTTGACACTCCTATTACAACTCGGAATAAATGGACATATTGACTTTGACACTCCTATTACAACTCGGAATAAATGGACATATTGACTTTGACACTCCTATTACAACTCGGAATAAATGGACATATTGACTTTGACACTCCTATTACAACTCGGAATAAATGGACATATTGACTTTGACACTCCTATTACAACTCGGAATAAATGGACATATTGACTTTGACACTCCTATTACAACTCGGAATAAATGGACATATTGACTTTGACACTCCTATTACAACTCGGAATAAATGGACATATTGACTTTGACACTCCTATTACAACTCGGAATAAATGGACATATTGACTTTGACACTCCTATTACAACTCGGAATAAATGGACATATTGACTTTGACACTCCTATTACAACTCGGAATAAATGGACATATTGACTTTGACACTCCTATTACAACTCGGAATAAATGGACATATTGACTTTGACACTCCTATTACAACTCGGAATAAATGGACATATTGACTTTGACACTCCTATTACAACTCGGAATAAATGGACATATTGACTTTGACACTCCTATTACAACTCGGAATAAATGGACATATTGACTTTGACACTCCTATTACAACTCGGAATAAATGGACATATTGACTTTGACACTCCTATTACAACTCGGAATAAATGGACATATTGACTTTGACACTCCTATTACAACTCGGAATAAATGGACATATTGACTTTGACACTCCTATTACAACTCGGAATAAATGGACATATTGACTTTGACACTCCTATTACAACTCGGAATAAATGGACATATTGACTTTGACACTCCTATTACAACTCGGAATAAATGGACATATTGACTTTGACACTCCTATTACAACTCGGAATAAATGGACATATTGACTTTGACACTCCTATTACAACTCGGAATAAATGGACATATTGACTTTGACACTCCTATTACAACTCGGAATAAATGGACATATTGACTTTGACACTCCTATTACAACTCGGAATAAATGGACATATTGACTTTGACACTCCTATTACAACTCGGAATAAATGGACATATTGACTTTGACACTCTTATTACAACTCGGAATAAATGGACATATTGACTTTGACACTCTTATTACAACTCGGAATAAATGGACATATTGACTTTGACACTCTTATTACAACTCGGAATAAATGGACATATTGACTTTGACACTCTTATTACAACTCGGAATAAATGGACATATTGACTTTGACACTCCTATTACAACTCGCAATAAATGGACATATTGACTTTGACACTCCTATTACAACTCGGAATAAATGGACATATTGACTTTGACACTCCTATTACAACTCGGAATAAATGGACATATTGACTTTGACACTCCTATTACAACTCGGAATAAATGGACATATTGACTTTGACACTCCTATTACAACTCGGAATAAATGGACATATTGACTTTGACACTCCTATTACAACTCGGAATAAATGGACATATTGACTTTGACACTCCTATTACAACTCGGAATAAATGGACATATTGACTTTGACACTCCTATTACAACTCGGAATAAATGGACATATTGACTTTGACACTCCTATTACAACTCGGAATAAATGGACATATTGACTTTGACACTCCTATTACAACTCGGAATAAATGGACATACTGACTTTGACACTCCTATTACAACTCGGAATAAATGGACATATTGACTTTGACACTCCTATTACAACTCGGAATAAATGGACATATTGACTTTGACACTCCTATTACAACTCGGAATAAATGGACATATTGACTTTGACACTCCTATTACAACTCGGAATAAATGGACATATTGACTTTGACACTCCTATTACAACTCGGAATAAATGGACATATTGACTTTGACACTCCTATTACAACTCGGAATAAATGGACATATTGACTTTGACACTCCTATTACAACTCGGAATAAATGGACATATTGACTTTGACACTCCTATTACAACTCGGAATAAATGGACATATTGACTTTGACACTCCTATTACAACTCGGAATAAATGGACATATTGACTTTGACACTCCTATTACAACTCGGAATAAATGGACATATTGACTTTGACACTCCTATTACAACTCGGAATAAATGGACATATTGACTTTGACACTCCTATTACAACTCGGAATAAATGGACATATTGACTTTGACACTCCTATTACAACTCGGAATAAATGGACATATTGACTTTGACACTCCTATTACAACTCGGAATAAATGGACATATTGACTTTGACACTCCTATTACAACTCGGAATAAATGGACATATTGACTTTGACACTCCTATTACAACTCGGAATAAATGGACATATTGACTTTGACACTCCTATTACAACTCGGAATAAATGGACATATTGACTTTGACACTCCTATTACAACTCGGAATAAATGGACATATTGACTTTGACACTCCTATTACAACTCGGAATAAATGGACATATTGACTTTGACACTCCTATTACAACTCGGAATAAATGGACATATTGACTTTGACACTCCTATTACAACTCGGAATAAATGGACATATTGACTTTGACACTCCTATTACAACTCGGAATAAATGGACATATTGACTTTGACACTCCTATTACAACTCGGAATAAATGGACATATTGACTTTGACACTCCTATTACAACTCGGAATAAATGGACATACTGACTTTGACACTCCTATTACAACTCGGAATAAATGGACATATTGACTTTGACACTCCTATTACAACTCGGAATAAATGGACATACTGACTTTGACACTCCTATTACAACTCGGAATAAATGGACATATTGACTTTGACACTCCTATTACAACTCGGAATAAATGGACATATTGACTTTGACACTCCTATTACAACTCGGAATAAATGGACATATTGACTTTGACACTCCTATTACAACTCGAAATAAATGGACATATTGACTTTGACACTCCTATTACAACTCGGAATAAATGGACATATTGACTTTGACACTCCTATTACAACTCGGAATAAATGGACATATTGACTTTGACACTCCTATTACAACTCGGAATAAATGGACATATTGACTTTGACACTCCTATTACAACTCGGAATAAATGGACATATTGACTTTGACACTCCTATTACAACTCGGAATAAATGGACATATTGACTTTGACACTCCTATTACAACTCGGAATAAATGGACATACTGACTTTGACACTCCTATTACAACTCGGAATAAATGGACATATTGACTTTGACACTCCTATTACAACTCGGAATAAATGGACATACTGACTTTGACACTCCTATTACAACTCGGAATAAATGGACATATTGACTTTGACACTCCTATTACAACTCGGAATAAATGGACATATTGACTTTGACACTCCTATTACAACTCGGAATAAATGGACATATTGACTTTGACACTCCTATTACAACTCGAAATAAATGGACATATTGACTTTGACACTCCTATTACAACTCGGAATAAATGGACATATTGACTTTGACACTCCTATTACAACTCGGAATAAATGGACATATTGACTTTGACACTCCTATTACAACTCGGAATAAATGGACATATTGACTTTGACACTCCTATTACAACTCGGAATAAATGGACATATTGACTTTGACACTCCTATTACAACTCGGAATAAATGGACATACTGACTTTGACACTCCTATTACAACTCGGAATAAATGGACATATTGACTTTGACACTCCTATTACAACTCGGAATAAATGGACATATTGACTTTGACACTCCTATTACAACTCGGAATAAATGGACATATTGACTTTGACACTCCTATTACAACTCGGAATAAATGGACATATTGACTTTGACACTCCTATTACAACTCGGAATAAATGGACATACTGACTTTGACACTCCTATTACAACTCGGAATAAATGGACATATTGACTTTGACACTCCTATTACAACTCGGAATAAATGGACATATTGACTTTGACACTCCTATTACAACTCGGAATAAATGGACATATTGACTTTGACACTCCTATTACAACTCGGAATAAATGGACATATTGACTTTGACACTCCTATTACAACTCGGAATAAATGGACATATTGACTTTGACACTCCTATTACAACTCGGAATAAATGGACATATTGACTTTGACACTCCTATTACAACTCGGAATAAATGGACATATTGACTTTGACACTCCTATTACAACTCGGAATAAATGGACATATTGACTTTGACACTCCTATTACAACTCGGAATAAATGGACATATTGACTTTGACACTCCTATTACAACTCGGAATAAATGGACATATTGACTTTGACACTCCTATTACAACTCGGAATAAATGGACATATTGACTTTGACACTCCTATTACAACTCGGAATAAATGGACATATTGACTTTTGACACTCCTATTACAACTCGGAATAAATGGACATATTGACTTTGACACTCCTATTACAACTCGGAATAAATGGACATCATCATTTCAGAATACGTTTTTATACAGACACACATATACAAAGATAGAAACAACGAAACAGAGCTTCCTTCGCAGCTACTTAGTCACACAAACATGTATAGTACTTCAACTAGTGCTACTTAATCACACTCGCGACACGGATAGTGTTTCTTTAAAGAAAAGTAAAGTAACCCATAGCATTACTGCCGTAGGGGTGTAAGGTGTTAGCGATCTCACATTTCAAAGGCTCGGCTATATAAGGGCGGTAGCCATCTCCTCCCCCTCGCCGCTTTTACTTCCCGGACTGAACCAGTACCCATTTAAGGCTGGGTCGACCCGTGAGCCATTCAAATGCGAAGCCAATGCGCTAACAACTGCGCTACGCGGCTCCCTATAATCTTTTCTGTGTTTCAATAATCGCTACTTAATCACATAAACACAGATAGTGCTCCCATCATTGCTTCTAAATCACATAAACACATGTAATGCTTTAATCCTTGCTACGTAATCACAAATACAGTTAGTACTTCAATCGTCGCTACTTAATGACACAAACAACACAGATAGTACCTCCATCATCGCAAGCAACACAGAAAGTACTTCCATCTTAGTCTTAGTCGACCTGTACTCTACAGGAGCATACGCCCCTGGGCAGGTCCCAGCTCAAATGTAAGCTGGATGTAGCCAGGATGGGGATTTCCAGCTTAGTGGGCTGCGCTCGAGCAGCTTATTACTCCACTATGCAGGGTGCTTAACTTATGTACGAGTCCATCTTAAAAGACTCAAACACTAGAGCAAAGTAGACCTGCAGCCTTTTAAGCGCCATCTATGCTGCTATTAACAAATTCTCTAACCATGGCCGTTGCGTTGCCATGTCACACAGTTAGTCGCCTCTTACGACATGCTCTGTGTGGGGGGGGGGGCAGTGGCGCTATTTTTGTTCTTGTGATATATATAGACCCCGGCAAACCACTCGCTACTTAATCACACAATCGCATATAGGGTTTTAATCCTTGCTACTTAATCAGAAAAACACAGATAGTACTTCCATCAACGCTACTTAATCATACAATCGCAGATAGTGTTTTCATACTTGCTACTTAATCACACAAACACAGATAATACTTCCATTATTGCTACTTAATCCTACAAGCAACACATTTAGTACTTTCATTATTGCTACTCGATCACAAAAATGCAGATAGTACTTCCATCATTGCTAATCAAAGACATATAGTACTTCCATCAATGCTACTTAATCAAACAGACATCATCATTTAAGCTCGCGCGAAAACAGACATTGCTTCTTGTATTGTCACTAACACTGATGTCAGTGTTTCTTTTACGTCCACTTGATCACATAAACAGATAGACAGCGCCTCTGAACGTCCACTTGATCACATAAACAGATAGACAGCGCTTCATTTACGTCCACTTGATCACATAAACAGATAGACAGCGCCTCATTTACGTCCACTTGATCAGATAAACAGATAGACAGAGCATATTTTACGTCTAATTGATCACATAAACAGATATACAGCGTCTCTTTTACAGCCACTTGATCACATAAACAGATAAACAGTGCCTCTTGTACGCCCACTTGATCACATCAACAGATAAACAGCGCCGCTAATTAACCATTTAACCACATATACAGACACACACAAGTGCATCTTGTGTAACTACTCAAACACACACAAACTTGAAATGCAATGAGAACTGATAAACATTATGAATATTTCACTTTCATTTACTGCTTTCGCCGTGGGTAGGACGTTATGCCGTAGTGTACAGCGAAAGAAAATATCTGCTCCTTTCAACCAGACACATCCAGTTTCAGCTGGCTTTTTTGTTTACCGATTTTTGCCTTTCCATAGCGATGTCTTGTCACTTAGCCAAACTACACTAGTGTTGCTCCAGGGGAGCCGCTTGGAAGCAGAATACGTTCTTGGTCAGCTCTGGTTCTCTGACCCTGGTGCAAGCAGTCAGCAATGAGTCGTTGGCTGCTGTCAGTTCATTCACTGTTGTACATCTTCCACCCCACTTCCAGTGTGATTGCATTGAGCTCTTACTGGGGAGAAAGAAATCGTACCACTACAGTTTATTAAGTCAAGCGTAAAGTGTATCGTGTAGCCTTGTCGACAGTGAGCTGGCTTGCAAAGACTGGGATTACAGCGCGTCTTTTTCGTATTGCAGTCTTTTATCGTCTGCAAAGAGTAGTTCATGTTTTGTTTTTTGTTTTTTTTTCTTTCGCCTTATTTCTCTATTCTCTGAGTCGGTGTGCGGTGCACTACGGTTTTTATTTTTGCGCCTGTCGGCCTAATGCATCCGACTTGGCATGCATTATATGTAAGGGTCTGCTTCCTCTTGCATTTTCTAAGGGTTTGCTTCCCCGGGGTAACGGCCGGTGCTGCGATGGGGATCGAACCCAGAACCTTAACGTTGTGATCCGTATCACTTAACCACTAGCCCACGCCGTCCCCTCAGTAGTTCATGTAATAGGTTGGGTTCTTCGCTTTTTAAGTTGAATGACACTTCTTGTGTAATTTAGAGGTGGGTTGAAATATGAAGTGGAACATGTAACCTAGTTAACAGTGAGCTGGCGTGCTAAAACATGGATTACACCGCGCCAGAGTTCGAACTCATGGACGGACAGACACAGATCCGTTCTTGTTACGTTTCTGGAACGACTGCTCCTCCAGTCGTCGCAGCTGTAAATATTTACCTGATTTATGAGTTGGGGAAGGTAAAGGGAAGGGAAGGAAGGGAACTGTCCTCCCCACCTCACATTTGCTGCGGCTTAGTACATGAAGAGTTATCTTCTTCCCCGACGGCAATTGATACCATGGGATCGACCTTTACTTTTACTTTTACAGTGTGACTTATCAAAGTTGTGCATGGGACTACCAAACTTATTGCGTGTAGCAAAGTGTAACAACAATCAGCTTTTCAAGATTATATGTTTTGATGTAGGATTGTTCGTGTCAACGATCATAAAAACTTGTTTGTATCTGTCTGCACTTTAACGTGATGCATAAAGGTCAACTGTTGTAGCGAAGGTGAAAATTTACTTTCGAAAGGATTAATTCCATGCTGAGGTTCAATAAGTGTTGAGATTAGTTACGTGTTGAGTATAGACTACTTGTTGATTTGTTCAGTGTTCGTTTGAAGCCGACTCAAAATGCACATAAAGAACCACCTTGGCATGTTAATTTGAAAAACTAGAATATCTACATAATGTGTCCCTTTGTTATCCGGATACGTTGTGTCGTTTCCCGTGTCAGTTTTTGAGATTACACTATAATTTACAATCGCTGCAACATGAAATACGTAGGGAAAACCTGAAGCAAGAATTCAAAGTAAAGCTAATGCAGTCACTATTACTAATACATACAAGCATTCCAATGGAGACAACAAGACAAAACTTCAATTGGGTGCTCATAATGACTCCAACAAAAACTGTCATAACGGCTTTCATTCCCATATGGCTTGGCTTCCTTCGTTCTCAATCTCCGGTTACCAAACCGTGAAAGGGCTTAATAGCAGAATGTAGTCAAGAGAACGGAATGCATTGTGTCGTAGTTTACAGCTTGGCTGCGATATTTGAACTTATCGGTCCAACACATCCGACTTCAGCAAGCATTTTTTTAGTACCGGGTTAGTATTCCCTCTTCGATCCCTTCTCCTAAGTCAGTCTGCCGAGCTGCAGCCTGTTATCCAGGATTCCCCGCGTGGAGGTGTAGAAGGGTCTTGGCAGCTCTGGTTCGCTGGCCCTGACGCTAGAAGTCAGCTATGGGTCGCTGACAACTGCATTTCATGCGCTGCTCAGCATCTTGATCAAACCCATGCCCAATATCAAGAGGGATTTGTAGATCGAAGAGATAAAGGCGTCGTGTCCGGACAGACACTACATAGTGTACAGACTAGGTTTGTATTGTCCACTCAATAGATAGAGAAAACCTAGCCCGATTGGTCTGCCGGGGTCTTTTTGTATGATAAGGACAATAATAGCACCACTGCCTCACAACGAGCATGTCGTAAGAGGCGACTACCTGTGTGGCATGGCGTAACACCGACCATGGTTAGGTGGTTTGTTTAGAGCAACATAGATGGCGCCTAACAGCTCTGATGTTTGAGTCTATTAAGATGAACTCGTACATTGATTAACCACCCCCGTAAACGATTGTCCCAACGCAGCAGAGTATTAAACTGCTCCATCCTAGCTCGCTAAGCAGAAAATCTGTCTCCCGGCTACATCCAGCTCATACCAGAGCTGGGACATTGCACGGGGTCATCTGCCCCTCTAAAAGTGCAAGTGGACTAAGAACTAAGACCTGCCTTGATCTACGTGTCCCACTTTGGAAACACATCCATGACATTACTGTATAGTAGATCAATTTCTTGTCGTCAGTCGCTTCAATAATTCTGGACACCATGGCTAGGTAAACATAAGGATCGTTGTCACTGTCTCTTCACTCGGTGATCGGTATTGGTGTATGCTTGATTTTCATTCCAGGAAATACATTTACACACATACACACACCACACAGACCACACACATACACAGACCCCACATAAACACACACCACACACAGACCACACATACATACATGTTTGTGCATGTTTCTTCTCTCACTCCACTCGTAAGCTCCTTTTTGCCTTCCATCTCTCTTTCTTATTAGTCCTGTATATCCATTACTTTCCTTCCTTCTCTCTTTCTTATTAGTACTGTATATCCATTACGTTCCTTACATTTCTCTGTGCGCTGGGTGAGTGTGTGCTGTGTTTGCGTGGTGTGTGTATACTGTATGTGGTGTGTGTTTGTGTGTTGTGTGTGGTTTAGTGTGTGTGTGGTGTGTGTGTGTGGTGTGATGTGGTGTGTGTGTGTGTGGCGTGTGTGTGGTGTGGTGGATGTGTGGTGTGTTTGTGTGGTGTATGGGGTGTGTTTGTGTGGGGTGTGGTGTGTGTGTGTGTGATGTGTGTGGTGTGGTGTGTGTATGCATGTGTTGTGTGTGTGGTGTGTGTGTGTGGTGTTTTGAAAGTGTGTTTGTGTCTTGTGTGTGATGCGGTGTGTGTGGTGTATGTGTGTGTGTGTGTGGTGTATGTGTGTGTGTGATGTGTGTGTGTGTGTGATGTGTCGTGTATGGGGTGTGTGTTTGTGTGTTGAGTGTAGTGTGGTGTGTGTGGCGTGTGGGTGTGATGTGTGTGTGGTGTGTGGTGTAATGTATGGGGTGTGTGTTATGCGTATGTGTGTAGTGTGTGTGATGCGTGTGTGGCTGTGTGATGTGGTGAATATGTATGTGTGATGTGTGTATGTGTGTGTGAGTGTATGTGCTGTGCAAACTGTTTATGGTAGTTCGTAATGTGTATGTGTGCGTGTGATACGTGTAAGTGTGTGGTGTATGTATGTGTGTTTTGTGTTTTGTGTAGGGTGTATGTATGTGTGTGGTGTGTGTTGTGTATGGTCTATGGTGTATGTATGTGTTTGGTGTGTATGTGTATGGTGTGTGTATGGGTTAAGTGTGAGTATATGTATGGTGTGTGTGTATTTGTGTATCTGTTTTGATATTTTGTGTGTGGGTTTTTGTTATTGTTATTTCTTCGTTGTTAAAATCGTACTTTGTCTCTGACGAAAGCTTTGTGGCCGTAATGTAGGTGTCTTGTTGTCGTTGTCCTGGTGCGGAAACGGAAGTCATTACATGGATACGGATTGTTGTATGGACTTTTGAACTTCAGTATCTCTGCAGCTTGCAACTAGCTCTTTATTTCTGAAGTGAGATTAAATACGTGCTGAGATTAATTACATGTTGAGATTGACTACGTGCTGAAATTAATTACACGTAAATTTGACTACGTGCAGAGATTGATTACGTGTTGCGATTGACTACGTGCTGAGATTAATTACATGTTAAGATTGACTACGTGCTGAGATTGATTACATGTTAAGATTGACTATGTGCTGAGATCGATTACATGTTAAGATTGACTATGTGCTGAGATCGATTACATGTTAAGATTGACTATGTGCTGAGATCGATTACATGTTAAGATTGACTATGTGCTGAGATCGATTACATGTTAAGATTGACTATGTGCTGAGATCGATTACATGTTAAGATTGACTATGTGCTGAGATTGATTACATGTTGCGATTGACTATGTGCCGAGATCGATTACATGTTGAGATTGACTATGTGCTGAGATCGATTACCTGTTTAGATTGACTATGTGCTGAGATCGATTACTTGTTAAGATTGACTACCAGCTGTGATCCACAACTGGCTGAGAAAGTATATCAAATGTGTTACTAGCGTGAAAGTTTTGCTTGGACTAAATATAGGCAGTGAAAATAGACCAGCTTTAGCCAATGGGAATATGGACATTTTTCCCAACAGAAGGGAATTTTACAAAACAAATTGGGTGACACGACTGACAGTGCACATGATCTCCTATCTGTCACGTGAGACAGTTAATGAAAAAGCTGAATAAATTCATCACTGTGGTAAACCTAGTACAATGAAATATAATCGGGTCACTAATGCCACTCTAAAACGACCAAATACTTACTTCCCTTGTTCTGGGCACCACGTCAGACCTCATGTTTCTAATGTTCAGCCACGTGTGTTGCCTTTCCATTCCCTTTTAACATGTCATCCATATTACATGTACCTGGTAGGTTGGGGCAGATCTGGGTTTTGTGTTGATCCCCAGTCGAATGTCTCATCATCCCTGTATCAACATTTATTTAAGCTCTTAGTGCATCGTGATACACCAGTTCGGAGACTATTTAGTGACTTCCATCTAGCGTAAGACACGTGATGTTTATGGGAAGTTCCTCCCGCGGCTCCACCCAGTTCATTTCATTTTCCGTTGCGCCGTTTTATGGGACTAGTCTGCAGGGAATGTGTTTTTACTGTAAGAAACTTCGTCTAAACTTAACGTTTTTAAACCGGTTTAGAAGACTTTGCAGATTATGTAAACAACCATTTTCATTTTCATTTTCTTGCTCTTATGTGCATCCAATCTATTTTTAAATGCATTAATTGTCCCTACCTACACTACTTCCTGTGGCAATGCATTTCAAGCATTCACCACTCCCTGACTAAAAAAATGTGTCCTAATATCTAATCCGGACATCTCTTTAGTTAATTTGTAGCTATGCGCTCTTGTTCTTGTAGATGTTTGCATTTTAAAAAACTTGTTTTCATTCATCATGTAGCATGCCCTTTGTAGAACGTCGCTCCCATCACAGTCTGTCTGAAAGAAACTCGTTCCCTTGCCAAAACACCAGCCTCCGCCAGTCATACTCAGGCACTCCTGGATATCTTGGTGCCATCGTCTTCTTGGTCTACCCCATCCTCTTTTTCCTGTCACTATACCTTCCATCACCGTTCTCTCGAGACCGTTGTGTCTCTTTATGTGACCAAAGTACTTGCATTTTCTAGCCAAAATGGAATTGATAAACCAGTTCTCTTCTATGCTCAACTCTTGCCGAATGGCTGCATTTGTTTTTTTCTCTGTCCTGGATATTCTGAGGATCTTTCTGTAATATTTTGACTCAAAGGATTCGATTCTTTGTCTAGAAGTTTTGGTAATCGTTCATGATTCACAGGCATAAATAAGCTGCTACAGGAAAAACACAGGCTCTCAAGACTTTTACTTTTATCATTTTGTTGGTGCCCTGCCATAATTTCTTCAGGCTGTTCAGTCTCTGCATTGCCATGGCTAGTCTTCTTCTCATGTCTTTTGAGCAGTCGCCATTTTGGTCAATTCCACAGCCCAGATATTTAAAATGTGTGACCTGATCTATTTCCTTCATCACTCACTGTAAATGTATGTTGACATTGTGTTTTCTCGGTGGTCATTATCTTTGTTTTATTTATGTTTATGAACAGGATTTGATCTTTACTATGTCCATTAACGGCTGAAAGTAGCTGCTCTAGCACTTCTGCACTTCTTGATAGTATCACTGTGTCATCTGCGTATCGTAACTCTGGAATCTCGTACACCCCAATCGTAAATGGATCGAAACTTTGAATGTTCACATCTTCTCGAACATGTCTCATTATACATTCCGCGTATATGTTGTACAGATAAGGAGAGAGGATACATCCCTGTCAGACTCCCTTTTTGTACTGCAAACCAATCCGATGTTTGCCCAGATACTCGGACAGCGGCTTGTTGATCTTGGTATAATGTTTCAATGAGATAGACTATGTGCAAAGGAAACCTCATTTCCTTCATGATTTTCCACAAATTGTGATGTTTTACCGTGTCGAAGGCCTTAGTATAATCAATGTAACATGTGTACAGGACTACATTAAACTCAATACATTTTTCATAGACATTCCTTAAATTAAACATGTGGTCCTGGGTCCCTCTGTCTTTCCTAAAACCTGCCTGGACTACGTGAATTTCAGATTCAAACCTTTTCTCTATCCTTCTTAACATGATTCGCAAGAGTATCTTACTAGCGTGGCTGATCAGCGCGATAGTTTGGTAGTTCGTGCAGTTTCAGGTTGCCTTTTTTGGGGAGGGGAATATAAATTGATTTTTTCCATGCTTCTGGCCACTCTGCACTGTGCCATATCTGTTTACACAGCTTGTGATAGACTAGAGCACATGCTTCCCCTCCTGCTTGTATTAGCTCTGCAGGGATATCATCGCATCCTGGGGACTTTCCCTTTTTCAGGCGTTAAATTGCAGAGCGTACTTCTTCCAATGTTGGTTCAGATTCTTCCTCTTCCTTTGGTAGGATTGTAACTGAGCGCTTTGTGCTATCTCCATACATGGTTCTGCAGTACTCTCTCCGTCTGTTCAGTATGTCTTTGGTTTCTGTTTATGTTTTATCCTATTTGTCATTTATGACTTGTGGAACCGGACGGAACTCCCTTGCCAGTGTTCTTATTGCTTTAAATGCATCTCTCTCTCTGCCTTGTTGCTGTAGGTTTTCTATGTATCTCGTTTTATCTTTTCTTATTTCTCTTCTAACTTTTCTTGCGCAGTTTTTATATGCTGTCTCGGTACTCTTACTTCCCATTTGTTTTAATTGTTGCCTTTCTGCAATGAGTTTATGTGTTTCCTCTGTTATATAGCTCTGTGTCTTGTGCGACATCTTGGGAATCATTTATTTCGATGTCGAGATCAAAATATCCCTTGCATACGATGTCAACTCCTCAGATGCCATCTCTTCCTGTACCGCAAGCAACGCCTCAAATTTGTTTTCTACTTTGATGTTGTATTCAATAGGTATTGCTGATACATCGAAGCGTATTGGCTGGCAACCTTTGTTGATCCTACGTAGTCTTGTTTGGAAACAAACTGCAAACAGTAATTCATGGTCCGTATCGCAGTCTGCTCCTGGCAGCGTTTTTGTTGCCAGCACATTTGATCTCCATCTTTGTTGCACTAGGATTTAATCTATTTGGTTTCTGCTGTTCCCATCAGGGGAGATCCACGTGTATAGTCTACGTGGATGTTGTTTGAAGAAGGTGTTCACAATGTAGAGGTTGTTTTCTGTGCAGAATTCAACCAGTTTTTCTCCTCACTCATTTCTGTGTCCCAAACCGAAAGGTTCTCGAACATTTCTCTCCTCTTCGGCTCTTTCCTCTCCGACTTTCGCATTGAAATCTCCATTGATGACCAAGATATCTCTTTTTTCAACTTCTTCGATCGTTTCTTGCAAGGTGTTATAGAAATCATCCATCTCGCAATCGTCTGCTGCTGATGTTGGTGCATACACTTGAATTATCGTTTGTTCTAGTCTTTTTCTTTAGTCTGATTACAATTATTCGGTCGTTTACTGGATTGTAACCGAATAGTGAAGGTGCCGTCTTTTTGGACAGAATAAAGCCGACCACGCTTTTTCCGCCCTTCTCCATTCCAGAGTATATGAATGTTTCTCCCGAGGAGCTGGTACTGTGCCCTTGATCGGCCCATCGGTGCTCAGAGACTCCAAGAATCTCTTTCTTGGTTCTCTTAATTTCTATTCCAATCATGAACAACTTGCCCTGGTATAGGCTCCTGGCGTTGCAGGTGCCTTTTCTTAGTTTTGTTTTTAGTCCCATTTCAGAGTTGTCCACTGTAATGCAGTCAGGCTTTAGGACGTCATCTCTATTACTTGTACTGACTCTAAAATCGGCCTATTCTCCAGTTGGCGTTGATGATCTACCTGACCTGAGGGCCTCACCATTAGATCTTTGAGTTTCTTGAGTTTCTAGTTTCTACTCCAGACTGGCCTTTTCTACTGTGGATATTCACCACAAAATAACCGCCAGGTGCTCAACCAATTGGCAGGTAGCGACCACAGGCCAATAAGGCTAGAAATTGACATGGAAGTAGGCCCACAAGAAACAAAACCGCTCCCACGTTGGAACTAAAAACGAGCCGCCTGGGACAGATTTGCAATCCTGACAGATGGGCTGTGCGAAACCATCAACACACGGAATAACAACATGAAACCCATGGTGGACAGCCTAAGCAAAGCAATCATGCAGGCAACCACCGAAACCATCCCAAGATGGACAAGGAAAAACTACAAACCTTATTGGAATGATGAACTGCAGAAAGCGGAAGACGAAGTCTCAAATGCTAGGAACATAGCAGAGAGAACAATCTATGGAGGCAAATATCGCCCTCAAAGTCACCACGGCGAAATACAAATACACTCTAAACCAAATAACAAGAGACAGCTGGAAAAGCAAAACAGAAAGCCTCAATTTAGATAAAGACGGGAACAAATTATGGAAGTTAGTCAGAGCCATGAACGACGAAACTCCATCAAACAAACAAATTATTATCAAGCAGGGCGACAACATGCTCGCTGGAAAAAAATCAGCAAACGCTTATATAGAACATTATGCCAGAGCAAACCACATTGATGTTCTTACAAATAGGCACACAGAAATTAATGAAGAACAAAAGAGGCACGACAACATCAATGGGGCATCAGAGGAGCACATGAGGGCAAAACTAACAATGAATGAAATGGAAGAGGCCATGAAAACTCTAAAAAAAAAGAAATCGCCCGGAAAAGATGGTGTAACAAACGAAATACTGATGGGGCTGGGCCAAACAGAAAAGAGAAAGTTACTATCAGTCCTGAACCAAAGCTGGAAAAGGGGAATTGTACCTCAGGCATGGAAAGAAGCTGTACTTATACTAGTACCAAAGAAAGAAAAAGATAGAACAGATCCAAATGGATACAGGCCTATCAGTCTACTGAGCTGTGTAGGAAAATTGATGGAGCGTATGATAAATACCAGACTGATGTGGCATCTGGAAGAAAAACACATACTAATTCCACAGCAAGCAGGCTTTAGACAGCACAGATCCACTGAGGATCAGATCACATCTGCCCTATTGTGTAAACCTCCCAGGTGGCGGGGAATGCTAGGCGTACCATCACTGCAGAGAAGCCGAGAAAATAAAGGGAGCAAAGAGATACCCCACTCACATGCAAATGCTACGTTCTGGCAGGACGTGACGATCCTGGGATACAGACACACTGGACTGCCTCTCTTCCGGGTTAGTACAAACCAATACATAGTCCATATCATATATCATATATCATATCTCATATATCATCACCGCACCCTATAGATACGAGTAGTGAAGACTCGTTAGTCATGTAAGACAACTTCCATAAGAGAGACAACTCTGATCACAAACAACTGCTGCCTTGCAGATAGGCTGGGGACAGCCAAAGGCTAGGGAGGGCATCCCTTCAGAAACGCCTGTTGAAATCGGATGCACTGGGCCACAGGCTTAACGAAACAGTGCAACGTAAATCGCAGTATGATGACAGATCACTCTCATAGCACAGGAAATAGAGGATGCTTACCAGGAGAAAAAGCATACAGTAGAGGTGTGGGTGGATCTAGAAAAGGCATTTGACAAGGTCTGGAAAGAGGTATTTAAAGACAAGCTACGAAGAAGTGAAGTTTGTGGGAAAATGTACAGATGGATCAGCCATTACCTCAAAAACTGAACAGCCAGAGTTCAAGTACAAGGGCATTTGAGCAAAAAGGTGACACTTGAGCAGCGAGTACCCCAGGGAGGAGTACTGTCACGCACACTCTTCCTGGTGTATATAAATAACATCGCAGAGAATATACCAAGAAGAGTCCATAGCTCCATGTTTGCAGACGATCTGGCTATGTGGACCTCTGAAAAGAATCTCACCATAGCAAGTAATCGGATGCAGCAGGCCCTAACATCGCTGGAGGAGTGGGCGAACTCATGGCTGGTCAAAATAAATGAGGAAAAATCAACATGTACGATATTCTCGCTTTCAAACAAACCCCAAAACACCAAAATAAGTCTTAACGACAAATATATGCTGCCAAACGACAACCCAAACTACCTGGGAGTCACATTTGATCGGCGCATGACATCGAAAAGTCAGATCGAGAGAAACGGAATGAGAGCCAGAGAAAAAATGGCAATCATGAGGAAACTTGCTGGCACAAGCTGGGGAGCAGACGAAAGTATACTAAAGAAACTGTACACTAGAAGAGTGAGACCAGTTCTCGAGTATGGCATTGCGGCATGGACAACAGCAGCAAAGGCGAACTTTGACAAAATTAGCAAACTCCAAAACCAAGCCATGAGAGTTATAACAAGAGGCATGAAGTCAACGCCAATTGTAGAACTTGAAAAGATTACAAATCTGCAATCCATAACCGACAGAACAGACTGCAAAGCCCAGCAGCAAGCAGAAAAACTCAGAAGACTGACTGAGAATCCAATGCATAATAATTTTGGAAATGGGAAACTAAAGCGGAGAAACTTTGCAGATATAGCCAAGGCAAAGATGAACGAAGACCCTATCAACGCATTTACACCACCAAAGCCCATCCCTACTGTACGAATACCTACCTGGAGGCAGCATGTATTTCGAGAGGTGGCAGAACAAAATACCAGGTATTGGAAAAAGAACAGCCAGACTGAAAAAGAAAGAAGAGACATAACCCTGAGGTACATAACGAAAAACTACCCAAGCATGGACTGAACCCATGCATACACCGACGGCTCTGTAACAAACACAACACAGAGCGGTAGAAAAACAACACTATCAGTGGCAACTGGAAATACTTAAGCAATTTCAGAGCGGAAGCAGAGGCACTGAGGGCTGCAGTAGAAGAAATGGTGACATGCAAAAGAAATGAAAGCCATATAGTCCTGCTCACAGATGCAATGGCCGTAGTCACAGAACTAAAAAGCCAGAAAAATACTGAACTTAATGATTTAAGAGCAGTACTCTGTCAACTATGCCATCAGTCCGCACCAAGGCAACGAGGAGGCAGACAGACTGGCAAAAGAAGGTGCAAAACTACCACAATCAGATACTAGTGTGACATACAAAGAGTCAAAAAGGCTTATTAGAGCTAGATACATGACCAAATGGGAAACAGAACATACTGGCTACACAAAAAACGATGCCTATTACCAGTTGAACAGAAGAGATCAGGTCGTGGTCTTCAGACTTCGCACTGGCCACAATAGACTGAGGTACCACCTATTCAATAAAAATGAAGATAGGTGGCACTGACGAATGCTCGTGCGGTACTGGGAAAATGACCGCTGAACATCTGCTGCAAAACTGGCCGACATACGAGGATCAGAGAAAGCAGATGTGGCTGTCACCAGTGGCAACACTAGACAAGCTCTATGGCAGTGTCGACAGCCTCAGGATGACCGTTACTTTTTTCGAAAAAATTAAGGTTGACGTCTGGCAGCGTACGAAGAAGAAGAAGAAGAAGAAGAAGAAGAAGAAGTAGAAGAAGAAGAAGAAGAAGAAGAAGAAGAAGATCTTTGAGTTTCGTTTCTCTCGACTGTCATAAGTTTCTTGACATTTCGCATCCAATAGTTTGCCATTGCTTTCTGAACGTTGTTCTGGTCGCTTACCAACTATGGTCTCTGGTGCGCCCTTAGCCCGATACCAGGCATTTCCAGCTTCCGCTTTTAGTGTCGTTGTCCCACATGTCGATCTTCCGCCTCTTCCACCAGCAGCTGTGTGTACTTGTCAGTGGTGGACTCCCCTTCTTGTCGTTTCACTCACGTAGTTTAGCCGGCCAGCCAAAGCCGTTGCCCGGGGGATGGGGTTGCCGTACACAGGCAGACTCTAGGAGCCATACGTGAGCTAGACAGAAGTGGGGGAAGCAAATAGGATCCTGGCCATCAAGGATGTGGCTGCCTCTCATGAGATACTATCCCTTACACACTTCTGTCTTACCTGTTTTAGTCTAATTTATCCGTTCCTTTGATTATCTTATAAACTTGTATTGTCACCTAGAATTATTCTCTCTTCTAGACACTGTAGGCCGATTTTTTTAAGTCTTTTCTCGTGTAATTCTGGAATGCCACTATCAGCTTTGTCGCTCTATTGTGTATTCTTTCCAACATGTTATATCCCCTCCGATAAGGACTCCACACCTGTACACAGTGCTCTAATCTAGGTCTAACTAAACCTTTATCCAATTTGACTATCACTATTACTACTACTATTATTATTATTACTATTTTTATTATTATTATTACAACAATGTAAAGGCAACACAACCTGAGGAAACAATGACAAAAATACCAGCAGACCGACAAAAGTAAAAATTTTGAGAACCTGTGTTTTTCTTGTGACAGTCTAAGGTCTGAAACATAGGCAGTTTCCCGAACCTCAAGGAAGAGAATCGAGTTCTTCGAGTTGAGATGGTATAGAAAAGTTTTCAGAATACCATGGACTGAAAATAAGAAGAATTGCGAAAGAGTTGGATATAAAGGAGAACTGGTTCATAAATTATATCATAACCAAAAAAAATTACAATACTCTGGTCACATTTAAAGATACAACGGTCTTGAGATAACGGTAATGAAAGGTAGCATGTCGGACAATGGAGATAGAGGCAGACTAAGAATACGATGGCACCAAGATATCAAGGAATGCTTGAGCATGACTCTGGAGCAGACTGGAGATTTGGCAAAAGATCGACTTTCTATAAAACGAGCCGTGATGCGAGGTACGTCCTACAAACGACATGCTACATGATAATGATGAAACATGTCTGACAACAGGGCACAGCTAAAAGCCAAGTTCGGGATGTCCGACAAAGTTAAAACGTTCGGGACTCAGACGACCACTAATGGAATAGGAAGATGGGCCGATTAATACCTTGCTCCAACATGGTACTACAAAGGCAACACACAAAAATACCGGAATGACGTTAAAAAACATCTGGCTGTCTAACATAGACACGTATCACTTACTAAACTTTACTGCACATAATAAACACTTATTAATTTCTTCACTTTACATAATAAAATACTTATTACTTGACTTTACATAATGAACACTTATTATTAAGTTTTCATTACATAATAAACACGATATACTTACTTTATTATACTTTCCATAATATACACTTATTACTTATTTTACTTTGCATAATAAACCCTTATTACTTACTTAATTTTATATTCCATGTTAAACACTTAATACTTACTTAGATAAAAAATACTTATTATTTACTTAACTTTACTTTACTGTACATAATAAACACGTATTACTTACTTTATTTTACATAATAAACACTTAATACATACTTTACTTCACTTTACGTAATAAACTATTATTACATACTTAATTTTACTATGCAAAATAAACACTTATTATACCTGATTTTATTACAAGTTGAAGCAGAAGATGCAGCACAGTTAATAAGCTAACAGCATTCCGCGATTCATTGTTATCTGTTTGCTTCACTGTCAACGAATCAGAACTGATCAATAACAAGAATCTCTTTCGCCTTCAAATGACCGTCTTGTAAACATGCTAGTCCAGTTTCGTCAAGGCTATGGATCTCAGTGGAAAGGGAAACTCGGTACCATAAAATACTAACTGAAAGGATATCGCACCCTCACCGTAAACTGCAACACAGCGTCACAACGTCCTTGTCATGATGAATGCAGCAGAAGAAGAAGAAGAAGAAGAAGAAGAAGAAGTAGAAAAGAAGAAGAAGAAGATGAAGAAGAATCAGATGAAGAAGAAGAAGATGAAAAAGAAGACGAAGAAGTAGAAGAAATAGAAGAAGAATCCCTTGGTTACTTATTTCAAATTACTGAGTGCAATAATGAATCGACAAAACAAACTTAAACAACCAAATAAGAAATATGTCTAGTTTCCAAACCCAATCCAAAGTGGAGGGTAATAATCCCTTCGTGTGAATGTTTTTCCAAAACGTGTGTTACTTGCCAAATACCCTGTGTAGTATACGACGTATCCAGTGGCCATCCACCCACTCCAGTATCCAAAGGTACCACCTGATATAATCACGTGGTCACAATTTCGTAAAATCGCCATGTGGACTCCTGGAGATGCAGGTGGCATAATATCAACAACGCCATTGCCTATCAGATTTTGTCTGCACCAGTTGAGATCATCGCTGGCAACTAGAAAAGTTATATTTCTACCAGGAAATTTTAATTTCATCCAGCTAAAGGCTTTCAGGAAATACGATTTTTCTGGGACACCAAATCCAAGGTCTTGATGTCCCAAGAAGTCCCCACGTCTGACGTGAACTCCTATAACTAAGGAACCTCTATTTTTAGCATGGACGTCATCAAGTATCATGGCTGCTGCATTAGCAATAGAATCCTGGAAGGTGAACTCTTGTCTAACTTCATCCACAACATTTTCGAAATATCGAAAGGATTGAAGATATCCATTAATTCTAACATTTTTGGGAGGCTGATTCATTAGATTTTCATCAAAGGAAACATAGCCGGCTTCATTGACCACTTGCCATCTGAAACAAGACAAGCAAATTGTGTTGTTGCTGATATAAACATTCATACAAGATGTGAAAATGTTCTTATGTCTTTGAAACAATATAGACAAATCAAGATGGTTTAAATATTAATACAATAATCTGTAACACTTCATCCCCGACTGCAATGAATGTTATTTCAGCTTTACAAAAGGGAAGATTAGGTTTTATAGTAATGAACAAATTCTGAAAATCGAAAACAGTTTAGTCCAACGCGAAAATACAGCGTCGATTATTGCATTGCTATGGAACCTTTACTAAAACTTACTTGAATACTTGTGCTGGTTTTCAACTACGCAAGATTGCCTCAGGCCAGGAAGCCAAAAGCTCTTAAATCCGTGTTTGGATTTCGCTCTGGAGTACCATCCCTTTGCAAAGACGTGGTGCTAATTATCTCTTCATACTTTGACGGGAAACCACGCGAGCGGTTGTAGTTGTATGGCCACCAGAAAGACCCCCTTCTCGTCCATCTATCATCACTCATGCGGGCCAATGTCCGGCCCACCTGCATTTTCTCATTGACGTAGAGTTGAAGACATTCCGGGACGTTGTTTATTTTCGGATGTCGATATTTTGGACGTGATCCACTCTTCGTTTTATTGTTCTGATTTGCGTAGACTCCAAACCTCACACCCATGTACCATTGATATCGAAGGTGCCAGACGTGTCTTGGCGTCCGTCATCGCAATACATTAGTTTAATGCGGTTAAAGATGAGCCAACACGCCGCTACCCTGCATGAGGTTTTCTTATAAATGTTGAGATTCTTGCTGATTTCACTGTCGAACCCTGATTTCGGTCATAAATTATCTTGTCACTCACAACTTTTTCAGTACCTTCACATTTGTTTTCTTCTCTTTCCAAGAAACGGGACCAAATCTTCTATACACTCACATTTTGAAGGCTTCAATATTCTTTTCCAACTTATTATTCTTTGTTCATGTTTCTGCGCCATAAAGTAGTATACATTTTCTTCTTCTTCATCGTACGCTGTTTACAGCGATATACGTTGCATTGTTTTATTTTGTTAAGCCTTTTGCTCAGTGCATCCGATTTCAACAGGCGTTTCTGTAGGGATGTCCTCCTTAGCCTTTGGCTGTCCCCAGCCTAATTGCAAGGCAGCAGTTGTTTTTGGTCAGAGTTGTCTCTTTTAGGAAAGTTGTCTTGCAGGACTATCGAGTCTTCCCCACTCGTGTCTATAGGGTTTGGCAATGATATGATATGATATGAAGGACTATGTACTAGTTTGTACTATCCCGGATGAGAGGCAGTCCAGTGTGACTGTGTCTCAGGATCGTCACGTCCTGTTAGGAACGTAGCATGTCCATGTGAGTGAGGTATCTCTTTGCTCACTTTATTTTCTGGGCTCATCTGCAGTGATGGCACGCCTAGAATTCCCCGCCACCTGGGAGCTTGTCACAATAGGGCAGAGGTGCAATGTCCGCTGGACTGCATCTCTTCTGCGTCCATGACTGATAGCAGACAAAGGTAAATAGCAAGGCAGGAGTGCATTTAATCAGGTGCATTTCTGCGGCTTGACCGGGCCGGGCTGAGACGCGAGCCCCAGGTCCCAGTCATGTCGTAGCCTCCCATAACAGCGGTGCTGAAATTTAGGGCGGGATTCTGGCTTAGAGGCGTTCGGCCGTAGTCCCTCAGATGGTAGCTTCGCACCATTGGCTTATCAGCCAAGCACGTGGACCAAATGTCAGCGACCTGCGATTTCTCTCGAAGGAGTGCATTTGACCAGGGGACAAGCCTGGTCATGGCACGGAGATGTTGTTGGCTTATGAGCCTAGTGCGTGGACAAATGTCTGCGACTCCTCTCGAATTGAGCAGGATTACCGTAGCAACGCCCTGTCATTAGTAGGGTAAGACTGACCTGTCTTCCGTTCACTATTAGACCCAACGAATCAATAGAAGGCTTTTTACTCAGACAATGACTAAGTGTCTGAAGCCTGCGATTTCTCTAGGGCTGAGCAGGATTACCGTAGCAACGCTCTTTCATTTAGAGGTTAAAACTGACCTGTCTTCCGTGGGTCTAATTCCAGCACACGTTTCCTATTAGACCCAACGAAAGTGCTCTCAGTCTATCAGTCATTTTACAGTGTTGGCGTGTTGAGTCAAATTAAGCCGCAGGCTCCACTCATGGTGGTGCCCTTCCGTCAATTCCTTTATCGAACACTGAATCCGGGTCAATCGAGCCACAGAGAGCTTAGCCCCAGATTTCCATGCGTCTAATACCAGCACACGTTCCCTATTAGACCCAACGAGAGTGCTCTCAGTCTGTCAGTCATTTTACAGTGTTGGCATGTAGAGTCAAATTAAGCCGCAGGCTCCACTCATGGTGGTGCCCTTCCGTCAATTCCTTTAAGTTTCAGCTTTGCAACCATACTTCCCCCGGAACCCAAACACTTTGGTTTCACGGAAGCTGCCCGCAGAGTCATCGAAGCAACTCTTGCGGATCGCTAGTTGGCATCGTTTATGGTCAGAACTACGACGGTTTCTGGTCGTCTTCGCGCCTCTGACTTTCGTTCTTGATTAACGAAAACATTCTTGACAAATGCTTTCGCAGTAGCTCGTCTTGCAGCGATCCAAGAATTTCACCTCTAACGCCGCAATACGAATGCCCCCATTTGTCCCTGTTAATCATTACCTCCAGTTCCAAAAACCAACAAAATAGAACCGAGGTCCTATTCCATTATTCCATGCACCATTATATAGGCAGCCGAGGCCTGCTTTGAACACTCTAATTTTTTTTCAAAGTAAACGCGCCGGCCACACGGGACGCTCATCGAAGAGCACTCGTGGAAGAGAGCCGGCAGACGGTAGGGCAGGAGACAACGGGCAGTGAACCGGCGCGAGCCGGACCGCCCGCCTGCACCTGAGATCCAACTACGAGCTTTTTAACTGCAACAACTTTAATATACGCTATTGGAGCTGGAATTACCGTGGCTGCTGGCACCAGACTTGCCCTCAAATAGATCCTCGTTAAAGGGTTTAAAGTGTACTCATTCCAATTACGGAGCCTCGAAAGAGTCCCGTATTGTTGTTTTTTCGTCACTACCTCCCCGTGCCGGGAGTGGGTAAGTTGCGCGCCTACTGTCTTCCTTGGATGTGGTAGCCGTTTCTCATGCTCCCTCTCCGGAATTGAACCCTGATTCCCCGTTACCCGTTACAACCATGGTAGGCATGTCACGTACCATCGACATTTGATAGGGCAGACATTTGAAAGATGCGTCGCCGGCACATGAGGCCATGCGATCAGCACAAAGTTATCCAGAGTCACCAGTGGGGACGCCGCAACCCCGCGAGGGGAAACGACGATTGGTTTTGAACTAATAGAAGCGCTCTTTCCGCGAGTGTCGGAGCTTGGTAAGCATGTATTAGCTCTAGAATTGCTACAGTTATCCAAGTAGGATCGTGTCATCTAAGGAACCTCGACTGATTTAATGAGCCATTCGCGGTTTCACCGTGAGACAGTGTGAAATTAGACATGCATGGCTTAATCTTTGAGACAAGCATATGACTACTGGCAGGATCAACCAGATATCTGTCGGAGACGTACTAACCACACACACCGGTCGGCGGGGGACGGATGTGTAAAAAGCCTCACTAGGACGGCCGCAGGGACCGACTGACGGACGGACGGTTGTTCCGTCCCTCACTCCGTCGACCTAGGACCGCCTGACAGGGGCCCGTACACACACCAGACGACCGACCGACCGGGCTCGCTCGGAGAGGGATGGCAGCTCTCTGTGCAGAACGGATCCCAACGGTCCCGGCGATGAATTTTACAGGGACTGGAGACGATTTTTGCATTCCGGCCTGCCCTTCTCCCAAGGGTTGGTCGAGCGAGGACAGGGCCTTTAGGCACGATTCCTGCTTTCTATTTGCCGGTCACAAGCTCTTTGCGAGAGTCTGACCACCAGCGAGACGAACTGTCGAGGTCTGCTATAAGCCTTCGAAAAACCACCACTGACTGTCAAAGTTTCTCGATACGGGCCACAGTAACGCACGTTGCCAGCGGTACGACACCACAAATTTCGTCCCGCTACATGGCCTGGGAGAGGCGGGCGAGTGTTTTCGGCAAGCCCGCGCTATCGCCCCGTCTGGTGGAACTGAGATCGCTGTACGAATAAAGTAGTATAGATAACACCTGACAATTCTTATTTTCAAATTCTGATTTATCTGTTTGGATGTCAGTATGTGCCGCGTCTTGTCGAATACAATGTTGGCCATACACGGAGCTTAACTGCATAAATAGACGCAGAATTGATGTAAAGTAGAAACAGTAATTATACCCATTGTGAAGGGGATTACAATTTTCGTGTCAGACAAAATTTATATTTAGCGTAAAGAAAACAATTGTTAAGATTTACGAGACGGCATTATAACTTCGCAGACTATGGTTTTTTTTAGGTGCGCTAAAAAGCAAAACATCGACAGAGTTGAATAGATGGCATTTAGTGTATCTTCTCGTTTGTTAGTTAGTTAGTTAGTTAGTTAGTTAGTTAGTTAGTTATTAGTTTGATGATCTTCATCGCACTCGGGACAAGTCAATACGCGCTCAGATCTCATCCTCAGTATGTCTGCCAGCACGTGAGGACTGACCATTCCGGTCCTGTGCTGGTTAACCAAACGTCTTTGGACCCGTGTGATGTTCCTTTCTCTTCGCCTCTCGTTTCACACCAATTCAACCAGTCGCGCCAATGACGTAGATTCTGGATCAACTTCCGAATCTTCCTTCCAGCCGATTTCCCTAACGGCATTTAGGATATCGGCTCGGTCCATTGATCTCACGCCATCCACTATAGTCAAACTATCAGCTCTCTCCTTCCCTTCGACACCTGCATGTCCCGGAACGAGTATGAAGGTGACTCTCTGCAACCTTGACCACCCTACCGATTCCATCCATAGACACTACGGGCCTACCTTCCTGAGTATCCTCATTTAATCACGGAGGATGCACACATGTTGATGCACTCATTGATTCAAGCCCCACCATCGCCTTCGTAACAGCCATGATCTCCATGGTCAGACTGCTTGTGGTCAGCGCAAAAGCCCCAGACTCCTCCTTGATCGTTTTCCTAACCCTCTGAGCAGTGAAGGCTTATCCGCTTCTCAACCCACGGATGACGGATCCATATGGGTAGATAATGACATCGTCATCGTGGAATTTTTACTGATCAAAACGTTAACCTCCGACCCCACATCAACCTGGTTAAGCTGGACACACGCTCTGTCAAGTGGAACAATCACACGGAAAGTATGCAGGAAATTCTCAAGTAATTTCATCCATTCCTCTCCATACGTTATATCTCCCAACGCACACACCCTTTGTACAACTGCCTCAGCCTAACCCATCCACGATTGTCCCCTTACAAGTATTGTAGCTGTCGTCTTCAGTAACTCCTCATGCAATGGATGCTCTTCATTACACGTGTATATCTGGGCTCAAAAGGGGAGCAACGAAGGGAGTGGCGTGCGATGACTTTTCTCAAAGGGAACTAGATTCGAGGACGCCTTTCATTATTTGACTAAACACGAATACTTTGGATATAATGTACATTATGTTGCTTATCAATGACACAGTTTAGCTCACTTTAATCGACGTACAATATTTAGAAATGGAATAAACAAACAAATTAATTCAATGTATGTTATCAAAAATATATTCTGGTTTTCCTGAAAGTTCCTAATTTATTGATTGTGGATAGGTGTGAGTGAGTCCTTTCGTGTCGCATCTTGTCTTTATGAAAATGACTGATATCACAAAAACTATTATTATTCCACACTACCTGATAAGTTTCGAACATCACACATGGTCAACAGTACAATTTGTTTCTTGATGTGCATGCAGTTAACTATTATGAAAAAGTATTATACTCTGTTTTGAAATGACGAGTTTAATCTTTCATTTTTGTTTCAACAGAAATTGTTCTTCAAAACTGAGGTTCCAAACGAAACTGTGAATCGAGAACACAACATTTCGACACGTGATCGTGTTACAGCCATTTGACCTACTTGTATTATCTTGTAACTGGCAAGCTTACTTGTGAGGGACACATTGTCAAATACGAGTCCTCTTCCATATTTCACCTTTTGAAACACTTAAAACTATCTTGACAATCGCATACTTTAACACTTCACATGATCCATTTCATTACGGGAACAATTACATTAGATGATTAACCATAATACTACCACTCATAAGAAGAAAACGGAGATTATATTTACTTATGACAAACCCCCAATCAGTTAGCATATCTCATTGTAAAGAGGGACTAGTTTGGCTTAGGCTGTTCCTCTGCCCGGAAAGAACCGATAACACTCTTGCGTTTCTGAGTGCCCTCATTTTTTGTGTGCAATTAGCAGGAATATCGTCAAGTATTGTGTCGTAAATTGACACTCAGAAAGTGAGGAATACTAATTCTGTTTATTCAATACTTTTATTTTATGTTATTGTGTTCCATAAACATGTAACTTTAAATAGCTAAATTAGGGGACGGCGTGGCCTAGTGGTTAAGTGGCACGGCTCACAACCAGAAGGTGTTGGGTTCGATCCCCATCACAGCACCGGCCGTTACCCCGGGGAAGCAAACCCTTAGAAAATGCAGGAGGAAGCAGACCCTTACATAAAATGCTTGCTGAAGTCGGATGCACTGGGCCGACAGGCGCAAAATAAAAACCACAGTGTAACGCACACCCGCCTTGGGGAATAGAGAAATAAGGCGAACGAAAAGAAAAGAAAAAAAATTTGCTAAATTAAAATGTCTGGGGACTAGTCTAGTCCTACAAGTCCATTTACTGAATAGAGTTTAAGGAGGTAGAACTGTTTACCTCTTTGCATGTCGTAAGTGGTAGCTTAGAAGGGTTGTTCATGGACGAGAGCTTTATGGTGTAAAAACGACTACTGAAGACGAAAATCAAATGTCTGGAATCCCGTTTTCCCGAAAGATAGTTATGTTAAACACAATGCAGTGTTGTGCATATGTTCATCATCATCGGACAAGCCATAGCTAGCAAGCTACATGCTATTATTAACCAGCTGCTTGACCTTGAGCCCACCAAGACAGAGGTCAAGAAAGCAATCAGCTCAATGTCTAAAAGCAAGGCGTGTGGTTATGATTACAACCGACAGAGATTTACTAAGCTGTGGGTCCTGTGCTTCACCATGAACTTGCTACACTCTTTCGTTGAATTTGAAATGATGTGACAGTTCCACGGGAGATAATGGATGCTACAGTTGTACAACTATACAAGCGTAGCGCAGTGGTTAGCGCTCTGGCTTCGCATCTGAGTGGTCCTGGGTTCATTCCCCAGTTGAGGCGGTAATGTTTTTTTCAGACTGCAGCGGCTCCCGGGTCGACCCATCCTTAAATGGATACCGGTTCAGTCCGAGAAGTAAAAGCGGCTTAGGAGATGAGATGACTACGGCCCTCATATAGCCGAGCCTTTGAAATGTAAGATCGCTAACGCCTCACACGCCTACGGCAGTAATGATATGGGTTACTTTACTTTACAAGCCAAAGGGCAACCGTCAATCTTGAGACAATCACAATCGCGGACAACATTTTGACCCGAGTCCTCCTCAATCTATCAAATGGTCATCTTGAGCAGGGTCTGCTCCCTGAGAGTCAGCGTGGTTGTCGTGTGGGTTATGGGTCGGTCTATATGGGATACGTAGCACGTCAATTGTAAGTAGAATGTCAAAACAGAATTATGACCTGTACACAGTTTCTGTCAATCGGACCAAAGCCTTTGATACCGTCAATGAGAATGGCGAAGTTTGTCGGCCCTGTAGATTCACTGCTATTGTCCGTTAATTGTATGATGGTATGGCTTGGCTTGGCTAGGCTTCGTCCATTCTCAATCTCCCGCTACCAAACCCTGAAAGGGCTTAAGTAACAAAATGTAGTCCAGAGAACGGAATGCGTTGTGTCGTAGTTTACAGCTTGAATGCGATATTTGCACATTTCGGTCGAAAACATCAGACTTCAGCAAGCATTTTTTGAGTACCGTGTTAGCATTCCCTCTTCAATCCCTTCTCCTTAGCCAGTCTGCCCTGGTGCAACCTGTTATCCAGGATCACCGCGTGGAGGTGTAGAAGGGTCTTGGCAGCTCTGTTTCGCTGGCCCTGACGCTTGCAGTCAGCTATAGGTCGCTGACCACTGCATTTCATGCGCTGCTCAGCATCTTAATCCCATTATGATGACTCGTGTTCTTGGCGAGTGAAAATTGTCTGTAGTCTTCCCAGTCATCACCAGTGTCAAACCGGTTTGTGTTCTGGCACCGACACTATTTAGCAAAATCTTCATCAATGCTCACCGATGATGTACATGGCGCTGCTACTGGCATGAATATCAGGTACAGAACGCAGGGTCGGCTGTTCATTCCGAGGGGCCTGAGATCTTACATCAAGATGCCCAGATCTTAGATCCACTATTCGCGGACGATTGTGTTTTCAACAGAAAAAGATATGCAGTCCACCATGGCTGAGTTTTCGGCGGTATGCAGCAACTTTGGTCTCAGCGTCAACACTAGCAAAATAAAGGTACTATTCCAACCTGCCCGTAGGAAGCCGTACATCGAACTAAACATTACTGTACAAAACCAACGTCTCCAGGCAGTCGCCAGCTTCCCATTCCTAAGCAGTACCCTCACTAAAAGCGAAAATTGAATGTGAGGTCAATATAAGGATTGCTAAGGGCAGCTCTGCGTTTCGGAGGCTTCATTCAAACGTTTGAAACCGCTAATGTATCAGTGTCGACACCAAGATAAAAATGTATCGTCTTGTGGTATTATCTACTCCATCAACTCTGCTGCATGTCTGTGAGACATGAAGTGTCGTTTTTACTTGAGCTGTAGTTGACTCTTCATGATCAGGTGGCAGGACAAATTGCTAATTCTGAAATTCTTAACAATACTAACATGATGAGCATCCTTAAACTTCTGAAATTGGCTCAGCGAAGATGAGCTGGACATGTTGTTCGCCTGACAGATGAGAGCATCCTAAAGCAGCTGTTACATGGTGAGCCCACAACAGGCACACGATCACCGGGAAGGATGAATGATGGCGAGGGGGAATGTTTCAGAAGCATAGCACAGGAGATAACAAATTTGTTTAAGATTTAGATTAGATAAATAATGTAGGCGCCATTTAAAAAATGTAGAAGCCAGGCACAAAATGCAGGCGCTGGTAAAAAATGTAGGCGCCATGTAAAAAATATAGGCGCCAGGTAAAATAGGTACGGGCCAGGTAAAAAATGTAGGCGCCAAGTAAAGTGCGGCATGGAAAGTTTATTTTATGGTTATTACAACATGCTAGAAGTTATGGATGAATTGTTCTAGTAAATATGATTTCTAAATGTGCGAATACAAGTTCCTTTTTTTTAAATGCAAATCTTACCTATTTTCGATAGACCTTATCTGCGTTTTGCCTTAACTGCAACGTAATGTGACACCGAAAATATGACTCAGAAAATGCCCGGAAAAATGTGCCATTGTGTGTCCATTACAACTGGGGTATTTACGCGACGGGAAATTCGGCGAGTAAATATGGCGCTGGTCTTGAAAGTTAGAAGCCACTGCAACATTTCTTGCGCCATAGCGATCAGGAGCACGAAGGTTGTTGCACCCTGGCGTTGCAAATTGCAGGATTCACAAGCTGAATATGAAACGCTATAGCAACACGCTCCTTTTAGTTTATAATTAATGGAGCAGGCTTATAAATGGCAAAGTGAGTCATTTCAATGCACGGACAAAAAGTATAGTTAGAAAGATGTCCATGAACATACACTGCATTTGGGGATGTGAAGTGTTAAAGACTTGATTGCACAAGGCCTTATCTCGGTACGACCAATGACGCTGAGTCCGGGACTTTGACCAGACTGCCAGAAAGTCAGATCACAGAGAGAGAGAGCCAGACAAAAAAGCTACGATGGAAGCCAAAGGAGACTAGTGAACCAACACATAACTGGTGTCGTGAGCCGACATACGCTGGGGGATATACTGAAGAATATAGCTGAGCACCTATGGGCTTGTTCGATCTGCAGTGAAGCTGATCTGTCGACAAACTAACATCTATGTATTTGCTGTTATTTAACTTGACTCGATCGTTGTCCATTTGCGTGGACATGATAGTTTGCGCGGATTTTTATTTCTCCTATTTTAATCAACTTTCTAATAACCTAGAGAACTGGGATGTTGTACACAGCCTTTACTTGTACCACCTGTTTATTTATCAGATATTGGCGAATTTTGGACAGGTCATTCAAAAGCTTGAACCAAAAAACTTTTCTTAAAATATGTACTGATTTAATGTAGAGAGATATAGTTCATGTCGTCGCTGACTTGTTTTTTTCTAACAGCATGTCAAGTTCCAAGTTACAGCTAGGTAGACTAGAACGTTTTGGAAACGGGAATTGAACTTTATACTATTGTCTTGAGAAGAGATAGTTTTTTTCCCATCCAGCTGCCCACACGAACGACATTGGACTAGACACATCCAATAAAATGTTGAACTTTATAGCAAATACAAATGTGAGTTCACTCCAGTCGACACGATAATGTCATGCCACTGGCCAAATGTAGCTGAGGACGAGAGACTAAGGTAGACAAATTGCGCAAACCTTCCTCGCTTTAATCCAAATCACCGCGCAAGTAACTCATCTCAGCGGACAGAGCAGCTGGAAAAGATTGTTCCGACGACTGAGCAGAGAAAGTAGTCTTCATCCCACGTGATGGATGAACATCATATTCAACATTACTATAAGTCGCAAAGACATGGAGTTTGACAAGCGTGACCGGACTTCATACAACAAGAAAAAGGTAGGGTGATCCTCATCACAGCACCGGCCGTTACCTCGGGGAAGCAAACCTTTAGAAAATGCAAGAGGAAGCAGACACTTACATAAAATGCATGCTGAAGTCGGATGCACTGGATCACCTATTCAATAAACTGAAGATAGGTGGCACTGACGAATGCACCTGTGGTACAGGGAAAATGACCGAGGAACATCTGCTGCAAAATTGCCCGACATACGAGGACCAGAGAAAGCACATGTGGCCATCACCAGTGCCAACACTAGACAAGCTCTATGGCAGTGTCGACAGCCTCAGGATGACAGCTGCTTTCTTCAGACAAATACAAGTTGACGTCTGACAGCGTACGAAGAAGAACAAGAAGAAGGATGCACTGGATCGACAGGCGCAAAATAAAAACCACAGTGCAACGCAGACCGCCTTGGGGAATAGATAAATAAGGCATACGCATTTTAAAGGAAAACAATTGTTTAATTCTTCGTGATTGACGAACATTATTATAAGGTGCAGAAACATGGAGCATGGACGAACAGTAGGAAAACGAAACGGAGGTCTTCGAAATATGGCCAAACAGAATAATCTGCCGCATTTCGTGGAAAGAGAAATAACCAAATTGCGATGTCCTAACGAGAGCAGCAAAGATGGCGCCTAACAAGCCACTGGTCTACCTTTACTATGATGTTTCAGTCCAATATAGATGAGCCAGGCCACGGATTTGAACGGAATTCGCACTAATTGACAACTTACACTTGCGATCCCGGAAACGTGTTGCTGTTTTCTTCCTCTTCTTCTTCTTCTTCTTCGTTCGTTCTCAATCTCCCGCTACCAAACCTTAAAGGGCTTAAGTAGCAGAATGTAGTCAAGAGAACTGAATCCGTTGTGTCGTAGTTTACAGCTTGACTGCGATATTTGCACCTTTCGGTCCAACACATCCTACTTCAGCAAGCATACTTTTAGTACCGGGTTAGCATTCCGTCTTCGATCCTGCAGCCTGTTATCCAGGATCACCGCGTGGAGGTGTAGAAGGGTCTGGCAGCTCTGGTTCGCTGGCCCTGACGCTAGCAGTCAACTATGGGTCGCTGACCACTGCAGCTCATGCGCTGCTCAGCATCTTGATCTTATTGCTGTTTTCAATTTGGATTAGTTAGTTCGCTCATTCTGTGGTGTTTTGCTTTCCGATTTTCCCGGCATTGTCATCGGCTATATGTAAAAGTATTTAGGTTACACTGTGTCGTATTTCCACGATCTAGTCCACACGTCTGAACTTCACAAGATTGGCGACTTTGTCATATTTGCAGACAATGTTGCTTTTGGTGTGGCCTTGAAATTAAGACATGCGACAATAAGGGACTAAAACACATCGTCCGGCAAAGCTTTGCCCTTCCCTGTTAGCAAGATGCCCAAGACACATCACTCATAAGCTGATACCCTTACGAGCTCTTGCGCTTCCGGGAAAGACAAGACAAAAACTGGTTTTATACAGACTGATCCTCTAAACCAGTATAATGACGTTAAGTTAGTTAAGTCAAGTTATTATTAAAATTACACAAGTAAAATATTTTGGTCATATAAAAAAGACAATACTTTATTGAAAACAAAACTGGAGGGAAAGGCTGAAGGTCGACGGACAAGAGACTGGCAGAGCTATAAGCGGGATAGCAACATCAAATGATCGTCTAATGTCAGTCTGTCAGAGTGGGCCCTCAAACTTAACTTAACGTCTTCATAGTCGTTTAGAAGACTGTAGAGTCTGTAAACAACCAGTTTCATATACATTATCTTGCTCTAAAAGCTATGCCCATCCAATTTATTATAAAATGCATTAATTGTCCCTGTCTCCACTACCTCCTGTGGCAATGCATTCCAAGCATTCACCCCTCTCTGACTAAAAAAAATATTTCCTGATCTGGACTTCTAGTTAGTTAAATTGTAGCTTTCCCTTTTGTTCTTGCCGATGGTTGCATTTCGAAAAAAATTGTTATAGTCTAATTTATCCATTTCTCTGATCATCTTATAAACCTGTATTAAGTCACCTCGACTTCCTCTCTTTTCTAAACACTGTAGGCCGGTTTTTCTAAGTCTTTCCTCATCTTTAATTCTGGAATCGCACTATCAGATTTGTTGCTCTTTTTTTTTGTATTCTTTTCCGCATGTTTATATCCTCTCTATGATAATGACTCCACACCTTTACACAGTACTCTAATCTAGGTCTAATTAATGCTTTATACAGTTTGATTATCACTTCGGGATCAAGACGCTGAGCAGCGCATGAGCTGCAGTTGTCAGCGACCCATAGCTGACTGCTAGCGTCAGGGCCAGCGAACCAGAGCTGCCAAGACCCTTCTATGCGGTGATCCTGGATAACAGGCTGCAGCAGGGCAGACTGGCTAAGGAGAAGGGATCGAAGAGGGAATGCTAACCCGGTACTAAAAAATGCTTGCTGAAGTCGGATGTGTTGGACCGAAAGGTGCAAATATCGCAGTCAAGCTGTAAACTACGACACAACGCATTCCGTTCTCTGGACTACATTCTGCTACTTAAGCCCTTTCAGGATTTGGTAGCGGGATATTGAGAACGAACGCAGAAGAAGAAGAAGAAGAAGAAGAAGAAGAAGAAGAAGATTATCACTTCCTTGCTCCTATGTTTAATATTACTTTTTATCATACCTAACATTGTATTTGCCTTTTTCACTGCTACCTGAACTTGCTCACTCACCTTACCTATTTGATCTATTAAAACCCCTAGGTCCCTTTCCTTATCTATCTTTCTAATATTGTTCTCGCCCATTCTGTAATTATGTTGCATATTGGATCTACCCATGTGGTTGACTGTATATTTATCTACATTAAACTCCATTTGCCAGCTTACAGACCATTCTTGAATTTTATCTAAATCCGTCCTCAATATATTCACTTCTGCTTTAGATGAGACACTGCTGCATAGTTTTGTGTCATCGGCAAATTTTGCAATCTTGGATCCCATATCAATGTCCAAATAATTTATATATATATATATATATCAAGAACAAAATTGGTCCCAAAACCGAGCCCTGTGGCACTAAACTTTTTCCTTCACACCACTCAGAGTACTCCTTATTTACACCCACCCTCTGCCTTCTTCCCGTTAACCAATTTTCAATCAATTTGGCAACTTTCCCACCTACTCCATGTCATTTTAACTTTCGAAATAATCTTTTAGGAAGTACTCTATGAAAAGCCTTTGCAAAATCTAGATTAAAAAACGCCCACTGGCACCCGTTTATCTAACATTTTAGTAACCTAAAGAGATAAAAGACAGAGGATATTGGAGGCCCATTGCAAGCAAAGTTCGTTGCGGAGACGGCCTTTGAGTTGAACTGACAGTTTGCTTCTCTACGCGAATATTGTATCCGAGATTTTGAGTTTGCTATTTTAATAGTATTTATTTTACTTGATGAGATTGTTAGCTCCCTGTACAAATGTATTTAGTCTCGCATTTTACGACATAATAAGGAAGGATACACTAGCAAGATCCTTTTCAGCCATTGTGCCACTCTTGTAAAGCTTAAATCAGTCGCTCTTATGTGTACATAGGCCAAAGAGGAGCAAACAAATAGGATACTCCCCGTCCGTACCGCTCCACCCAAATATTACATCTTGTCTTATAGCAAAAGAGTGGCAACAAACTCAATTCATCCTTAAAACATGAAAGAAATTATTTAAACTTTTTATAATACAGTGCGGTCTAGATATAACGCTGAAGAACAAATTAAAAACATCGACTTGTAGATGGAAAGTATAATGGAACTGGTACATCAAACATAATGTAGACAAAACAACGCAGACAGATTACACTTGTAAAGTTAATTAATGCAAGAAGGAAGAGGAATCAGGAACAATTAAGATATAGCACATTAATATATAACAAAGTAATAAATAACAAGAAAATGCAGTAAAGCAAGTGAAAACTAAGCGTGCAGATAACTAGAGAAGCGTGCAAAGACTACACCATGAAGTGCCAAAACAATACCAATGTATATAACTAATGAGTAATTGAAACCAGACTATGAAGACACATTAATGGATAAGGACAATATAAAATAAAGGTATACGGATTACAACATCACCAAGGAATGGAGTGATTCAGTATTTTGAGATGAGTTACTGTGACAAAACGTGACTGACGAATGAAGTGATGCAATAGGTGAGTAGAGTTACCGTGACAAAACGTGACTGAAGAATGAAGTGATACAATAGGTGAGCAGAGTTACTGTAATAAAACGTGACTGACGAATGAAGTGATACAATAGATTAGTAGAGTTAGCGTGAAAAACGAGGCTAAAGAATGAAGTGATACAATAGGTGAGTAGAGGTACATTGAAACAACTTGACACGAGAAGTATGTGACGCAATAGACAGTTGAATAAACTTGACACAACTTAATATAGAAATAAAGTAACTCAGTAAGTAATATAATTATATGACAACTACAGATAACATTGAAAATTAAATTAAGTTAAATTTTAAACAAATGCAACGAACCACCAATTCTGGAAGCCAAAGTATGTTTGTTTGTTAGGTAGGTAGCTAGTCAGTCAGTCAGTCAGTTAGTTAGTTAGTGAATTAGTTAGTTAGTTACTTAGTTAGCTAGTTAGTTATCAAGCGATGATGGCGTTATCATCAGACGATTTTGTCTTGACGATGTAGCTTGCGCTCTATTTAGATTATGGCCAGGAAGAAGCTGCGCTGGTTCCAATCTACCTTCGAGCAGTGGCAAGTCATAAATCAAGATGGCTGGAAGTAACTCAGGATGCTGATGGTCTGTTAACACCGCACTTGAGACTAGCTGTCGCTTGAAACTTGCGGAATTCGATTGCCCAACGTTTCCGTTCATCGATTTGAGAGTTAGGGTCAGGAAAGTTTTAAATCAATAGTGGAAAAGCATATATAACCCTAACCACTCTTTTTTTTCCAAAAACCAAGTTCATATTTTTAATTCCTAAGCACTATTTTTCTCTAAAACAAGGTTTTTTTTATTTTTAAATACCTAGGTACTATTTCACTCTAAAAGCAAGACCATATTTTTAAATATATAGGCACTCTTTCACTCTAAAAGCAAGTCGATACTTTTAAATACCTAGACGGGGACGGCGTGGCCTAGTGGTTAAGTGACACGGCTCACAACCAGAAGGTGCTGGGTTCGATCCCCATCACAGCACCGGCCGTTAACCCGGGGAAGCAAACCCTTAGAAAATGCAGGAGGAAGCAGACCCTTACATAAAAATGCATGCTGAAGTCGGATGCACTGGGCCGACGGGCGCAAAATAAAAACGCAGTGCAACGTACACCGCCTATGGGATTAGAGAAATAAGGCGAAGGAAAAAAAACCAAACAAAAATGCCTAGACACTCATTCATTCTAAAAACAAGTCCAATTTGTTTAATACCTAAGCACTCTTCGACTTTAAAGGCAAATCCAAATTTTTAAATACTAGGCACTCTTTCACTCTAAAAGCAAGTTCATATTTTTAAATACTTTGCGCTCTCTTTCTTTAAAAGAAAAGCAATATTTTTAAACCAAGTTCATTTTTTAAATGCATATGCACTCTTTCACTCTAAAAACAAGTCCATACTTTTAAATAACTGGACTTTACAATTTAATGAGACGGTAGCCGCAACTACAAAAAAGAGGAAAAAAAACAATCATAGCAAATACAGTTTTATATCAAATGACAGTCGCTCAGTGCAGCACATCTTGTCAAATTTATTGCTAAAGATAATTCTCAATATAGAACCACTCGTGTAATGTAGACAACCACTAAGCACGAAGATGTATTGATAGCTTCAGAAACGTTGCTCTACATAAACGTGTTTGAATCACATTGTCCCCAAATCCGACTAATAAGCTTATGCTGAGTGAAGCCCAAGAACACAAAAAACTTATTAAACACATCTCATAAAATGTCATCACGACATATGTGACATAAAGACCACTGTTGTTTTTGTATGGGAATGCCCATAATGAGTAGGTTACTCTTTTGTGCGCCCTAAAACGGGCGTTAGGTGGCGAGTTGTTGTAGCTTTCATCCCATCCCGAGCTTGCTGATGAGGTGGACCGGGATCCTCCAGGCGGTTGTGCTATGCTTGGCTTCATCTGCGTATCGCTCACTACTACGGGGATCACGTCGAATCTCCCATTGTTAGCCGGATTGTTGTCCTCGACAACAGCCTGTTTTTAGGACGACCAACGAGGAGGTCAGGTGAGGGTCTTGGCCAGTATATTTCTCCTGACCCTGGCTAACATTGTCTGATCAGTGTGTTTTGCCTGACCAGACGTTGGCCTCATCGTCCCGTCAGGCGAGGGCCTTGGCCAGTATATTTCTCCTGACCCTGGCTAACATTGTCTGATCAGTGTGTTTTGCCTGACCAGACGTTGGCCTCATCGTCCCGTCAGGCGAGGGTCTTGGCCAGTATATTTCTCCTGACCCTGGCTAACATTGTCTGATCAGTGTGTTTTGCCTGACCAGACGTTGGCCTCATCGTCCCGTCAGGCGAGGGCCTTGGCCAGTATATTTCTCCTGACCCTGGCTAACATTGTCTGATCAGTGTGTTTTGCCTGACCAGACGTTGGCCTCATCGTCCCGTCAGGCGAGGGCCTTGGCCAGTATATTTCTCCTGACCCTGGCTAACATTGTCTGATCAGTGTGTTTTGCCTGACCAGACGTTGGCCTCATCGTCCCGTCAGGCGAGGGCCTTGGCCAGTATATTTCTCCTGACCCTGGCTAACATTGTCTGATCAGTGTGTTTTGCCTGACCAGACGTTGGCCTCATCGTCCCGTCAGGCGAGGGCCTTGGCCAGTATATTTCTCCTGACCCTGGCTAACATTGTCTGATCAGTGTGTTTTGCCTGACCAGACGTTGGCCTCATCGTCCCGTCAGGCGAGGGTCTTGGCCAGTATATTTCTCCTGACCCTGGCTAACATTGTCTGATCAGTGTGTTTTGCCTGACTAGACGTTGGCCTCATCGTCCGAAAGACCACTGTAAAACAGACAATTCAGTTGAAACAAATTCAAATGCGCTTGGTCATGTCAGAATACTGTACTGTACGAGTATAACGTCGTAGGACCGATTGATGATAGTGTCACAGATGCTTTAGACATCACCACCGTCATGAGGCAGGTGTATGTGCATAAGAAGTAGAACCGAACTCAATACACGAATTACTCTTTGCAGATGAACAGTGTGTATTGCACGACGATAATAATAAACTGTAAAACCACATGAACGCGCTTACGACTAGCTGAGCTAAATACAATATGAGAATTAACGAGATGAAAACAGAAACTATGAGAATCAGCAGAACGCTTGCGTCACTCAACATTAGTGTAAATCAAATCGCTCTTCAACAGCGTCATGCGTTCAAGTATTTGAGCAGTATTTTGTCCGCAGACGGTAGGATTTTCTGGGAAATTAAGACTAGCTGTCAGAAAGCATCTACTGTAACTTATGAGATCAAGACTGATAGTAAAGCTTCTTTTATTATGTTAGAAATAAACAAAGAACGAAAGATAAAGTAGGCCCTCTCATGGACAGTACAGGAAAAATAATAAGTGAGAATAGAGAGGCAGCCATTCTACTCAATCAGTACTTTGGCACAGTCTACACAAAAGAGGACTGCTCCAAGATTCCAAAGCTTAGAGATATATTTCAAAGAGACATAGATACAACGGGATTGAGATCAATCTGTATTACAGAGGAAATGGGGTTTTTTTTTAATAGAAGGGGTTGAAAGTGGAGAAATGGGTAAGTCAAGATATTATTCATCCAAAATTTCTGTTTGAAATTAGAGACCAACTAGCTTCTTCTTCTTCTTCTTCGTACGCAGTCAGACAGTAACCATTATTTTTTCGAAAAAAAGCGGCGATCATCCTGAGGCTGTCGCCACTGCCATAGAGCTTGTCTTGCAGTTCCACTGGTGATGGCCACATCTGCTCTCTCTGATCCTCGTATGTCGGGCAGTTCTGCAGCAGATGTTCAGCGGTCATTTTACCAGTACCGCACGGGCATTCGTCGGTACACCCTATCTTCAATTTGTTGAATAGGTGGTACCTCAGTCTATTGTGGCCAGTGCGAAGTCTGAAGACAACGACCTGCTCTCTTCGGTTCAACTGGTAATAGGCATCGTTTTTGGTGTAACCAGTATGTTCGGTTTCCCATTTGGTCATGTATCTGGCTTTGATAAGCGTTTTGACTCTTCGTACGTCATACTAGTATCTGTTTGTGGTAGTCTTGCACCTTCTTTTGCCAGTCTGTCTGCCTCCTCATTGCCTTGGATGTTGCAGTGTGATGGGACCCACTGTACCACTACCCTTTTTGGTGCGGACTGCTGGCACAGTTTGTAGAGTGCTGCTCTTAAGTCATTAAGCTCAGTATTTTTCTGGCTTTTTAGCGCTGTGACTACGGCGAGAGCATCTGTAAGCAGGACTATATGGCTTTCATTTTCACTGTGTGTCACCATTTCTTCCACTGCCGCCCTCAGTGCCTCTGCCTCCGCTCTGAAATTGCTTGTGTACTTACCAGTAGTGAATGACAGTGTTATTTTTCTGCCATTTGGTAGGTTCAGGAATGCTCCTGCCCCTCCGTTCTGTGTTGTGTTTGTTACAGAACCGTCGGTGTATGCATGGGTCCAGTCCATGCTTGGGTAGCTTTTCGTTATGAAGCTTAGGGTAGTATCTCTCCTTTCTTTTTCAGTCTGGCAGTTTTTGTTTGCAATACCTGGTATATTTTCTACCATCTCTGGAAATATATCCTGCCTCCAGGTAGGTTTTCGTACAGTAGTGATGGGTTTTGGTGTTGTTAGTGCGTTTATGGGATCTTCGTGCATCTTTGCTTTGGCTATTTCTGCAAAGTTTCTCCGCTTTAGTTTCCCATTTCCCAAATTGTTTAGTCTCTGGTGCATTGGATGGTCGGTCAGCCTTCGGAGTTTCTCTGACTGCAGCTGGGCTCTGCAGTCTCTTCTATCGGTCATGGATTGCAGTTTTGTAATCTTTTCAAGTTCTACAATTGGCGTTGACTTCATGCCTCCTGTTATAATTCTCATGGCTTGGTTTTGAAGTTTGCTAACTTTATCGAAGTTCGCCTTCGCTGCTGTTGTCCATGCCGCAATGCCATACTCGAGAACTGGTCTCACTCTTCCAGTGTACAGTTTCTTTAGTATGCCTTCGTCTGCTTCCCAGCTTGTGCCAGCAAGTTTCCTCATGATTGCCATTCTTTCTCTGGCTTTCATTCGGTTTCTCTCAATCTGACAGACCAACTAGCAAAACCATTGGCTATATTATGTTCTCAATCACTCGCAAAAGGTATTGTTCCACGGGATTGGAAAGATGCCCTTATTCAAAAATGGCAAAAAATCAGTTCCAGCATATTATAGACTGTGAGTTTAACGAGCATAGTCTGCAAATTGTTAGAGTCAATAATCACAGAAAACATTGTAATGCATTTAGACAAGTGTAATCTAATCAGAAATAGTTACCATGGGTTTACTAGAGGGAGATCATGCTTAATAAATCTATTAGAAATCATGGAGGAGGTTACTAAAATTGTAGATAAAAGACTCTGAAGAGTATAAAGAGGTTAAGTTAAGTTAAGATGGTACCACTGCTTAAGCACCGAGAATTAGTTTTGCAACAAAGCAACAGCTGATAAAGAGTATATCTATGCCGACTCTGTGCCACCAGTGCTAAACATGTCCTCTGTCCAAAACACATAAGAGAAACATTTTGACGTGTGGAATGGTGTTTCAGGAAGGCCATCGGTATTATCAGGAAAGACAGAATGTGAAACGACGACATCCGAAGTATGGTCGACACTACGTCTTGTGCAGAGTACATTTCCTGGTTCGGTCATCACATAATAATACACTCACCAACTTCCGCTGATGGCTTACAACGCTGGTAGATCTGGCTACAGGGTAAGAGAGTGGCCGCGAGCTAGATGGATAGATAGCATTGATCGACGTAACACTCGTGGGGCAGGACAGACGACTTAAACTCCACTCACCACATAACGGCATAAGTGGAAAGAAAACTAATAAACGAACACATTGAAAGGAAGGACAACAATAAAGAAACGCTGTACTGTGTAACATTGTGGGAATGAAGATGGGCAATGAAAGAATTGATCAAACACTGAGAACAATAAGTTGTGGAAATCAATGGCAGCTTAGTCTAGTTGGCACAGTTCTTCATAGTACTTATACATCGTTGATAGTAGCATTATCAATAAGAGGCAACTTTACATGGCACATTTACAACAAAAATACTTACGTTACGACCAAAAGACATTTAGTAGGGACTTGTGCAAAACAAATACAAATATATAACTAATCTAGAGGGAGACAAAATAAAACATACTCTTTGGCACCGTCTGCATCTCCCTCGTGCTGTAACTTGAACGTGTTACCCAGGTATGACCCTGGCGGAATAATAAATATTCTGTTCTGGGCTCTTGCTATACCAAGTAGAGATGCATATATGAACATTTGATTTCCCAATCGTCCTAACAGTTTATGAGATGTTATATACAATGTTATGTTCCAACTGTCATTTACACTTTCTGATTCGTTGGTAGGTATCAGAACGGGAACTGAAGTGCTGTTGATCACTTGTAGTAGTGAATCAGTTGTTGATAAATTGAAAGTTAAATCGCTTTCTACTATAACATTCGTAGTGTCAGTTTTCCATTGAATGAATAGTGGGTTAGGAAACCACGCCGAATGATTACTGAAATGACAAAAAGTAAGAATGATTAAAATATGATTATAGGATTAAAGCCTCACCAAAACCTGTGTTTTGATTATTCCGGATGTAAAATAAACAACTAATCTGCACATTGAGCAGTGACTGTAGGAGCAACCAGTTTAATTCCTTGGGTCTATAAACCATCTTAATGGCCCGCAGAATGGGGAATAAACGATGGAATGTTAGTAACTTTCTTTTAAATATGTAAAATAATCGTGTACTCGACTGTTTGACATCTGAATGTTAGCCAAGTTGAAAGGATGTGACAGTTCCAGCTAGAGAGATTTCCGAGGGAAGGGAAGATTTGACTGGTGACTCTAAGAACAAAGGTTGTCTAAATGCGTTCCAAGGTCAATCACCGTCTAAACACTAGGTCGGCAAAGTAAACGAGGGATTTTAGGTGGAAGACTTTATCTGGTACAGGGGTAGGTGTTCGAAGCTGAGGTGAGGGTTCGGAGTTGACCACTCTAGGGTTCAGAATTTGCGAGGATGGGGATTGGTGACAGGCCGATGCCACGACCGGCTACAACATTTAGAGTGACAGTGATTTGTGGATCCATAAGCTCGGGCATTCTTCTATAGAGAACAAGCTGTTGTCTGTGCAGCAGGTCCCTCCTCTCTACGTAACTAATTGATCCAGGGGATCAACATTAACCAAAACAGCCTGGAATCAGCTACATCGCAGGAATTGCCAGAAAACCGATTTAACCACCACTATACTGCCTTAGGGACACCAGCTCCTGATTTTTCTTAAGTTGTACTCTAGAAGTCTTTACCGTGAACAGGTATCCCACAAGACAGTTTTTACTAAAACAGTTTTTTAATCCTGTTCATCTTTGATGTCAAAACTGTCTATTTACATGTCGTATGACCGGTTATTTATTATTTTATGACACTATAAAATGAAAGATGATGTTTATAACACTTTCGTGAGTAAGTTTGGTAACTACTGTCACAAAAAACTATAATTATATATCTTTTTAATCCAAGTCGAAAGATCGAAGCTAAACACATCGTAATCGCATTTATACAGTTCCAGCTGGAACATGGGCGTTTAGGGCAGAGAAGATTAGGCTGGCAACTCTAAGAACAAAAGTTGCCTGAATGCGTTCCAATGTCAATCAACGTCTCGACACTAGGTCGACAAAGGAGACAAGGGGCTTAGGTGGAACTCTTTGTCTCGTACAGAGGTGCGTGTTCGGAGCGAGGCGAGTGTTCGGAGCTAACCCCTCTGGTGTTCAGAATTGGCATAGACGGGGGTTGGTGACAGGCTCATGCTGCCACGACCGGCTTCGACATTTAGAGTGACAATGATTCCTGGATAATCATCCTTCTTCTTCTTCTTCTTCTGCGTACACAGTCAGACAGTAACCATTATTTTTTCGAAAAAAGCGGCGGTCATCCTGAGACTCTCGCCACTACCATAGAGCTTGTCTTGCAGTTCCACTGGCAATGGCCACATCTGCTCTCTCTGATCCCCGTATGTCGGGCAGTTCTGCAGCAGATGTTCAGTGGTCATTTTACCAGTACCGCACGGGCATTCGTCGGTACACCCTATCTTCAATTTGTTGAATAGGTGGTACCTCAGTCTATTGTGGCCAGTGCGAAGTCTGAAGACAACGACCTGCTCTCTTCGGTTCAACTGGTAATAGGCATCGTTTTTGGTGTAACCAGTATGTTCGGTTTCCCATTTGGTAATGTACCTGGCTTTGATAAGCCGTTTTGACTCTTCGTACGTCATACTGGTATCTGTTTGTGGTAGCCTTGCACCTTCTTTTGCCAGTCTGTCTGCCTCCTCGTTGCCTTGGATGTTGCAGTGTGACGGAACCCACTGTACCACTACCCTTTTTGGTGCGGACAGCTGGCACAGTTTGCAGAGTGCTGCTCTTAAGTCATTAAGCTCAGTGTTTTTCTGGCTTTTTAGCGCTGTGACTACGGCGAGAGCATCTGTCAGCAAGACTATGTGGCTCTCATTTTCACTGTGTGTTGCCATTTCTTCCACTGCCGCCCTCAGTGCCTCTGCCTCCGCTCTGAAATTGCTTGTGTACTTACCAGTAGCGAATGACAGTGTTATTTTTCTGCCATTTGGTAGGTTCAGGAATGCTCCTGCCCCTCCGTTCTGTGTAGTGTTTGTTACAGAACCGTCGGTGTATGCATGGGTCCAGTCCATGCTTGGGTAGCTTTTCGTTATGAAGCTTAGGGTAGTGGGATAATCATCCAAAAACAATTAGTTAGGATAGTTCCAAATTATAGTGATGGCTAAGTCAGACAACCAACACAAGAAACCATTGGATAGCCTTGTTGTGTTTGCGACTATAAAATACTCTTCAAGGATGAACTCAAGAGACTGGCTAGCAGACTGGCTAGAAGGAAGGCTAAGAGTGAGTCTGGAAGTGAGTGAGTTTACAGAGTGATTGGACTATCATACACCTCGAGTATACCAGTTGCGCTCCATAGATGTTTATGATGGACACCCTGTGAACAGTAAGAGATCTGAATGTGTGTAGTACGTGCAGGACACGTGGTGAACGATGCGTGATCTAATTACATATGCATGTACAGATTCGCGTGAATTCGTGAGGTGGTCTAAGTATTTTTGAATGCACAGATGGCGTAATTGTAAGTGATCTGATCACATGCGGATGTACAGATTCGTCTGAGTATGTGAAGCGATCTATGTAACTTGATTATGAGGATGAGTTTGTTGATTATGTGTGAGTATACATATTCGTCTAAGTGCGTAATCTGATCGCATGGACGAGTTTGTGATTGTGCACTGAGTATGCAGATAGGAGAGTGCAGCGACAAGAACCTGAGTACTATAGATCTTGGAGAAAACATCAACATCTAGCGCTTACAACCTCCGCTTTTAGTTTATATATATATATAATGATTATTTAGTTTAGATGTACTTTGCTTTTTTGTTGAAATTCCTGCTTTTAAATGATAATGTTTTCTTTTACGGTCAGGGTAGTGTTTACTCTGTTATTTGCTGTGTGAAGTCGTGTCGTCGTATACATGTTGTAGCTCTTTAGATAATTAAACTACTCAGCTAAACATAGACTCTACCACAAGGCATAGCGCCACTGAAATCTTCTAAGTATGTCCCAAAAGATGACTGACGAATGAGGTAAGCAATCTTGTAATGTAAAACCATTGTGATAAACACCGGCAATCCAAATGCTTGGAGTCAAGTGACAAGTGTCGTTATCGTCAAAGCCCTATGCTCTACTTGAAGCGTACGAATGGTGGAGTGGCTATTTAGAATTTTTCTAATAACGATGGAAAGTGATCGATATCTAGATTTCAGAACGCGTCGGCTTACTTAGCTTCCCATAGTTTACTGACTTACACTTAATGAAAGCAAGAACCTGACTATATGACAGGTTTCTCAACATTGATGTAACCTCCTGATAGAAACTTGCACAAAACATCTGCACCTTGTGTGCTAGTATCACACAAAGTGCTCAGATCGCAGAGCAAAATATCATAGTCTAGGCTCAGAGAGAACAAGCCGTCCCTAAAAGACAGAGCAAACGACGAGAACCTCAGTCGACTCTTCACATTAGTAACCCAAGGGCAATAAAGTCTGCCGGGCAAGTGTTGAACTTTACTACAGTCAGACCATATCTTGCAGCTGATGCTGAAGCCATCTTTGTTTGTGAAGGACAACTTTTAATATTACCCAAGAACTAATACAATCGGACATATATTAAACTTCCTTTGTGTACGCAAGTTTATCTTTACTGGGGACTTACATTTAGTTAAATACGTTCCTAGTAGACTGTGATTTGGTTATATATTTTCCTAGTGAACAGTGATTTAGTTTAGCTATTTGCGAAATTGCCGTCAATATTACTAGCATTTTCTATACACAGCCCGTTCTCGTGCAGATATTATGCAGAAAATATATGTAAACCACGTTCCAGCACTCTTATTAGTGCACTTCTCAAGGGTAAGTCAATTTTTAAGTGAACAAAGATCTATGCGCTTGCTTGCTGATTGTTCATGATTCACTGACATATGTCAGTACTGGTTACAAGTGGCATAAAATGACTCTCTGGAGCAGCGCATGAGCTGCAGTGGTCGGCGACCCATAGCTGACTGCTAGTGTCAGGGCCAGCGAACCATAGCTGCCAAGACCCTTCTATACCTCCACGCGGTGATCCTGGATAACAGGCTGCAACAGAGCAGACTGGCTAAGGAGAACGGATCGAAGAGGGAATGCTAACCCGGTACTCAAAAAATGCTTGCTGAAGTCGGATGTATTGGACCGAAATGTGCAAATATCGCAGTCAAGCTGTAAACTACGATACAACGCATTCCGTTCTCTGGACTACATTCTGCTACTTAAGCCCTTTCAGGGTTTGGTAGTGGGAGATTGAGAATGAACGAAGCCAAGCCAAGCCAAATTACTCTCTTTCTTAGTTCCAGCGACACGGTTTTGTTGCACAAGATTCCATCCATGGTATGGAAACCGATTTTGCTTGGGCTCTTCTGCATTTTGTTTAATAATTGCATCTTCCATATGATGTTTTGTATGTGCTCATGTATTTAAACGTGTTAACTTGTCTCAATTCAGTCCCCTACGCTTTGGCGCAGCATTTTGGAGAGCCTGATTGTTTGTAGTCACTATCATCCTCTCCGATGTTTATGCATTTAAACTGAAGCCTTCGTTTTTATTTTCTTGAATTGAAGCAACATGTTGCATTAGTTAAAAAAAACAGCTGAAATTCGATATGTCGGGCCGAAAGGCGCAGATCTTGCAGCCTCGCTGTAAACTATAAAACAACGTCACAACGTCATTTACAGGACGAACGCCGAAAAAATCATAAGTAGTGTTTTGTGTACATGACAGAGGCGCGAAGACGATCAGATACCGTCATAGTTCTGACCATAAACGATGCCAACTAGCGATCCGCAGGAGTTGCTTCGATGACTCTGCGGGCAGCTTCCGGGAAACCAAAGTGTTTGGGTTCCGGGGGAAGTATGGTTGCAAAGCTGAAACTTAAAGGAATTCACGGAAGGGCACCACCAGGAGTGGAGTCTGCGGCTTAATTTGACTCAACACGCCAATACTTTAGAATAACTGACAAATCTAGGGCACTTTCGTTGGGTCTAATAGTGAACGTGTGCTGGTATTAGACCCACGGAAGACAGGTCAGCTTTTTAACCTTTTAATGAAAGAGCGCTACGGTAATCTTGTTGTAACCCTGCAGAAATCGCAGGTCCTAGATACCTGGTCATTGACAAACAAAAAAAGCTCTCTATTGATTCGTCCAGTCTAATATTGAACGGGTGCTGGAAATAGACCTCGGAAGACAGGTCAGTTTTACCCTACTAATGACAGGGCGTTGCTACGGTAATCCTGCTCAATTCGAGAGGAGCCGCGGATATTTTGGTTCACGTACCAGGCTGATAAGCCAATTGCGCGAGGCTTCCATGTGAGGGCTTACGGTCGAACGCCTCTAAGCCGGAATCCCGCCCAAAATCTCAGCACCACTGCGATGGGAGGCTTCGATATGGTCGGGACCTGGGGCTTGCGCCTCAGCCCTACCCGGTCGAGCCGCAGAAAGAGGTCTCTGCCGTCCGCCGATCAAAGCGGGCGGATAGCTGCTCGATATTCCCCCCATACGGCGATGGAGTGCGAAATCACCAACAGAAGACTTAGTTCTTGGTCGGGGTGTCGAAAACAGTAGAGCAGCCACCTCACTGTGAACTGTCGAGACTCAGCCCATGACCAGGAGATCTGTCCGCACACCAGGCGAACAACATTTCCGTGACATTACCAGGCTTGCCCCCTGGTTAAATGAACTTCTGCTTCGATCTCTACCTCTGTATGCTATCAGCCATACCAATGGACGCAGAAGAGATGCAGACTAGCGGACATTGCATATCTGCCCTATTGTGTCAACCTCCCAGATGGCGGGAATGCTAGGCGTACCATCACTGCAGCGAAGCCGAGAAAATAAAGGGAGCAAAGAGATACCCCACTCACATGCAAATGCTACGTTTCTGGCATTCTGGCAGGACGTGACGATCCTGAGATACAGACACACTGGACTGTCTCTCTTCCGGGTTAGTACAAACCAGTACATAGTCCATATCATATATAATATCTCATATATCATCACCGCACCCTATAGACACGAGTAGTGAAGACTCGTTAGTCCTGTAAGACAACTTCCATAAGAGAGACAACTCTGATCACAAACAACTGCTGCCTTGCAGATAGGCTGGGAACAGCCAAAGGCTAAGGAGGGCATCCCTACAGAAACGCCTATTGAAATCGGATGCACTGGGCCACATGCTTAACGACACAGTGCAACGTATATCGCAGTATGATGACAGTACAACCTATCATAAAAACGAATGGCGCTCATCCCGCAAGAGTCCCGCCGGGCAGCGAGAGTGCCGGGCCCCACGCCTCGAAGAGGCCCACCCTTAACTACTGGTGGTCACCCACCCATGTATTGTGGAGTCGAGGCACATGGCTATGGGGCAATTTCTATTGACCAAAAATACAAGACGCTCAAAATACTACAGTGGAATGCGGAGGGAGTCATTAACAAAATGCTTTCCCTGGCACATCACTAGCATGAAGGTAAGATTGACGTGGCATGTATCCAAGAAACGCACCTCAACAACAACCATAAATTCTCGATCAGAGGATACCAGACCTTCCGTCTGGATAGAGAAGGTCACAAAGAAGGGGTTCTGATACTGACCCGAAACTGCATACCGAGTAGCGCGGTATCTGTCAATCACACCGGACAAGAAGAAATTGTAGGAGTTGACATAATGGCTCAAGAGACGAAGATCCGCATTATCAATCTGCACGGACCACCAAATAAAGACCTATCGCTATCGAGTATGGAAGTCAAAGACTCCAACTGCATAGTAGTTGGAGACTTCAACAGCCACTCGGAGAGATGGGGATACTCGGACACAGACAGCAGAGGTGACGAAGTGGAAGATTGGGAGATAGACACAAATCTCTATCTAATCAATAGGCCGGAGGATAGCCCTAGCTTCTATTCTAGAACATGGCATACCAACTCTACTCCAGATTTGGCTTTCTCCACAGTGGACATTCACCATTAAATAGACCGCCAGGTGCTAAACCAATTGGCAGGTAGCGACCACATGCCAATTAGGCTAGAAATTGATAAGGAAGTAGGCCCACATGAAACAAAACCGCTTGGAATTACAAACGAGCCGACTGGGACAGATTTGCAAGCCTGACAGATGGACTGTGTGAAACCATCAACACACGGAACAACAAAATGAAGCCCATGGTGGAAAGCCTAAGCAAAGCAATAATGCAAGCCGCCACTGAAACCATCCCAAAAGGGAGAAGGAAAAATTATAAGCCCTATTGGAATGATGAGTTGCAGAAAGCGGAAGACGCAGTCACAAATGCTAGGAACATGGCAGAGCAAGAACAATCTATGGAGGCAAATATCGCCCTCAAAGCCGCCACGGCGAAATACAAATACACTCTAAACCAAACAGCAAGAGAAAGCTGGAAAAACAAAACAAAAAGCCTCAATTTAGACAAATAAGGGAACAAACTATGGAATCTAGTCAGAGCCATGAATGACGAGACTCCATCAAACAAACAAATTACCATCAAGCAGGGCGAAAACTTGCTAACTGGAAAAAAAGCCGCAAACGCCTTTGTTAAACACTATGCCTGAGCAAACCACATTGATGTCCCTGCAGACAGGCATACAAATATTAGTGAAGACCAAAAGGGGCACGACAACACGACAACATCAATATGGCACCAGAAGAGCATATGATGGCAAAATTAACAATGAACGAAATAAAAGAGGCCATGAGAACATTAAAGAAAAGGAATTCTCCCGAAAAAGACGGGATAACAAACGAAATGCTGATGGGGCTGGGCCAAACAGCAAAAAGAAAACTACTATCAGTCCTGAACCAAAGCTGGAAAAGGGAAATTGTACCCCAGGCATGGAAAGACGCAGTACTTGTACCAGTACCAAAGAAAGGAAAAGACAAAATAGATCCAAATTGATACAGGCCTATCCGCCTACTGAGCTGCGTAGGCAAACTGATGGAACGTATGATAAACACCAGACTGATGTGGCATCTGGAAGAAAAACGCATATTAATTCCACAGCAAGCAGGCTTTAGGCAGCACAGATCCACTGAGGATCAGGTCATCCTCATAGCCCAGGAAATAGAGGATGCAGAAACACACAGTAGCGGTCTGGGTGGACCTAGAAAAGGCATTTGACAAAGTCTGGAAAGAGGGGCTTAGAGTCAAGCTAAGAAGAAGTGAAGTTTGTGGGAAAATGTACAAATGGCTCAGTCACTACCTCAAAAACAGAACGGCCAGTTCAAGTACAAGGGCAGATGAGCAAAAAGGTGACACTTAAGCAGGGAGTACCCCAAGGGGGAGTACTGCCACCCACACTCTTCGTGGTGTATATAAATGATATTACAGAGAATATACCAAGAAGAGTCCATAGCTCAATGTTTGCAGACGATCTGGCTATGGGGACCTCTGAAAATAATCTCCCCATAGCAAGAAATCGGATGCAGCAGGCCCTAACATCGCTGGAAGAGTGGGCGACCTCATGGCTGGTCAAAATAAACGAGGAAAAAACGACATGTACAATATTCTCGCTATCAATCAAACCCCAAAACACCAAATTAAGTCTAAACGGCAAATACCTGCAGCCAAACGACAACCCAAACTACCTGGGAGTCACATTTGATCGGCGCATGACATGGAAAAGTCAGATCGAGAGAAACCGAATGAGAGCCAGAGAAAGAATGGCAATCATGAGGAAACTTGCTGGCACAAGCTGGGGAGCGGACGAAAGTATACTAAAGAAACTGTTCACTGGAAGAGTGAGACCAGTTCTTGAGTATGGCATTGCGGCATGGACAACAGCAGCAAAGACGAACTTAGATAAAATTAGCAAACTCCAAAACCAAGCCATGAGAGTTATAACAGGAGGCATGAAGTCAACGCCAATTGTAGAACTTGAAAAGATTTCAAAACTGCAATCCATGGCCGACAGAAGAGACTGCAGAGCCCAGCAGCAATCAGAGAAACTCAGAAGACTTACTGACCATCCAATGCACAAGAGACTAAACAATTTCGGAAATGGGAAACTAAAGCGGAGAAACTTTGTAGAAATAGCCAAAGCTAAGATGTACGAAGACCCAATCAACGCACTAACAACACCAAAGCCCATCCCTACTGTACGAAAACCTACCTGGAGGCAGCATATATTTCCAGAGGTGGTAGAAAATATACCAGGTATTGGAAACAAAAACTGCCAGTCTGAAAAAGAAAGAAGAGATACTACCCTGAGTTACGTAACGGAAAACTACCCAAGCATGGACTGGACCCATGCATACACCGACGGTTCCGTAACAAATACAACACAGAACGGAGGGGCAGGAGCATTTCTGAACCTACGAAATGGTAGAAAAATAACACGGTCATTCGCTACTGGAATATTCACAAGCAATTTCAGAGCGGAGGCAGAGGCACTGAGGGCGGCAGTGGAAGAAATGGTTACAGGTAAAAGTAATGTAAGCCACATAGTCCTGCTTACAGATGCTCTGGCCGTAGTCACAGCACTAAAAAGCCAGAAAAATACTGAACTTAATTATTTAAGAGCAGTACTCTGTCAACTATGCCAGCAATCCGCACCAAAAAGGGTAGTGGTGCAGTGGGTTCCATCTCACTGCAACATCCAAGGCAACGAGGAGGCAGACAGACTGGCAAATGAAGGTGCAAAACTACCACAACCAGATACTAATATGACATACGAAGAGTTAAAACGGCTTATTAGAGCTAGATACATGACCAAATGGGAAACCGAACATACTGGCTACACCAAAAACGATGCCTATTACCAGTTGAACAGAAGAGAGCAGGTCGTGGTCGTCAGACTTCGCACTGGCCACAACAGACTGAGGTACCATCTATTCAACAAATTGAAGATAGGTGGCACCGACGAATGCCCGTGTGGTACCGGGAAAATGACCGCTGAGCATTTGCTGCAAAACTGCCCGACATACGAGGATCAGAGAGAGCAGATGTGGCCATCACCAGTGGCAACACTAGACAAGCTCTATGGCAGTGTTGACAGCCTCAGGATGACCGCTGCCTTTTTCGAAAAAATAATGGTTACTGTCTGACTGCGTACGATGAAGAAGAAGAAGAAGTACATGATGTTTCAAACCTCTTACAGAAACGTCCCTAATTGCCGCTTACGTCATGCAAGGAAAGTGAACGTTCTATTTTGTCAAAAATTGTTTACTTTTTCAAATTTTTATATAAAACGAAACGAAAGAATAAACCTATCTTTCAGATGTATCTAAAAAGTATGTCACGTTGAAAGAAACATGTGTATCATAAAAAGTATCATCTTAAAGGCATCGGCTCCTGACAATGGTCTCCCGTCCTAAACAACCGGAAAATCCGGCTCCTGATAGTGGTATTGTGTTCTGAAAGCGTTTAGCAAAGAGTCATTCATGATTGTAACTGATGCACTGGACTATAACCAGTTTTGTTCAAAATACAACAGCCTACGGGAACAAGAGGGCACAGCCACAAGTTAATTAAAGGAAGGTCCAGATTAGATACTAGGAAATATATTTTTAGTCAAAGAGTGGTAAATGATAATAATGCATTGCCACGGGAAATAGTCAATGAAGGGTCAATTAATGCTTTCAATAATAAATTGGATGGACATAGTTATTCCCAGATCAAGTGAATGTAAATAAAACTGGTTGAATACAGACTCTACAAAGTCTTCTAAACCAGTTTAAAGACGTTAAGTTAACTTAAGTCTAATAAGTTAAGTTAGGTTACGTTAAGTTAAGTTAAGTTAAGTTAAGTTGAGAGGTTGACACCTTTGCATATTTGGGCAGCAAAATTGATAACCTCAGGGGGGCACAGAGGCCTTTGTAAGGGCTATAATTGGAAAGGCAAAGACATTATTCCGGTTCCAAAATATTATGATAAAACCCACAGAAATCAAGATTAATACAAATTTTTAAGGTTGTTTAATTCTAATAGCGAGTCAGTACCCCTGTACGGAGAAGAAGCTTTGAGAACAACAAAGGCAATGCATACAATACTGCAGTCTGTCCTTAATAAATGTCTAAGGAGGATAATGGGTGTAAGCTGGAAAGGCATAGTGAGGAAGAAAGGCCGATGGAAAAAGCGTCAATAACAACTAGAGCAATAGATCAAGCTGAGGAAATGGTGTTGGATAGGTTACATGCTACGGAAAGCGCCATTAAACGTGGTCAGACATTCCATGATATGGAATCCACAGGAGAAAAGGAAAGAAGGCAGACTAAGAAACACCTGCAGATGAGACTGTGAAAATGTGAAAACGAACTTCGGTCCCTTCACCCCAACTCGTATAGACAGAGCAGCTCGAGATCGAATTTCACTGAGGCGGATTGTCAATGGCCTATGTCCCGATAGGATAGACGGGCATTTATTGATTGATTAATAATACGTTTGTATCATGGTCGTTGACCATGTCTTCCAGAGTTCCTTTGAAGACCGTTTTGATCATTTAGCTTCTGCATTCCATAGTGACGTTTTCTTGTTTTGTTACTTGTTGCCTTATCTGAAATCTGAACGTTGTTGATCTACATACTTTGTTTGGCATTTCTGACATACGTCGTTTCAAATATGAACCACAACTGCTTATGTCTTCATTTCCTCTATGTGTGCCGAAAAATATCTTTGTCCTTTCATGGCACATTTATTTTCTATTCTTTTTATGAATAAAGGTATAGAGTCTGTTTAGTATTTACAAAAATACAAATTACGAATCAGATAAGTTCAGTTAATTTTCCTGACTATTTCTTCATGCTAGCCTCTTGATTGTAATCGTGTCTTTCTATAGCATATTTGCTCGCCACTCCTTTCAGTGTGATTTTTGGTTTTGGTTTTCTATACAGCAAAAATATGTAACTGTATGCTTCTATTAACATTAACCCTTTCCAGTGTGCCCAGTTTTCAGACGTGTCATATACTGAATTTGACTTGTGTTAAATATCCATGTGTAAGCCAGATACATGAACATTAGCTTTACCGAGTAATAAGTAATATCTCAGCTCGTGTGGTCCCAATTCTATCCCACAAAAAGGCATCAGTTTAAAACGTTTCAAGAAACATATATGCTGACGAAACAGAAAAGACACTACAGCAAATGCGCTGGAGATTCTGCCACATTTAAGACTATTCTAAAAACTAACCTGATATCTAAGCAACATAGCGAAATGTAAATCTAAGTCAAATTAGACTGTAGATATAAGAGGAATTTGAATGTTTTTTTTAGGTCAAATCTGTCGTTTTGCGGGCCATCAATCCACATTGCATGGGACTGTAAGGGTTAATTCCTCGTTTACTCACAGTTATTCGAGACTTTGGGCTTCATTTCTTGAAAAAAAGTATCGTATATATAACTATAAACAACTTAACTATATCTTTAATTGTGTCAAACATTCACAACCTAAAACGATCCGATATCTCTACCCAGTAGCCAAGCAAACCAAGTAGAAGAATGCCGCAAACAAGAAAATAACATCCACGAAACGCTCTCATTGTAAACGGGCAAGTTAATGTATAGGAGTTATTGTAATGAACAACGACGCCACAAATGAGTATTAGCGTGTAGTGTAAGCCCCTAAATGTCAGCCTCCGAACATAATTAGAAATGTGTCTTACATTAAAAAATGTTTAAAAGCTTTACCATTTTAAATCTCGTTTGTCGCGTGACATCTCGGGTAGACAAAATATAAGTAGTTAGTAGCTCTGCAACACTTATGTTGCATGCAGATACGCAGATGACACAGTGATACTATCCAGGAGTGCAGATGGGCTAGAGCAGCTAATTTCAGCCGTAAATGGACATAGTAAAAATTAAAACCTGTTTATAAACATAAATAAAACAAACATAATGACCACCGACAAAACACAATGTCAGCATAAATTTACAGTGGGTGGAGAGGAAATAGATCAGGTAACACATTTTGAATATCTGGGCTGTGGAATTGACCAAAATGGCGACTGCTAAAAAGAAATCAGAAGAAGACTAGCCATGGCAATGCAGAGACTGAACAGCCTGAAGAAATTATAGCAGAGTACCAACAAAATGATAAAAGTAAAGGTCTTGAGAGCCTGTGTTTTTCCTGTGGCATCTTATGGTTGCGAATCATGGACGATTACCAAAACTTCTAGACAAAGAATCGAATCCTTCGAGTCAAATGTTTCAGAAAGATCATCAGAATACCCTGGACAGAGAAAAAGAGAAATATAGACATTCGGCAAGAGTTGAGCATAGAGGAGAACTGGTTTATCAATTCCATTTTGGCTAGAAAATGCAAATACTTTGGTCACATCAAGAGACACAACGGTCTCGAGAGAACAGTAACGGAAGGTATTGTCCCAGGCAAAAGAGGAAAGGGTAGACCAAGAAGACGATGGCACCAAGTGATCCATGAATGCCTGAGTATGACTGTGGCGGAGGCTAGAGTTTTGGCAAGGGAACGAGTTTCTTTCAGACAGACTGTGATGGGAGCGACGTTCTATAAAGGACATGCTACATGATGATCATGTTGCATGCCTTATTCACGTAATCACGTTAACTTGAAATATGTAAAGATAATTTTGAACTGGAAGCTTCTAAAACCATAGAACTAACTAAGATGAAAATACAGTTTACTGCGCTTGGGTCATAAAGGCAACTTATGTATTAACCACCATTGCCAAGCATTGTCATCGCATTTTGCTACTGTCAGCAACAATGTACTAATTTCAGTAAATAAATACTGCGTATTTAAAGCTTGGAATGTTGTACCATCAAGATATGAAATAAAGGATGTTTGAGATCCATTGGCGAGTTGGCCCCTGAACTGAGTACAATTTTTAGCAAGTAGTGTTCATTTTAATAACCACTGTTCTCCCTCTTCCTTTCGTTTATTCTGTTTTGTCTTTCAGCGTCAGTTTATCAAGAGATTTACTTTCGTAAATATAATTGCTTGTTGTTAGGTGTTGTGTGGTGGTAGTCTCGCTACGTTGCCAAACCATTTCAGATGCTGTCTTTTGATGTATTTTAATTCTAATGTTGTTCCCTCTAGTATCCCGACGTCATCGTTTATGATCCTGTCTTTCCAATATTTTTCTCACTTCTTTTATTTCGTTGTAACGATATGTCATTTTTTAGTTGTTGTTAGTGTCCAGTTTTGACATTTATATCATAGTATCGGAACGTAAATCGTTTTGAATGAAGCTCTTTTGCTTGTTATTGTCACGTTCTTGCAATTAAGTAATACTATTAATTTGCTCAATGCTTTGATTTGCATTACTGCATCTTTGCTGAATTTCCAGTGCGATTCTTCCGTCTGCTGATATCGTGCTCCCTAAGTAATTGAAATCTTGTAGTTACACAACTGTAAGAAAATGTATTCTATTCTCATAGACATAATGATCATCGCGTCAAATATGGTCCACTTTAAGAAACATCAAACAAGCCCCTACGTTTAGCAGATGCACACTAATTTCAATAAACTACAAACAACATACGTCTTTCAACACATTACATAGTACTTTCAACAAATATATACTACTTTCAACAACTGCATACAACTTTCTACAACTACATACTACTTTCAACAACTACATACTACTTTCAACAACTACATACTACTTTCTACAACTACAAAATACTTTTAACATCTACATACTACTTTCAACAACTGCATAATACTTTCAACAACTACATACTACTTTCAACACATTCCATAATACTTTCAACAAATACATACTACTTTCAACACATTGCATAATACTTTCAACAAATACATACTACTTTCAACAACTACTCTACCCTTAACTATTCAATCCCGAACTCCTGTACCGCTAACTATTCAATCCCGAACTCCTGTACCGCTAACTATTCAATCACGTAAACGCAAAGTGTTAATTAAACGTTTAACGAAAGCTTATACTGTTGTTATGTTATCAATGTCGTGCGGTGACTTTTCTCAAAGTGCCTAGGTTCGAGGACACCTTTCATAATTTCAAGGAGAAAATCTGCCCATATAATGTACAATATGACGCTTACCAATGACAGTTAAAGGTCACAGTTTACGCAGTTTAGCTCATTTCAATATTTATAAATAATTTTGTTTTAATAGTTCATATATATGTGTGTATATATATATATATATATATATATATATATATATATATTTATAAATATATTCTGGTTCTCTTTAAAGTTTTTAATTTAGATATTTCGGATATGTGTAGTGAGTCTTTTCATGACGCATTTGGCGCTGTGAAAATTTCTGATATCACAAATCCATTATTATTTCACACTCTCAGATCTGTTTCGAACAGCACATTTCAATATAGTCTGTTTCTTGATTCGCATGCAGTAAACCATTTTGAAGAAGTTAAATACTCTGTTTTGAGATGAACTACATAGTCTTTCATTTTGTTATTAACAGAAATATCTGAATTTGTCTGCCTTTCGTGTTTAATTACTACTTTTCTTCAAAACTCCATACCAAACTGAGAATAATCGGTCGAGATTGCAACATTACGACTTACATACACTAACCCTGCTACTTGTCTCTAACAATTTTTGTTGTGAGGGAAGATTCCAAATCCGAGTCCACTTTTAAATTCCACTCTTTGAAACACTGTCAAGCTATATTGACAATCAGACACTTTAACACTTCACAAGATCTCTTTCGTTATCGGAAACAGCTTCATTAGCTTAATAACCACAACAATACCACTCATAAACAGCAACAGGAAACTTGCGTTTACTTATGACAGGGCGCAAAGCGGTTAGAAGGAATGTTATTGCACAAAGGAACTGGGATGCCTTTATTTGGTCTTCTACACGAGGAGAGCCAATAAAACTCCATTGCTTCCGTTGTCATTGAGAGAGGTTGAGAGTGTGGCGAAAATAGCTGGAATGTCGTTGAGAGTGTGGCGAAAATAGCTGGAATGTCGTTGAGAGTGTGGCGAAAATAGCTGGAATGTCGTTGAGAGTGTGGCGAAAATAGCTGGAATGTCGTTGAGTAGTGTGAGGAATATTAATTCTGTTTATTCTATATTTGTATTTTGTGCATTTATGTGTCCATGGAAAAAATAACTCACAATAGCTCAACTAAAATGTCTGAGGACTAGCCAGGTCCTACTAGTCCATTACAGCTGCTCTATGGTGAACTCCAAAAAGGCAAGAGAGCAAGCGGTGGGCAGTAGAAAAGGTACAAAAACACACTAAAGAGTTCACTGATCCAGTGCGGTATTAACCACGATGACTGGGAAAGAATCGCCACCAATGCGCAGCACTATTGCTGAGGGTGTTCAGAGAGGCATCAAGAATAGCTGAGGCCATTCAGAGACGATCGCTCCGCAAGTCAACTCACATAAACCGGTGGAAAGAAGGTGTATTATTTCCCTGTACAAAGTGCAACAGACAATTCAATGCTCAGATTGGCTTATTTAGCCACCTTTGAACTCATGAGAACATTGAATGCTGACAAAGTGGTCCTCATGGATTACGATGGACGAACAACAAACTAGTATATTGACGGCACGCCGTCGTATGTTATTCAGACGCGCAATCAGTTTGTAAACCCTTCACTTGTAGGTTAGTTAAGGCCAAACCTTGAATTTGAAAATTGAGACACTTGCCGATATAGCTGGAGAATTGAAACTTTCAGAATGAGCATATGTTGGGGAAAGTATTATGACACGTGTAGGACAATGTGGGACAGTTGTTGCAAATTAACAACATACTGCTGATGTGTGTATTCATGTGCAAACGAATGTATGATTGTGTGTGTGTGTATGTGTGTATGTGCGTACGTATGATTGTGTGTATGTGGACATGTGCGTATGTTTGTGTGTGTGTTTATTTATAATATTAAAGACACGTGTAGGGGAGGAAGACTAACGTCTGATCAGGCAAAATATACTGATCGGACATGTTAGTCAGGGTCAGGCACAACATTCTGGCCAAGACCCTCACTCGGCTTCCTAATAGCCATCTTTGGAAACTGGATGTTTTCATGGCAGCCTGGCTAACGAGGTGAGGAATCGACGGGATCCCCGTAGTAGTAAGTGACATGCAGATGAAGCCAAGCATAGCACAACCGCCTGGAGGACCCCAGTTTAACTTCAACACGCTGGGGATGTGAGAAAAGCTACTGCAACACGTGACTTAACGCCCTCTTCAGTGTGCACAAAAGAGTAACCTGCGCATTGTGGGCATTCGCGAACAACAACAACAGACAAGCATGTGTCAATAACCGATTAAAATCAAAGTTTAGACTCTTAACACTTTTTAGCTTACTAGGCGGATTACAGCGTGCTAGCGGCTCGAGTTCACGGTCGGACAGAATACAATCCTGGCGTTGTTCGTGCCATATACGACTGCTCTTCAAGTAGACCAATCTGTAAATGGGTACCTGACGTATGAGTTGCGGAAGGTAAAACAGCAAGGAAGGGAACTGACCACTCCACCTCACAAAGGATGCGGCTTTGTCTATGAAGAGTTAAATCCCGACAGCAGTTCTTGCCATGGTACTGACCTTTACCTTATCTTTTTACTTGTTTGTGCATTTTGAATTTAAAGCGTGTTTTTTTTCTTTGTTAACGTTACTTGTTGAAATCAAAGATGGTTTCGCTTAAAAGTCTTGTACGAGGCATGTTCAAAATGAAACCGGACCTAACTGCACCAAGTGAACAAACGTACGATGCGCATGATGACGTTACCTCTGGTGTAAACAGCACATACCAACCGTCAAGTTTGCAAAATTGTATTATCCTCCGACTCATAGTTTCCTCAGCAGACCGTTGAAAACATTGCGGGTTTTATACGTATTCCGTCCAAATTTGATCAGCGATTCGGTTTCTAATAGCTGAATTATGTCGACCAGCTGACATTCATCGCAGAACGCAGGCAGTGCATGGTGACAAAAATATGGTGAAAACTGGTTGACATTCTTCAGCTGTTTGAAACCGAATCACCGCTCGCTGATCAACTCTGGGCGGATTCCGTATCACACCTGCCATATTTGCAACGGTCTGCTGAGGAAACTATGAGTCGAAGGATTATGAAATTTTGAAAACTTGACGGTTGGTATGTGATGTTTACATCAGAAGTGACGTAATCATACGCATCGTATTTATGTTCACTTGGTGCAGTTAGGTCCCGTTTCATTTGAACACGCCTAGTAATTTGGTATTAGTCTTTTATTTCCCTGGATTTCAATATATCAGTTAGTAACAGGAATGATGTTCTTGTTTTCCAATTCTTGCATTTACATCTGTCTATGCGCCCCTAAATTATGATGCTGTCAAAATATGCGACTGTGTCCACCACTTCCAGTGTCTCACCTCCAATTATGATTGGTTCCTTTGCTTGATGTTAAACAGTTTGGTGGTCTTCATTTTGATATTTAGTCCTAGTGTGGTTAAATGATCCTTGAATTTATTTAGTTTTCATTGCATTTGACTATGACTATGACTATGTGACAGCAGTGCCTTCTCTTTCTTCTTCTTCTTCAACTTCTTCTACACTATGCTTCTAGCCCGGTGAGGTTCACGAAAGAGACTACGTTTCAGGTCTTCGCCGTTCTTCCACAGCGTTTCGAGCACGATCGCTCTTCCAGGCCAGACTGCCTCTCGTTGGTCTGCATAAGTGGGCAGTACTGCAGGATATGTTCTGGCGTTTGCTTGTGTGTTACACAATGGCACATGGTGGTGTCTCTAATACCGATTTTATGGAGGTAGGTCTTGAGTCTGCAATGTCCCGTTCTGAGTCTGAAGCAGTGCCAAGTCACTGGCATAATCCAGGTCCTATAACTATGACCAATGTATACCGGTTCTCTTCATAAACATATCATCGCCATCAAGAAGAAGAGAAGTGGTAAAACACATCCCTACCTCACTCCGGTATTTGTTTCAAAACTGTCGGTCTGTACTTCTTTATGTACCACTTCACAATAGCCGTCGATCGCCCGCGATGATGATAATAGCAATCAGACATGATGTGTTGCACCGTAGCCACGAGTCCGGAGGTGGCTGTATAGTCCAATTCTGGCACGGAAACCACTTCCACATATGTAGCATTTAAGGCCAGACCTGGACATGTGAGTATCAGTCTTTTCGCAAAGTGCGTTGTTTTGTTTTGTTTTGTGTGCTTCGGAAGCTCAGCGTTTCTCAGCAATGGAGGTGCCTCTAATGGTGGTTCCACGCCATGTCTTGCGGTCATGTGCGAGGCATTCCCATGAGTTTGCATCGATGGGAGTCTTTGAAGCGCTTCTTTTGGCCACCGACTAGACGCAGGCCATCTTTCAGCACACCCTACGTAGGTTGTCTGGCATGTGCACGACGTGGCCGGCCCACCTAATCTGGGCCTTCTGCAACAGTGTGTCGTTGCTCGACATTTTTGCCTTCATGAGGATCTCGGTGTCTGGTACCCTATCCTTCCACTGTATTTTGAACAATCTACGGAGGCAGCTTTGTATGGAAGTAATTTATTTTCCTAGCATGCCTGCTGTTCATAGTCCACATTTCACTGGTGTGCATAAGAATGGGTAGCACTCCGGCTCGGTATACTTTGAGTTTTGTATCAAGACTATAGCCTCTCGAATTCCAAACGTTGTTGCACACCCTACCAAAGGCATCACAAGCCTTGGAGATTCTGTTACTGACCTCAGAGTCAATAGTAGTTTCCCTGGAAAGAATGCTGCCAAGGTAAGTGAAGCTGACTACTTATTGGAGGCTCTCGTTCTTCACTCTGATATCTGGATTGCGATATGCATCACTCGGGGCAGTTATTTTTGTGGGGTATTAATTGCAAAACGGAACATGTCACAGGCTGTTGTGCATCTCTCTTTCGGTACTGTCTACGAGGGCACAGTCATTAGCAAAAAGCAAGTTTGGCGATAGTTGCGTCCTTTACCTTCGTGTGAGCTTGTAGTCCTCTGTTATTGAAGAGTTTTCCGTCAGTCATGTATTTCATTTCCACTCCGTTTTGGTTACAACCCAGATAGCTAACACTGAGCATGGCAGCAAACATTATGCTGAAGCGTGTTGAGGCTAATACACAGCCCTGCTTGACGCCATTTGACACCGGAAAACCATTTGACGTTTCCCCATCAATCAGCACATGAGCATTCATTCCCTCGTGTAATTGTTTGACGATCCCACTGAATCTGCTTGGACAGCCGATATTTCCCCATGACCTTCCAAAGCTTATCTCTGTTGACGGAATCGAGTCTTTGTCAGGTCCACTCTCCAAACGTTATGTCTACACATACTCTGTATGAGTGATTTCAACGTCTCCGGTATCCCGTAGTGTTTCAATAGTAGCCATAAAATGATGCGATCTATACTTTCAACCGCCTGCTCATAGGCTTTACAACTTGCGAATAGAGATCAATTTCACTCTATCGTTTGTTCCATTCACCCACACTGCGACAGATAACAGCGAACATAACAAATCTTACTAGTGTTGAACGAGAGTAAGAAAAATAATATTACACGTTGTGAATATTTTTATATCATAATTTTGTAGTAATAATAACAATTTGAATGTTGTCAACACTATTTATAATCAAAATCTTAGTTCTGATCTCCATAATCGCTCACACAGATCGTCGATGAGCACTTCTCAAGTCTGTTAAACTTATTTTCAAGCTTCTATCCTGTTATAGAATAGCTACGTCATCAGTAAAGCCTATTTCTTTTAGTTCTCTATTCTGAGTCCATTTAAAGCCACTGGGATCAAGACGCTTAGCAGCGCATGCGCTGCAGTGGTCAGCGACCCATAGCTGACTGCTAGCGTCAGGGACAGCGAACCAGAGCTGCCAAGACCCTTCTACACCCCCACGCGGTGATCCTGGATAACATGCTGCAACAGAGCAGACTGGCTAAGGAGAACGGATCGAAGAGGGAATGCTAACCCGGTACTCAAAAAATGCTTGCTGAAGTCGGATATGTTGGACCGAAAGGTGAAAATATCGCAGTCAAGCTGTAAACTACGACACAACGCATTTCGTTCTCTGGACTACATTCTGCTACTTAAGCCCTTTCAGAGTTTGGTAGCGGGAGATTGAAAACGAACGAAGAAGAAGAAGAAGAAGAAGAAGAAGAAGAAGAAGAAGAAGAAGAAGAAGAAGAAGAAGAAAAAGAAGATATCCTCTTGAGGTTTCCCTATGTTTATAATCGTTTCAAGCTCACCTTAGTGTCTGTGCAGGTTAGATAGAGAGTCACTGTCTAAGCCTTCGAGTGTTTTTCTGGCTGCGAAACTGATACGTAGTGGTGAAGATACTCTACACATTGTTCGTCTATTGTTATCAGAGTAACTGTCTGATTACTGCAGGACATGTGTACTCTAAGTACAATGAAACCAGGTCAAGTTAAACATGCTGATCAAGACCCCCATCTTACGCTATTGCTCGTGCTCCTGACAAAAAGAGACTGTCACAGCAGTCTGGCCAATGAGGTGGGGATCGATACTGTAATCCTTATAGTGGTGAGTTTACGGAGGTACCTCACATTGCACTACAGACAGGAGGACTGCAATCCACTTTGGCAAGTACTCGTCTGTGTGTACTAAGAGCCAGTGTAACCAGCCAACAAAGAAATGTCAGATGTTAACTGAGTATGCCCAGCTTCGACCACAACAACAACAACTAAAGCCGGATTGTTCATCTCTCAAATGTGTCAATTTCCTCCTTCATTCTTTAAAAAATGATCTTTTTCACTATCTTCCCCTTCACTGGTAGCAGCATGATGCTCATATAATTATTGTTGTTGTTTACGAATGTCCACAATGAGTAGGTTACTCCTTTATGCGCCCTAAAACGGACGTTAAGTGGCGGGTTGTCGTAGCTTTCCTCACATCCCGAGCGCTCTGATGAAGGTAGACCAAGGTCCTCCAGGCGGTTGTGCTATGCTTGGCTTCATCTGCGTGTCGGTCACTACTACGACGATGACGTGAAACTTCACCTTGTTAGCCGGACTGTTCTCGACAACAGCCCGTTTCCAGGACGACCAACGAGGAGGATTTCTCCTGACCCTGGCTAACATTGTCTGATCAGTGTTTTTGCCTGACCAGACGTTAGCCTCATCGTCCCGTGAGGTGAGGGTCTTGACCAGTATATTTCTCTTGACCCTGGCTAACATTGTCTGATCAGTGTGTTTTGACCTGACCAGACGTAATCCTCTATCGTCCCACCCCTATAATTATAATGATAATATATATTTTTACTGCAAAAAAAATTATGTGCGGGAAAATTGGGCACAGAGTAAACAGCAAAGCTCAGCGAGAACAATTTGGGTTCCGGCAAAACAGGATAAACAATTTTATGTATTTGGACGAAAAATGAAAAATAAATAATAGTAAATAAACGCATGTATATGTGCTATATAGAATTCCAAAAATACCTTTGATAGAGCAAAGCAAGAGAAACAAATTATATGTTTAATAAACAGGGTAGCCACTATAATTGAGAGGTAAAGCACATGCATCTCCAGAAACAAGCGAACGATAGAGCGAAACTGTCGGGTTTTGAATCCTGAATATTTCAAACGTCTGCTGGTCTCAATACACATAGCAAACTGCCACTGCATGATCTGTCAGGCACTACACACTATGTCATCATCAGCTGTTCTACCGATTGACATTGGCGATCATGGATCTACATCCGCTTCTATCTCGTGTGTCGTTTACCAACTGTGTTGTTGATTGTCGCCCGTGCCATTCTCTCAAGCTGTCCAACATTTTCACTTCGCTTTGATGCAGCATTTTGGAGAGTATGGTTTCTTAGTTTCGTAATAAAACACACCATGTATAGATATAAAATTAGTAGTGCAATAACAATGAAAGAATATATTGTCGTCTTGCTTTTTTTTTTTTCTTTTTTTCAAATTGACACGGAACAAATTTTTGACGGATATAGGAAATGCCAGAATTCATTATCGGTGGTGTTTCAATAAAGAATCTAAGGTATGCAGATGATACAGATCAGCTGGCTCAAGGTGAAGAACTACAGGAATTGGTGATTCAGGTAAAATCGAAAGTAAATTGTGTGGATTAGACATAAACATTAAGATAATTGTCAAAGTTTACTCGCAACCTACTCTGCAGATACAATAGATGGTGAAAATACGAACACGTCAAGAACTTCTCCCATGTTGGAAGTACAAAAACAGAGGACGAAGATGCAAAAAAGAAATCAAGAAAAGAAGCATGTTTCATGTCCTTGACAAAATACATCACATCACATCCGCTTTACAAGACCCTCGATCTTTCGTCAGCTCTCCCGTCTCTGTCACTGTCATCTGTAGAAAATATTTGATGTCTTGTGTTCATCTGCTCTTTGGTCTGCATCTGCATCGTTGTCCTGTTAATCTCCAGTATCGATTTTTGCTAATCCATTGGTGTGGCGCCAAAGTATTTTAGTTTCGTAGACGTAATTCTGTTTGCATGCCAAATGTAATTTATAATCCAGCTCCTTCAGGAAGTCTGTGTTTTTTTTCGCTATCCGCGGTGTTTTTTTAACCTACCTTTTTTGGGACGTCCGTGTTTTTTGCTATTTTAACCAAGCATTTTTAAAGCGTCGTCTGTGTGTGTATGGGTGGGTGTGTGTGTGTATGTGTGTGCGTGCGTGCGTGCATGCGTGCGTGTGTGTGTGTGTGTGTGTGTCCTTTCTATTCGCGGTGTTCTATAACCCAGCTTACTTGGGACAACTGTGTTTGTTTTCTCTACCTACGTTGTTCTTTAATCCAAATTTTATGAGACGTCTATTTTTTATTTATTTTTCCTATCCGTGGTGGCCGATGGCACATCTGTGGGAAGAAATCGTCAGAGAGTGAACGGGAAGGTCCATGGCTAGTAAAAATATCCTGCGCAAAACCGAGTTGACTGATGGGAACTGGTTCAACAAACTACAATATTGGTGCCCCAAAAGACCTTTCAGGTTACTGGACTGATGAAACTGAATTTATATGGAATTCATTTTGAATGTGTATTGAATTTATATTGAATTTAAACGAGATTCTAGAAAGTGTATGCAATGACTTATCATCAACTGTCACTAGTACTTAAACACCCGATCAACAACTTGGTCACAAAATGGCAACTAATAAACTATGTACGAGGCGTGTTCAAATGAAACCGGACCTAACTCAACAAGTGAACACACGTACGATACGTATGATGACGTCACTTCTGATATATGGTAACAAAAGTGTGTCGAAGACAACAGTGAAGATCTGGACAAGGATGTTTAAAAAAGGACGTGTTAACGGTAGATCTTCCGAGACCAGGTCAGGCGACTATCGTTGTGTCTGGAGATGCCATCGCCAAAATTGATGCAGCAATTCGGGTGGACCGTCGCCGAAGCTTACGTTCGACACACTTTTGTCCCCCTACACTGCCTGCATTCTGCGATGAATGTCAACTGGTCGACATCCTTCAGCTGTTAGAAACCGAATCACTGCTCATGAGAGAATGAGAAATGATGACACGAGAAATATAGTGAATACTTTTTGTGCAGAATACACAGCACGGCGACAAAAATATGAACACATGGTCATTTAAGGTTCAAGTGCCATTCTAACATACAACATATAGCTGCAATGGATCTTCAACGACATCTGTCTCTTGCATTGATAGTGCAATCTGTCCGGCTTTTCCATGTCCATGAACCAACTCCACTTGCACGCAAACAACACAAGAAGATTATATAACAAGATACGAAGAAAGCAATGTGGCAGAAAAGTATGTTAAATAGCAGAAATACTACAACAATATGGGCTTAAATGACCGACGACACTAGACCCAAGAACGACGACTTCCGTCCCCCCCCCCCCCCCCCCCCCCCGTTGCTAAACTGCACCAATGGACGCGGATTGATAAAGCTTTATGTAAAATTTGTCTGCATACGCAAACCGATTTGCTTTATGTCCAGCTTGATGGCTTATCATAAATCATCATATCGTGTATAAGAAGAAGTATCCGGCTTTGTTTATTTCACAAGTAACAGATGTTCAATACAAATGTAATTTATAATTGTGGATCTATTGTATTGTGACGGATGTTGAGAAAGTGTTTACCTGAATCTGATTCAAAGTATTTGTTATGGCTTATACGCCGCTATTTGATCAATATAGTTGCTATTGTCTACTGCAATATTGGTTTCTATGTTTGCAATTGAGATTCATGCAAAAGTAAACATTCACTATTGTCCTGTGTCATTCCTGACAGTTTTGACGATCAGTGTCCTGGCAATAATTAATAATATGTCTTACGAGTATTTCGACCCTTCGTATGTAATTTATTTGATAATCTTCTCTACAATCAAAAATAGCAGTTGAACTACGGAGACAGACTAGAAAAGTCTGGGAAATGAAACCTTCACATCACGATAAACATTCTCTTACCAGACTGTCAAAAGTTGGTCCAGGCGTGCATCGGACTCCACGGTGACCTTCGACCTCATATATTGGCCGAACATATTTCAAATTGATGAACATAGATAGTGATCTTCATTACCTGTGATGGACGAGCAACAACATCAAACATATTATATACATTTCTGTATTTAAGATTTAATTTCTTTGTTAAGCACTTTCTACAATCGTCTGTCTTGTTAGCTTTTCGAAGGCAATTTATAATACACAGGTTTTACTAACCGACTTCTCCCGGGACTCTTTTTTTTCTCCATCGGAGTGAACAATAATTGTAGGAAAAGTTGGCATCCCAGAATGCAAGATGAGAAATCAGTCCATTAGAGCACTTTTACTCCAGTTTTCTTTGCGATAGCATTATCGCCACGCATTTTGATATCGCAGACTCGGAAACGCAGAGAAACACAACTAGCAGAACGAAGTGCGTTCATTTAAAATTACCAGAAGAGATGAAATGCCCAATTTTCACGCCGATGGAGGGCTTAAATTGTTAAATAAATCGAGAACTGAAAGGTATAGAGAGCTGAAAAAAAGTCACATTAACCTGAGAATTCCAGACAGAATAATCTGTTGAAATGTCACGCCATTAAAGCTTATTGTCGCCAAGTTTAGAGCAAGACGGACAAATTCGATTCGTATAATACAAAGCTGTTTCACAAAGTAAGGAGAAAAGCCGGTCTCAAGATAAACACAGCCAAAATAAAAGTCATGCGTAACCATTTCGCTACAAATAACACAGTGTAACAGACCTCACTGTTTGCCCTGGCCGTTATTCTAACTCAGAACATTCTCACACTCATCCACATCATCATGACCATACACTTCAAATAATATAGCACACATCAGATGGCATATTCAAATCGAGAGGAGCCGCAGACACTTTGGTTCACGTACCAGGCTGATAAGCCAAGGGCGCGAGGCTACCATGTGGGGGATTACGGCCGAACCCTTGTAAGCCGCAATCCCGCCCAAAATCTCAGCACCACTGCAATGGGAGGCTCCTACATGCTCGGGACCTGGGGCTTGCGCCCCAGCCCTATCAGGTAGAGCCACAGTAAGAGGTCCTTGCCGCCCGCAAATCAAAGCGGGCGGACAAACTGCTTGATACTCACCCTATACGGCGATGGGGTGCGAAAAACACCAACCAAAGACTTAGAACCTGGTCGGGGTGTCGAAAACAGTAGAGCAGCCACCACACTGTGAACTGTCAAGACTCAACCACTGACCATGAGAGTTGTCCGCACACCAGGCGATCAACATCTCTGTGACATTACCAGGCTTGTCCTCTGGCTAAATGCACTCCGGTTACGATATCTACCTCTGTACGTTATCAGCCATAACTATCATGCTGGACGCAGAAGAGATGCAGACCAGCGGACATTGCACACCTGCCCCACTGTGTCAACACCCCAGGTGGCGGGGAATGCTAGGCGTACCATCCCTGCATAGAAGCCAAGAAAATAAAGGGAAAAAGAGATACCCCACTCACATGCAAATGCTACGTTTCTGGCAGGACGTGACGATCCTGGGATACAGACACACTGGACTGCCTCTCTTCCGGGTAAACCAGCCCATCTCATATATCACATACCATCATTGCACCCTATAGACACGAGTAGTGAAGACTCGATAGTCTGGAAAGACAACTTCCATAGGAGAGAAAACTCTGATCGTAAACAACTGCTGCCTTGCAGATAGGCTGGGGACAGCCAAAGGCTAAGGAGGGCATCCCTACAGAAACGCCTGTTGAAATCGGATGCACGGGGCCGCAAGCCTAACAAAACAGTGCAACGTAAATCACAGTATGATGGCAGCACAACCTATTCGAAAAACGTATGGCGCTCATCCTGAGGAGACCCGCCAGGCAGCGATAGCGCCGGGCCTCACGCCTCGAAGGGGCCCACCCTTGACTACTGGTGGTCACCCACCCATGTGTCGTGGAGTCAAGGCACATGGCTATGGGGTAACGTCTATTGGCCAAAACTTCAAGACCCTCAGAATACTACAGTGGAATGCGGAGGGAGTCATTAACAAAAAACTTTCCCTAACACACCACCTGCATGAAGGTAAGATTGACGTGGCATGTATCCAGGAAACGCACCTCAACAATAACCATAAATTCTCAATCAGAGGATACCAGACCTTCCGTCTAGATAGAGAAGGTCACAAAGGAGGGGTCCTGATACTGACCAGAAACAGCATACCGAGTAGCGCGGTACCTGTCAATCACACCGGACAAGCAGAAATTGTAGGAGTTGACATAATGGCTCTAGAGACGAAACTCCGCATTTTCAATCTGTACGGACCACCAAACAGAGACCTATCGCTCTCGAGTATGGAGGTCAGAGACTCCAACTGCATAGTAGTTGGAGATTTCAACAGCCACTCGGAGAGATGGGGATACTCTGACACAGACAGTAGAGGTGACGAAGTGGAAGATTGGGAGATAGATGCAAATCTCTCCCTAATCAATAGGCCGGAGGATAGCCCTAGCTTCTATTCAAGAACATGGCATACCACCTCGACTCCAGATTTGGCCTTCTCCACACAGGACATACACTATAAAATAGACCGCCAGGTGCTAAACCAACTGGCAGGTAGCGACCACAGGCCGATCAGGCTAACCATTGACATGGAAGTAGGCCCACAGGAAACAAAACCGCTCCCACGTTGGAATTACAAACGAGCCGACTGGGACAGATTTGCAATCCTGACAGATGGGCTGTGTGAAACCATCAACACACGAAACACCAAAATGAAGCCCATGGTAGAGAGCCTAAGCAAGGCAATAATGCAAGCCGCCACTGAAACCATCCCAAGAGGAGCTAGGAAAAACTATAAGCCCTACTGGAATGATGAGTTACAGAAAGTGGAAGATGCAGTAACTAATGCGAGGAACATGGCAGAACGAGAAAAATCCGTGGAGGCAAACATCGCCCTCAAAGCCGCCGCGGCGAAGTACAAACACACTCTCAAGCAAACAGCAAGAGAAAGTTGGAAAAATAAAACGGAAAGTTTAAACCTGGACAAAGAAGGGAACAAGCTATGGAAGCTAGTCAGAGCCATGAACGACGAAACCCCGTCAAATAAACAAATTACTATCAAGCAAGGCGAGAACTTGATCACAGGTAAGAAAGCCGCAAACGCCTTTGTCGATCACTATGCCAGAGCAAACCACATCGAGGTCCCTGCAGATAAGCATACAGACATTAGCGAAGAGCTAAAGGGGCACGAAAACATAAATACGGCTCCTGAAGAGCACATGATGGCCAAACTAACAATGCGCGAAATGGAAGAGGCTATGAGAACACTAAAGAGAAGGAAATCTCCCGGAAAAGACGGGATAACAAACGAAATGCTGATGGGGCTGGGCCAAACAGCGAAGGAAAAACTACTATCAGTCCTGAACCAAAGCTGGAAAAGGGGTATTGTACCCCAGGCATGGAAAGATGCAATACTGGTACCAGTACCAAAAACAGGAAAGGACAAAACAGATCCGAATGGATACAGGCCCATAAGCCTACTGAGCTGTGTCGGCAAGCTGATGGAACGGATGATAAACACCAGACTGATGTGGCATCTGGAAGAAAAACGAATACTAATTCCACAGCAAGCCGGCTTTAGACAGCACAGATCCACTGAGGACCAGGTCATCCTCATAGCCCAGGAGATAGAAGATGCCTACCAGGCACAGAAACACACAGTAGCTGTTTGGGTGGATCTGGAAAAGGCATTTGACAAAGTCTGGAAGGATGGACTTAGAGTCAAGCTAAGAAGAAGTGATGTTTGTGGGAAGATGTACAAGTGGATCAACCACTACCTCAAACAAAGAACGGCCAGAGTCCAAGTACAAGGGCAGATGAGCAAAAAGGTGACACTCGAGCAGGGAGTACCCCAAGGGGGAGTACTGTCACCCACACTCTTCCTGGTATATATAAACGATATTACAGAGAATATACCAAGAAGAGTCCATAGCTCAATGTTTGCAGACGATCTGGCTATGTGGACCTCTGAAAAGAATCTCACCATAGCAAGAAATCGGATGCAAACGGCCCTAACATCGCTGGAAGAGTGGGCGAACTCATGGCTGGTCAAAATAAACGAGGAGAAAACCACGTGCACAATATTCTCGCTCTCATTAAAACCCCAAAGTACCAAATTAAGCCTAAATGGCAAAATCCTGCAGCCAAACGACAACCCAACCTATCTGGGAGTCACATTTGATCGGCGCATGACATGGAAAAGTCAGATTGAGAGAAACCGAATGAAAGCCAGAGAAAGAATGGCGATCATGAGGAAACTTGCTGGCACAAGCTGGGGAGCAGACGAAGGCATACTAAAGAAACTGTACACTGGAAGAGTGAGACCAGTTCTCGAGTATGGCATCGCGGCATGGACAACAGCAGCGAAGGCGAACTTCGATAAAGTTAACAAACTTCAAAACCAAGCTATGAGAATCATAACTGGTGGAATGAAGTCAACGCCAATTGTAGAACTTGAAAAGATTACAAAACTGCAATCCATGACCGACAGAAGAGACTGCAGAGCCCAGCTGCAGTCAGAGAAACTCCGAAGACTGACGGACCATCCAATGTACCAGAGGCTAAACAATTTGGGAACTGGGAAACTAAAGCGGAGAAACTTTGCAGAAATAGCCAAAGCAAAGACGCACGAAGATCCCATAAACGCACTAACAACACCAAAACCCATCACTACTGTACGAAAACCTACTTGGAGGCAGGATATATTTCCAGAGGTGGTAGAAAATATACCAGGTATTGCAAACAAAAACTGCCAGACCGAAAAAGAAAGGAGAGACACTACCTTAAGCTTCATAACGAAAAGCTACCCAAGCATGGACTGGACCCATGCATACACCGACGGTTCTGTAACAAACACTACACAGAACGGAGGGGCAGGAGCATTCCTGAACCTACCAAATGGCAGAAAAATAACACTGTCATTCGCTACTGGTAAGTACACGAGCAATTTCAGAGCAGAGGCAGAGGCACTGAGGGCGGCAGTGGAAGAAATGGTAACACACAGTGAAAATGAGAGCCATATAGTCCTGCTGACAGATGCTCTCGAAGTAGTCACAGCGCTAAAAAGCCAGAAAAACACTGAGCTTAATGACTTAAGAGCAGCACTCTGCAAACTGTGCCAACAGTCCGCACCAAAAAGGGTAGTGGTACAGTGGGTTCCGTCACACTGCAACATCCAAGGCAACGAGGAGGCAGACAGACTGGCAAAAGAAGGTGCAAGGCTACCACAAATAGATACCAGTATGACGTACGAAGAGTCAAAACGGCTTATCAAAGCCAGGTACATGTCCAAATGGGAAACCGAACATACTGGTTACACCAAAAACGATGCCTATTACCAGTTGAACCGAAGAGAGCAGGTCGTTGTCTTCAGACTTCGCACTGGCCACAACAGACTGAGGTACCACCTCTTCAACAAATTGAAGATAGGGTGTACCGACGAATGCCCGTGCGGTACTGGTAAAATGACCACTGAACATCTGCTGCAGAACTGCCCGACATACGAGGATCAGAGAGAGCAGATGTGGCCATTGCCAGTGGAACTGCAAGACAAGCTCTATGGTAGTGGCGAGAGTCTCAGGATGACCGCCGCTTTTTTCGAGAAAATAATGGTTACTGTCTGACTGTGTACGCAGAAGAAGAAGAAGAAGATGGCATATTTATTACATAATATTCATATCATAAAAATGAATAGTGGAATTACAAACACAATTCAATACATATCATCTTAACTAATTATTCCTATGTTATATATAAGTTAATATAAATATTAAATAAAGCGGAAATTTTAAGCATAAGCTATTGATGGAATTCCCAACTATCTAAACCCAGTTCTATTGCCTTGCAATTAGATCACACACACCTCGCCTTAACTGCGTCCTCAACACACCTTATCAAATACTCTTCCTCACTCAAATCCCCTCAGGCGGGCAATCTGGACATACCTCGTTCAAATTGTGTCCTGCTTACAACACAACTTTCAGATTATCACTTAATACAAAACTCACACACCTACTTGAGCAATCCTGTTCTATCACTAACATTTGTGCAACAGTCTATCAATCGCTCCTCTATCTAAGTCGGTGAGCTAAACATACTATCTAAATTCAGCCTCTCTCTCTCTCTCGCTCTCATCTCTCTTATCCCTCCTCTTCATCCAGCCTGCTGAGCTAAACTTTGTCTCGAGTTATATACACTCAAGCAAAGTCAGAGCTTGACCAATGGAACTCAGGAGATGGCTATATTCAGTCTTATTGGAACGAAACACTTAGCACACCTGTCACTCATTCTTTCGCAGCAAGCCCCGCTGCTAATCCGTCTGTCAATCATTCTCTCCCTACCCAAATCGGAAGGCCAGTGGTCAGCTCCTACCTGTCCACATTCTTGCCCCAACTTTGTTCTCCTTTGTTGAGACGGTGAGTGACCTTGACAGGCATTCAGGTACATTTGTTATCAGCAACCACATCACCCCTGTCCTAAACTCTCTGCTCCGGCGGGAACTGTTACAACAGTCTTCCTCGATAGCAAGAAATATGCAGTACGTAGATGAGTATGTCTACCTGGGACGCATTATTGAACATGCAGAACTACCTAAACCCAAAACTAACAAGACGTCGTCACACGAGTCAGCGGCTTTCTCGTCCATAAAGACGGCACTAGACCATACCCACGACCAGAGTCTGCGCGCCTTTCTATTCAACTCCACAGTTCTACCTGCTATGTCTTATGTCGCAGAAACATGAGCTCTTACAAAAGAAATGGTCCAAATTCAGAGTGACCTAAGCCTCCCTCGCGAGACGTATGCTCTTATGTCGCAGAAACATGAGCTCTTACAAAAGAAATGGTCCAAATTCAGAGTGACCTAAGCCTCCCTCGCGAGACGTATGCTCGGCCTCCGGTGGCTAGCTCTCCATAGAGGATATCCTTTGACAGCCTCCTATCTTCCATGCAGTAAACATACCAAAACCACAGAAGACCTCGCTGGCTCAATAGCGAGTACATGCTGTGAGTGTTTGCTCTCTGTAAGACCATATTATGTGGCACTCTCTCTTGCCACCCAATCCCAAATATATGCCATAGATACTACATTCGAGACAATAGAGGCCATAAAACTACACGAAAAAGTGTGAATCTATAAGCCTGTGTCGTATTTCACGGTCTAGTTCATACGGCTGAACTTCAAGAGATCGGCACCTTTCGCCTTAGTTGCAAACGTCAGTTTTGGTGTGTGAAATTTAGACACAACTATAATGGACTAAACACAGCCGGGGAGAGATGTCAAGCTTACTCACACGCTGAGTGATGTCCCTACGACCTCTTGCGGTTACAGGAAAGGCACGAAACAAAAAGTTAGATGTACCCCCCCCCCTCCTATCCCCCCTCCCCGCGGGAATCCAGTTTACAGAAAAGGCTTTGGGAGTAAACCCTGAAAACAAATATTCATCCTGTGCTAACTCCAGTCTCGATAAATCTCGCCAAGGGTAGCTCAGGACGAGAGTGAGGTATAAAAGACGCAGTTGGTTCTTTCTCACTTTAATCCAAATCACCGCGCAAGTCACCCATTTCAGCGGACACAGCAAGAGAAAAAACTGTCCACACAGCTGAACAAAGAAAGTGACCTTCATCACGTGTGATGGACGAACGTCATATTTCCTTACCTACAGTTGTTTTCTTAATTTGTAGCTAACGTTGTTCATTGTATGTCTATCGCAAACCCAAGCATGATTGATGATAGAACAGTTTGGAAGTAAAAAATGTTTATGTCTGAATCGAGATAACCTAAACTTTGTAGTTTGTTTTTTTTTCTTCTTCGACAGCTGTCCTGAAACGGATTCGTGGGACGATGTATCGTAGTTTACAGTGAAACTGCGATATCTGCCCATTTCGGTCGTTCTAATTTGTCACTTTTCCATCCGATATGATCTCCTCACCTCTTCCCACACCAATCAATGTATCAAGTTCGAGTTGTAGGAGTGTACTTTCACGTGTTGCAGCAGAGTGAGAATATGCATTTATAGATGGATGTTTGGTGAAAAAGTATCTGCTTACATCTCATTATTACCCATCACTGGAAAAGAATCGACACCAATCGCCCAGACTGGCACGGCACTATTACTTAGGGTGTTCACAGACATAAGGCATCAAGAATAAATGAGGCTATACAGACACGATCGCTTCGCAAATCTCCATACAGCAACCGTTCTTCAACCCTAGTGATAGGGGGTGTCCTATTTCCTTGTACTAAATGCGACAGACAATTCCGAGCTCTGACTGGCTTATTTAGCCATCTTCAAACTCATGTGAACAGTGGCTTGGCTTGGCTTCGTTCGTTCTCAATCTCCCGCTACCAAGCCCTAAAAGGCCTTAAGTCGCAGAATGTAGTCCAGAGAACATAATGCATTGTGTCGTAGTTTACTGCGATATTTGTACCTTTTGGTCGAACACATCCGACTTCAGCAAGCATTATTTTAGTACCGCGTTAACTTTCCCTCTTCGATCCCTTCTCCTTAGCCAGTCTGCCCTGCTGCAGCCTGTTATCTATGATCACCGCATGGAGGTGTAGAAGGGTCTTGGCAGCTCTGTATCGCTGGCCCTGACGCTAGCAGTCAGCTATGGGTTGCTGACCACTGCAGCTCATGCGCTGCTCAGCATCTTGATCCCATGTGAACAGTGAATGTTGACAAAGTCGTCCTCATTGATTACAATGAACGAACAACACCCATCACTCGAACAATGCATAAGAAATATTCATTTTCATCAACCAAGTCAAAAATAAAGTATATTAACAGATATGTTTTTTGTATATATTTTTATTTCTCATATGAAGACACAAGAAAAAACACACAGAAAAATTGCACTTATATATGTGAAATAAACCACCAAAGTGTTTATGAGAAATGTACAGCTGAACAAGGGTAAAGAACAAAGTTTAAATATCAGCGATAAGATTTTTTTACACAAAGCAAATGACAAATAACACAAAGTGTACATGAAAAGCATTTGGTTAAAGTTTTAGTCAACATTGTGTATCACTTTTCTTGTGTCTTATAAACATATCCTATATTTCTATCTGTCATACAATATATTTTTATGAACATATTTTATTATTTCATCTTTCATCCGGTTGTTTTTTTTTTATACACCAAAATTTATATTTGTATCTTTCACTCAAAATATTTTCATAATATTGTTTTGTTCCTCTCATACCGTAATGAGCTGTCATACAATGATTTTACATTTGCACCTCTCATTCAGAGCAGTGCATGAGCTGACAGCAGCCAGCGACACATCGTTGGCTGCTTGCATCAGGGTCAGCGAATCATAGCTGTCTCCATGTGGGAGGCCCTGGAAACAGACGGCACTAGTTCCTAGTGTAGTCTGGCCAAGGGATATGGATCACAGTGGGAAGGCAAACCCAGTACTCAAAAAAGCCAGGTGAAATCGGATGTGTCAGGCCAAATGGCGCAGATATCGCAGTCTCACTATAAACTATGACACAGTCAAAATGTCCTTTTCAGAACAGACGTCAAAGAAAAAGAAGAAGTATTTCTACTTCAAAATTATTTTAAATAAACAATTTATATAATTTTGTATCTCCAATTAACCCTTTACATCCTAACCTGCCCATTGTATGTTGTTTGGAAACCGAAGACACTACTAATATGTTCAATGCAACTTCATTTCTTGTTCTGTTCTGGGATAGCATTTACATCTCATAAGTAAAAAAATAGTATATGAATAAGGCAAAGAAGTATCTCCCTGCTCTTATGAATATGTATTTCCTGTTTTAAGGCTTAGGGTGTAAAGGGTTAACAATTAGCAGGCCGCCGAAGATAGAATTGTCAGACCGAAAGGTGCAAATATTTTCAGTCAAGCTGTAAACTAACGACACAACGCATTCCGTTCTCATGACTACTTCCTGCTACTTGCAAAGCCCTGGTCAGGGCTTGGTAGCGGGAGATTGAGAACGAACGCAGAAGAAGAAGTACAATTAGCATAAATAAAGCCCAGAACATACTGAACACTTTTTTGCCCCCAAAAAAGAACTGTGGCTAGGAAATGATCCCATAAATAATGTGAATCTGTTTATTTACCTGGACCAAGAAGTTACAGAAACACCAACATAATAAATCATGAGATTTCATGAAGGAAAGTAGCAGGATGACTCAGCTTCAATTGCATCAAACTTAGAAACATCAAGTCATGGGGGGTCACACATTCAACAGCATGGTTATTCCAGCCATGGTATATGGCTGTCAAGTATGGAAATTATGAAAAGCATAAGCAGAGAAGCTTTGATTCTCTCAAAGGACACTATAGGAAGAAGAACATTGACAGTATCTCTACCAAACTCAGTTTACAACACCAAAATGAGGCATAGATACTGCGTTGCACACCGGACACTAAAATGAAATGAAACGTGACGTACTGGTAGCACTACAGCTTTAAGTGTACACTTGATCGTAGTACACTTCTAAATGTTGTTATAGCCGGAGGGGTGTTGAGGATGAACTCGCAACACCAATTAAATGCTCCCATGACATGTGTCTCATAAGCCTCTGACAACAAAGTCGAAACTCCTGGCCTTCGCGTAGCAGAACTGTTTTGATTAACAAGAGAAAGGGCGGAAGGCAAGTCACTGGTGCCTTAAAACCAGTTGTTTAGGGCAGATGAGGCTTGAAAGCCTAGGAATGCCGCTCATCTAGGAAAAGGAAAACTCTTATTTCAAACCATCTGAAGCCTTGCTGATAAGATACTGGTGTATCTTGTAAGGTTTTGTCAGATGTGGATGTGCAACCTGTTTTCTGATAACCCTGAATGTTGGTCAGCATCTATCAAACTTGACAACGGACGATGTGCGAAGGAGCACACGCAAGAGGATACAATGTCTTATCCTAGAGTGAGGAAAGACAACTTCAGCTGAGTGTTGTAGCAGGGCAGACCAGGCCCTTAGCCTTGGTTGGTGGCTGGTCTAGGAGTGAAGTCATGACAGGCGAACAGATAGAGCATAGCTCTGCTGATCCGGCAGCTTCTGCAGCTTGTCTTGTTCCAAATGTATTGGTATCACCTTTCCCTTGGAATAAACAAGGCAGACCGAGAAAGGGACAATACTGCATGGACAACATATGGTCTCTATATTTTTGCCCGGGCTTTGTGCTAATAGCACAATTACTATCGTCTGACAAGATGAAAAGAACCAATGAGTGAGGAGTGAGTGATCGTCCACCATTGAGACAAAGAGATGGCCTGAGTAAAGCCCATGCTCCAACATAGTACTCCAAGATAAAAGACCAAAATGAATTTTTTAACTATCTTTTTTGCAACCTGGCACCAGACACAAATTCTGCTGAACTGAATGCCAGGATCAAAGACTAAAGTATATACAGATTTATCTCATGCCAGTATGACAAATTGGTTATTGGTTTCACTACACAGAACGGAGGGGCAGGAGCATTCCTGAACCTACCAAATGGCAGACAAATAACACTGTCACTCGCTACTGGTAAGTACACAAGCAATTTCAGAGCGGAGGCAGAGGCACTGAGGGCGGCAGTGGAAGAAATGGTGACACACAGTGAAAATGAGAGCCATATAGTCCTGCTGACAGATGCTCTCGCCGTAGTCACAGCGCTAAAAAGCCAGAAAAACACTGAGCTTAATGACTTAAGAGCAGCACTCTGCAAACTGTGCCAGCAGTCCGCACCAAAAAGGGTAGTGGTACAGTGGGTTCCGTCACACTGCAACATCCAAGGCAACGAGGAGGCCGACAGACTGGCAAAAGAAGGTGCAAGACTACCACAAACAGATACCAGTATGACGTACGAAGAGTCAAAACGGCTTATCAAAGCCAGATACATGAACAAATGGGAAACCGAACATACTGGTTACACCAAAAACAATGCCTATTACCAGTTGAACCGAAGAGAGCAGGTCGTTGTCTTCAGACTTCGCACTGGCCACAACAGACTGAGGTACCACCTATTCAACAAATTGAAGATAGGGTGTACCGACGAATGCCCGTGCGGTACTGGTAAAATGACCGCTGAACATCTGCTGCAGAACTGCCCGACATACGAGGATCAGAGAGAGCAGATGTGGCCATTACCAGTGGAACTGCAAGACAAGCTCTATGGCAGTGGCGAGAGCCTCAGGATGACCGCCGCTTTTTTCGAAAAAATAATGGTTACTGTCTGACTGCGTACACAGAAGAAGAAGAAGAAGAAGGTTATTGGTTTCCAGTGCTGAGGGGTGTGTGTGTGTCATCATGTGTGTTCTTTCCACACTTTTATTCATAATCTATACGGATAAAATTATACATTTGACTAAACCCAATGATGAGTCCCTAAATAAATTTGATGTTTGCAGATGACCAGATCATTTTTTTGCAAAAATTGAGAAGACCTACAACACCCCCTAACCTATCTAAATTTCACTTGTTATGAATATGACATGAAGATTGACACAGACAAGACAGAGACTATGTGGGTATCAAGGAGTCATAAAGTGCAGAGAAGTTTCCACAGCAGTGACTTTGTTATCAATCAAGTATGGGGGTTCAAGTACCTAACTAGTATGTTCACTGATGATGGTAGACGAGACAGAGATATCGCACAGTGAATTCAAAAGGCAAACTGGTTATGAATCACCCTAGATTGCTTCTTTCAAATAAGAGGAGGCTGATAAATACAATGTTTATTCCTACATTATGTTACCAATGTCAGTCTTCATCCTTACTAGCAAGAGCTGTGAGATGTGCTGCGTGAGAAGTGCCTTCGGAAAGACAATCTGTGACCGAATTCAACACCACGCTGAGGCAGATAGTGAGGACAAACCCAGTTGGTGCCTACATTGATGCCTAACAAATCAAGTGGTTTGGTCATTTAGTCAGAATGAATTATGATCAGCATGCAGCGAGAGCATATCATATGCAGGTCTCCGATCCACAAGCAAAAGGCCGACCTCGACACCGGTGTATCGAGAGTGTCTCTGACACTCTCAGGAAGTTACATCTAACGATAGTACAAGCCTTCCTCCTGACAACAAAAAATGTGCGCATCCCAGCTCTCTGTGTTGCTGCAAGGTAGGGGCAGTAGGACCAAACAGAGAAGAAATCTCATAATCACAATTGTTTTCATAAATAAATGTCATTTTTTATTTCTCAATCAAATATATTAGCAAACACATTTTACAACTTTATCACCCATTTCAAATCTACAAAGTGTTATTTAAAGGTAAATAAGGCGGAACTGAAACAATTACAAACTTTCCATACTTGGACACCCACATTCGATCTCATGGGAGATTCACTTATTAAATAAAGAACAGAATGATTCAGGCAAAATCAATCTTCGAGAGTATGAGGGGAATCTTGTGCAACAAAACCATATCACTGGAATTAATAAGGAAAAGACTATACATTTGAAAAACAAATGTCATGTTTTTAACTCATTCACTCCTGCGAGCCGATACATCGACTTCCGGATTTTTCCAGAAAACCCAGGAGCCGATATTTCAGCTGTTGCAACTGTGTTCACAAAATAACACATTTTCCCATTCTTAGTTCTCCTAAATGTTTTATTTTGGTTATTAACGGAAGTCCATATTTTGTACTTTTTATTTCCTGAAGAGGTAGTGTGTGTTTCATTGAAAACATGTTTATATTCGTACTTGAAAACCAATTTTTTTGTTGAGTGCAGCATTGAATCTAGCCCATGCCCCTTGAGTCAGACCAAATAGAGTTTTTACACTACAAGCTAGGTAATGGTTAAATTATGTTATTAGCAACAGTAGTGATGATGAAAATATTGATCGTTCTGATAGCATTATTTCAATTTCTTTATCTAGTCTTACTTCTACAAGTAAGTCAAGCGATAAAAGTGATACTAAATCTACTGACAAGGGGGTGTTGCCCTCTTTTGTCTCAAGCAATAGTAGCAACAGTTAACAACTTCAGTAAAGATTCATGATCCTTTGTAGCCATACTAGTGTGTATAATATAAATGTGTATACTTATATATTTAATAGAGCAGGAACATTATTTCTGGGTGTGAGTAAATTGTAAACACTCACGCTGATGTTGATTGGTGCGTTTATTTTTTTAGCACGTTATCAATTTCTCATGCCTTGAGTAAAATATGAATACTGTGAAAACTGCACCAAATTAGGTGTAACTTTCAGAACATCTCCCCATGTGGATTACCGTCAATAGAAAGCCATTACATTATTCGTGAATTGGTTCAGAGCTGAATAATGTGTTGATGAGGGGGAAAATGTTTTTCATAATTTTCAAAAATAAAAACTATTATGCAACTATATTTTGTCATACACAAATGTATGTGTCACCTCTATTTGTATATATATATATATATATATATATATATATATATATATATATATATATATATATATATATATATATATATATTCCAGTATGAGAATGGAGATGGAAGCAGTGACCTCAGCACTGAAATGGATATCTGAGACATCTATAACACGGGCTATAATCGTGACAGACACGCAAGTCATACTTCAGAAGGTACAGAAGGGATGGCTTAGGAAGGAGTGGATACCAGCTGTTGAGGCCTCAAACCTCCAGGGGTTGACCTGGATCTACTGTACTGCTCATGCTGGGGTTCAGGGCAATGAAAGAGCTAACATCATGGCTTCACAAGCTCCCATCATGGCCCCATTAGTGATGGATAAAAGTGACATTTTGAAATCAATCAATGACCGCCTGCTAGATGAGGACACTGCAATAGACGAAGCAGCAATCCTCAGACTGCAAAGTTTCAACATTAAACGAGGTTCGAGCAGAGTATGGCGCATGAAAGGGCGGAGCAGGAGAGTGTACAACCAGCAATCTACAGGGACCATCAGCATCCATACCTTACGCCATTTGATGAGAGAGAATGAGCACCTATGGGTATGCCCGGAATGCAATGATGTAGATTTTAGAAACAGAAACACCTGTATTCCATTGTATTCAGGTCGCAATTGTGAACAGTTAGGTATATAATATGTATTATTTCAGGGAACTTTTAATGAAGATAAACAGAACTAGCTGTGTTTGAGTTTTACATTAGATAAAAATTGCGTTTAGAGGTCCAAAATATTTGGGAGTGAAGGCGTTAATTTCATAAAAGAAAATTAGTCAAATATGATTTATATAGATGTTCCTTATTTTTAATGGTATTTGTAAACTCATTTTATAAACTTTCCTGTAACTCAATAATGTTTTAGACAAATATTTTATAATTTTAATTAAAATATTTATGTATGCACATATTTTATAGCTTATTTTATCTCATTCAAAATTATTTTCAAACACACATTGTATAGTATTGTATGTCCTTCAAAACGTTGAATATGCATATTTTATAGTTTTATATCTCATTCAGTATGTTTTCATATACATCCAATTACATAATTACCAAGGTATGTCTGCGTGTTTACCGCAGTGGTCTGTAAGTAAAAATGTTTACCACCTATGGGTATGCCCGTAGTGCAGTGACGTAGATTCTTAGAAACAGAACAAAACCGAACAGAAAAATGTGTAGAGCCTCCAAATTGAGCACCACCAAAAGAAGTCTTCAGAACATGATGTGGATTTGATTCGTTTGATTTAGTATATGTCCCGACGAAGGGTCATGCTTTTGGTTTGTGTAATTATGCTGATAATTTTGTCTTTTAAAAAATTACAGAGCATATAGAGAAGTATGAGGTTTATGAAAATATTTGTTGTTATTTGAGTACACAAAAAAAGGTAAAGGTGCTGAGAGGGCAACTGAAAATTCAAGGAATCTTAAAAGAATTAACAACAAGAAAAATGCTAGCTTGTTTGAAAGCTAACACCTTTGAGTGTTGGGTGAAGAAAAAATAAAGTGAAAAAAATGTTTAATAGGTATTGTCAGATACTGTACTGGGATCAAGATGCTGAGCAACGCATGAGCTGCAGTGGTCAGCAACCCATAGCTGACTGCTTGCATCAGGGCCAGCAAACCAGAGCTGCCAAGACCCTCTACACCTCCAAGCGGTGATCCTGGATAACAGGCTGCAATAGGGCAGACTAGCTAAGGAGAAGGGATCGAAGAGGGAATGCTAACTCGGTACTTAAATAATGCTTGCTGAAGTCAGACGTGTTGGACCAAAAGGTGCAAATATCGCAGTCAAGCTGTAAACTACGACACAACGCATTCTGTTCTCTGGACTACATTTTGCTACTTAAGAAGCCTTTTTCAGGATTTGGTAGCAGGAGATTGAGAACGAACGAAGCCAAGCCAAGCCAAGATACCACATTGAGAAAAAAAATACAAACACAAACTAGATTACAACCAATAAGCCTTCATCAGGGAGAACGAACAATAATAAACTAGCGAATCATAGAAGAAGGGAAGAATGCATAAATGGGGGATGTTAATATATAAGGAGAAAATAGGGCGCTTAACTGAGAAAACATTGCATCACTTCTACTCAGGTTGGATGCCGGATACCAAGTGAAAAACAAAGGTCAGATGAAGTGACCAGGAGGGCGTAAGAAGTGAGAAATGGCCAGATAAGCCAGTGGTAGCCAAATACGGAAAAGACCAAATGGTGATATAGGTGGAGGGAAAAGAGGAAGGCAAATGGATAAGGACTGGTATGAGATGAGAATTTCAGAAAAGGTATGAAAAATATTAATGCTATGTGGCTAGAGGCAACCCATGCTGGAGATCAGTCTGTTCTCAAGGGTGGATCGATGATGATCTATTGGTTGAAGGGAAGGATGTGAGGCAGGCAAGTGGTGCAGGAAGTAGGAAATCCTGTTAGGTTCAACTGTTATTGTTTCTTTCATATTGTACAGTTTGATTGACGGGAAGATCTTCTGTGCTGATTTTGCTAGTATTGTTTAATTTCAAATCTCATATAAAATGTTTCTTTACACATTTTATGGTTTTATAAATCTTTAAAAACGTGTTTCATACACACATTGTATAGTTGCATATTTCATTCAAAGTGCTTTCATTCACATAATGTATAGTGGGTTACTTAAAACCTCAATAAATATGTTTGCCAACAAAAGAATTATATTTGTATCTCTTATTAAAAATATGCTACGCCCAAACAGTTGTTAATAACTGTATCGTTCCTACATTGTCTTTAAATCCAAAAATATAATAGATTCAACTTGGATGAAAATGTTTTCATATAATAATTGTATATTTTATCTCTCACTAAAAATCAGGTCAGTTAAAGTGCCATCTCTGCATGGTCGGCTGCAATGGATCTCCAGTGTACTCTATATCTTGCCGTAATTGTGCAATCTGAGATGCTTTTTTTAGACCATCTTCAGATGTTATCCACCCACTTAAAAAGTTGTCTGCCTCTTGAATGACTGCCTTCCCCCTACCCTCTAGTATGGTCTTCAACAAGGAGGTATGTCTTGTTATATGACCAAAAAAACGTAACTGTTATTAAAATTAAAATAGTTTTATAAAAAAATAAGAAAGTTGCTAATGCAATGGTATATGGGTGTAAGGTATAGAGTCTACACAAATCAGACGCAGAGAAGCTCCGCATTACCACGGGGAGGAAGACTAGCATCTGGTCAAGCAAAATATACTGATCAGACATGTTAGTCAGGGTCAAGTAAAATATACTGGCTAAGACCCTTACCGTGACTTCCCTGTAGCCCTTCCTGGAAACAGGCTGTTTTCATGGTGGCCTGGCTAACGAAGGTAGGGGATCTACATGATCCCAGCAGTAGTGAGAGAAATGCAGATGAAGCCAAGCAGCATTGCACCACCACCTGGAGAACTCCAGTTCACCTTCATCAACATGCTCGGGTTATGAGGAAAGCTACAACAAACCACCACTTAACGTCCTTTTAAAGGACACACAAAAGAATAAATCTACTCATTGTGGGCATTCAACGCCAACATCTCTCACCAAAAATAGTTTTACAAAAATTAGAAAGTTGCTAATGCAGATGATGGACATTAAGGTCAGGGCTCAAATCTTCAATAGTATGGTTATTACAGCAATGGTATATGGGCATGAGGTTTGAAGTCTACATAAGTCTACAGAGAAGTTCTGTATTTTCAAAATTGCAATGGAGCAAAGAGTTCTAAATATCTCCCTAAGAGACCTCACCCGAAATATCGACATCCATGACCAAAATGAGTTTCTCCCATCAACAGTATTATCATGCGCACAAAAAAAAGTTACTAGAATTTTCTTCCCTTAAAACTATATGTAATTTAAGTTCTTAGAGTTGTTATTCAAGAGTGCTTTATTTCACATTCAAATGTTTTTATACATGTTAGTCTTGAGAGACAACTGTATATTTTTAGCCCTCACTGAAAATGCTTATACAAATTATATAGTTCTATTCATTCAAACTGTTTTTATAAAAAAATTTATAACTTTACCATCCATTTAAAATAATTATATAGGCATTCATTTTATAACATAATATTTCAATTACAAAAAATGCTGTAGTTTAACAAAGATTTACATTCCTTGCGCATTCCTTTCCACCCCAAAAGACTGTCACATAAACTTTATTTAATTTTTCATTCAAAATATTAGGTATCAAGACGCAGAGCATCGCATTAGTTGCAGCGGTCAGCGACCCCCATACCTGACTGCTAGCATCAGGTCCTGCGAACCAGATCTGCCAAGATCCTTCTACACCTCCACAGAGTGATCCTGGATAACAGACTGCAATAGAGCAGACTGGCTAAATAGAAGGAATCAAAGAGGGTAGGCAACCCAGTACTCACAAATGCCTGCTGAATCAGATGTGTCGGACCAAAAGGTACAAATATTGCAGTCAAGTTGTAAACCACAACATGACGCATTCCGTTCTCCGGACTACATTCTGCTACTTGCAAAGCCCTCTTCATGGCTTTGGTAGTGAGAGATTGAGAACAAACGAAGAAGATGAAGATTCAACATATTTTCATTTGACAACTGTTAATATCTATTCTTCTATTCTAAATTTGTATATGCAGAATTCAAATAGTATCTTTCAACAAAAGAGCTATTCTATACTTTATTAGAAATAAATACATCCAAGCTGCACCAGCCTTGAAGGTTAAAAGCCGATAAAAACATTAAAATTTTAATACATGTTTTGAAGACATTTCATACGTTTACATAGGTTTTCCATTCTCATTTCTTAGGCTCTCATTTTATTTCTCTTTCTTGAAATATCTCTCTATTATTATTGTTATTCATTCATTTCTATCCCTTTTTCGGGAAGAAAGACTAACAACATCTGGTCAGAATAAACATACTGATCACACATGTTAGTCAGGGTCAGGCAAAATATACTGATCACACATGTTAGTCAGGGTCAGGCAAAATATACTGGCCAAGACTCTCAACTCAGCTTCCTCATTGCCCTTCCTGGAAACGGGCTATCTTGATGGCAGCCTAGCTAATGAGGTGAGGGATCGATGCAATTCCCATAGTAGCAACATGCAGGTGAAGCCAAGCATAGTACAATCTCCTGGAGGACCCAGGTCCACCTTCATCAGCACGCTCAGGAAGTCAGGAAAGCTATAACAAACCACCACTAAACATCCTTTTTGGGCGCACAAAAGGGTAAATCTACCTATTGTGGGCATTCCTTCAAAAACAACATCCCTTTTTCTGTATTACATCTATATGTATATACTTGTGTTATTGTTTTTCCACCCCATATCTTTGTACAGGTGTGTCTCTTCATATTTTAGTTTTTGTGTATTTTTGTAATTTGTTCATGTATTCATTTCTTATTTGGCTCACCCTACTTCATAGCTGGCTTGTAATGTCTCGCACTTTCCTGGACACTTTCGGGTATAGATCTGAACTAAACCTCTCATTTTACATCACGTTTTGTTTTTTGTTGTGATTTGCCAGTAGTTTAAATTCATTCTTTGCACCTGATGAGGGCTTGTGAACATAACAAATGTATCATTTTGTTTTTGCCCTGGGTTGGTCACTGAACCATTATGTGTATTTGTTTCTTTAATTCACTCATTCAGATGTTTTTAATATAATAATTTGTTTATTTTAAATCTCATTATCAATGACTATATACAAACATTTTATATTTAATGTCTCACTTTCAATCTTGCTTTACATAACAATGTTATGTCTATTTCTAGCTCAACATATACTCATACAAAAAATATTTTTTTTAAATATCCCATTCAAAATTTGTTCACATAGAATGCACATTATCATCTCTCATTCAGTGTTTTCATACACAAATTGTATATTTGTATATCTCATTCAACATATTTTTATACAGCAAATTGTATAGTTCTATATCTCATGTAAACATTAGTGTATCTCATTCCAAATGTTTTCATACAGAAATTATATATTCAACAAGTTTTCATACACAAATTGTATAGTTTTATATCAGAATCAACATGTTGTCATATACAAATTGTATAGTTTTATAACTCATTCAACATGTTTCATACATAGATAGTATCGTATTATATCGCATTCAACATGTTTTCATACATAAATATTACAGCTTTATATCTCATTCAACAAGTTTTCATAAATAAATAGTATAACTTTATATCTCATTCAACATGTTTTCATACATAAATAGTACAGCTTTATATCCTATTCAACATGTTTTCATACATAAATAGTATAGTTTTATATTCCATTCAACATGTTTTCATACATAAAAAGTATAGCTTTATATACCTATATCCCTTTCAACATGTTTTCATACATAAATAGTATAGTTTTATATCCTATTCAATATGTTTTCATACATAAATAGTATAGCTTATATCTCATTCAACATCTTGTAATACAACAACTGTATGTTTATCTCTCACTCAAGTTATTTTCATACAGAAAAAGTTTATATTTTTATTTCGCATTTGAAAAAATCATATCAGAATAGCATCTGTAGTACCTCTCACTTACATAAACAGTCACAATAAAAGATTTTAAAAAATCATTTTTCTTCGTCTTCTTCTTTGCATGCAAATTTCTAGCCATTAAAGCTCGGTACTTGCAAATAATCATCCATGTCCACATTTTCTGATGATAATTCACAACAGACAAACCAAAACTTGTTGAAGGAAAAATAAAGTACATTTATAAAAATACACGCCTGTAAATTAAATTTGGTGTGGTTGATGGCTGTGAAACGATTGGCAGAAATTAATAGGTCTGATCTACGAACTTCAACTGAAACTATAAAGCATACATACATCATAAAACTTCCACAACAAGGGTTGAACATGCAGCATATTGAATGAGCTGACAGCAGCCAGCGACTTATCAATGGCTGCTTGTATCAGGGTCAGCGAACCAGAGCTGATGAAGACCTTATTTCACCTCCAAGTGGCGACCCTGGAAACAGACTGCACTAGTGTAGTCTGGTTTAAAGAATTGGGATCGATGTAGTAAAGCAAATTCTGTACCCAAAAACTGCAACTTAAACTGGATATGGCAGGCTGAAAATCATTGATTCATCAAGTTGTGCCTGCAGGATTTTTCATGATCGGCATTCTTTACCTTGACCAACTCTGGTGTCTCTATATCTGTGTTTTTCCACATCATTGGCCATGCTTTGGCCTTCTCCTCCAGTGATGTTAGAGCATGATCTATCCAAAAGCTTTCTGTTGTGATATTTTCTTCAGGAATCTACAAGGTTAAATCACCTGCTGCAAACAGATCTGTGTGCACTTTTTGGAATATTCTCTACTATATTAATTGATGTTTAGTTTAGCTTAGTTGATGAATCAACGTTTATTGCACACGGATTAACCCAAAAGTGCTCTGTTCTCTCCATATTTTTGGAGAATCTCAGAACAATACACAAAGTCTGTAGCACCGACGAGGATCCCATAAAAGATTGGGTAGATTCTTAACAAAATTTTGAATTTTGCCCGGGCACGGCCATTAAGCCTACTCTTTTCAATTTTCAAGGGATTTTTAAAGTGTACGATACTGAACACGGGCGTCCGATCTCTACTACCCAGATCTCTGGTGAAATACCAGTTAGACAACATAAAAAAACTCCTGTCTCCACTGTGATCTAAACCCACGACCTCCAGCACCCAAGGCCGACATCTTACCCCGAGACCACTCAGTCCCCTTATATTATTATTAATATTAATTTATATATATGAGAAACAATGTGGGTGACAGGATTCCCCTTGAGTTTAACTTCTACCGGCTATCTTTTACATTTGAGCAGAGTTGTTAGAGAACTTGTTCTCAAGACAACATTGACCAGGTACACAACCTCATCACTTATAGCTCCAGTCCACCCTAACCCTAACTTGACTATACAAATAATGATAAAACAACAAGGACGGTTACTCCACATCACAAAGTTGAGATTTCAAACAATGAATTTGTGAACACATATTAGTAACAACAGCATTCACTACATGACCGACTATATGAGCAAAGAATAGTAACACTGTAATCTAGCAGGTATGTCTTAAGAGGTGATTGAGGGTTGAGCATGGAACTGGCTAACCCATCCTACAAAAACTTTAGCACACATTTATGAAAACATGATCCAAAGGGAGCTGACATGGTTTTGATTGATGTAAATGCCTTTCCTTTTAAGCATATGCATGGCAGAGTGGTTAGAGTTTATATTCTCACTTAAAAACTGATAAGAAAATCACATTAATTCATTCTTACATCGCACACTGTCACCAACCAAATCACATTAATTCATTTTTGTATCGCACACTTTCACTGACCAAATCCTATTAATCCATTCTTGTATCGCACACTTTCACTGACCAAATCTTACTAATCCATTCTTGTATCGCACACTTTCACTGATCAAATCCTATTAATCCATTCTTGTATCGCACACTTTCACTGACCAAATCCTACTAATCCATTCTTGTATCGTACACTTTCACTGACCAAATCCTATTAATCAATCCATTCTTGTATCGCACACTTTCACTGACCAAATCACATTAATTCATTTTTGTATCGCACACTTTCACTGACCAAATTCTGTTAATTCATTCTTGTATCGCACACTTTCACTGACCAAATCCTACTAATCCATTCTTGTATTGCACACTTTCACTGATCAAATCCTATTAATCCATTCTTGTATCGCACACTTTCACTGATCAAATCCTACTAATCCATTCTTGTATCGCACACTTTCACTGACCAAATCACATTAATTCATTTTTGTATCGCACACTTTCACTGACCAAATTCTGTTAATTCATTCTTGTATCACACACTTTCACTGATCAAATCCTACTAATCCATTCTTGTATCGCACACTTTCACTGACCAAATCCTACTAATCTATTCTTGTATCGTACACTTTCACTGACCAAATCCTATTAATCAATCCATTCTTGTATCGTACACTTTCACTGACCAAATCCTATTAATCAATCCATTCTTGTATCACACACTTTCACTGACCAAATCACATTAATCCATTCTTGTATCGCACACTTTCACTGACCAAATCACATTAATCCATTCTTGTATCGCACACTTTCACTGACCAAATCACATTAATTCATTTTTGTATCGCACACTTTCACTGACCAAATTCTGTTAATTCATTCCTGCATCGCACACTTTCACTGACCAAATCCTATTAATCAATCCATTCTTGTATCGCACACTTTCACTGACCAAATCACATTAATTCATTTTTGTATCGCACACTTTCACTGACCAAATTCTGTTAATTCATTCCTGCATCGCACACTTTCACCAACCAAATCTTATTAATCCATTTTTGTATCGCACACTTTCACTGACCAAATTCTATTAATCCATTCTTGTATCGCACTTTCACTGCCAAATCACATTAATCCATTCTTGTATTGCACACTTTCACTGATCAAATTCTATTAATTCATTCTTATAATTCATACTTTCACCGACCAAGTCATATTTATTTATCCTTGCACTCTTCATTCTATTTACATACCACATCAATCCATTCTTGTCTCTCACTATAGCAATTCATCATGCAGAACTACAACTATAAATCATATTAACATTAATGTTTATATTAAGCAGAATTTACATTATGGCACTTCGAGCAGACACATAGGTGCTCAGTTTCTATCAGCAGATAGCAAATGTATGGATACTTATGGTCCCTGTACCCCCTCATTGTACACACTTCTGATTCCCACAGACATACCTTTTTGATTGACCCTTATCTGGTTACAAACTGCTCAGTTTAATTCAGTTCATTCCATAACCTCTACAGATTGTTGGGGCACCCCTTCTGATACCTCTACAGTCCTGGGCCACCCCTCTCTCTCTGCGGCTGCCTATTCTGTCTTCTCAGGTCGTAGGTTAGTTTATCCATGCATGTTGTCCTCCCATCGTTTTCTAAGACGTCCCTGTCTTCACTTGCCCTGTACTGTGCCCTGTAATATCATATTTGCAAGGCCCTTGGACCTCGAGACAAGACCATAGCTAGCCAATTTCATCAGTGTGAGGAGGTCGTCGTACAGTCCATTTGCATTCTTGATTTATCATATTATTTCATCATTTGTGATACGGTCTTTGCAGGTGGCATTTAGGAGTCTTCTATAACATATCATCTCCATGGCCTGGATTCTTCTCCGGATGTCTGCTGTAATGGTCCATGTTTCGCAGGTGCAGAGGAATATTGAAAGGACCAGTGAGAGTATTAGTCTGACCTTTATGACAATCTGTTAATTTCTGATTGCAGTGTTTATCATCTAACAGGCATTCATTTATTCTGTATGTCTGTCTCATACTTATCTATTGTACAAACTGCGGGTGCCTTTGAAGACAACATATCAGATCTATTATTCACATAAGCCTTAGCACAGATTCATACATATACAGTTAAAGATCTGTCTCCTGTGGGTTTCAGGGAAGCCAGATTAATCATAGTGCGACTGTGTCTATGTGGGTGGCTTTGACTTTTACTCTGTGATAACACTTTGTGAATATCTGGAAAATTATTTGGTACTTACAGTTTCCTGTGCCAATTGTTATGAACAAAGAGATTTAGACCTGTCATCCTACATTCCCAACTTATTGGATGTCACACCCCTACTGCCTTGCACAATACCTGTCAACGGGAAAGGCTTCGGGGATAAACCATAAGGTCAATCAACCTTTCAACTTTGTTTTAATACCTACAATCTAGTGTTATAGGATCATGCGGAGGTCAGGAGGTACCTTTACCTGATATCCAAACAATTTAATTCTACCTACAAGTTCTAGACAGCTCTCGGAAACTCAAAATTAATCTATTCTCAACCCTCGCACATTTCCCTATGTTTCCTGGCACTCTCACTGTGTCCTGGAACTTTCACTATAAATCACAGTCATTTTTTTCCGTCTGTCTCTCAGAATGATCACAGCAGTTTGTCCCACTCAAAGTCATCATCAAGCTCATCTGCGTGAAGGAAGTTTGGATTGAAGACAATGTTTGTGACATGAGTCTCCACCTAAACAAACAAAAAAATGAATATTAAATGGAATAACAAATTTCATTCACAAAACAGTGAATTCATTAGGCTTGCAAAATATTTATTAACAAAGTAGTGGCATCTATCACAATGTTAAGTATATCATAGTGCTTATAACAAAATAGTGACATCTATCATACAAGAGACCTAGGGATTATAATAGATCATACAGGTAAGGTGAGTGAGCAAGTTCAGGTAGCAGTGAAGAAGAAAATGCAATGTTAGATATGATAAAAAGAAATACTAAACATAGGAGCAAGGAAGTGATAGTCAAACTGTATAAAGCATTAGTTAGACCTAGATTGGAGTACTGTGTACAGGTGTGGGTTCCTTATCATAGAGAAGATATAAACATGCTGGAAAGAAAACAAAAAAGAGAGACAAAGCTGATAGTGGGATTCCAGAAATACAGTTATGAGGAAATACTCAGAAAAACTGGCCTTTAGTGTCTAGTAAAGAGAAGAATTCGAGCTGACTTTATACTGATTTATAAGATGATCAGAGGAACGAATAAATTAGACTATAACAAGTTTTTCAAAATACAACCACCTACAAGAACAAAAGGGCATAGCTACAAATGAACTAAAGAGAGGTTCAGATTAAATATTAGAAAATATTTGTTTAGTTAGAGGGTGGTCAATGCTTGGAATGAATTGCCACGGGAGGTAGTGCAGGGTGGGACAATTAATGCATTTAAGAATAGATTGGATGCGCTTAGCTTTTAGAGCAAGGGAATGTAAATGAAACTGGTTGTATTCAGACTCTGCAGAGTCTTCTAAACCAGTTTAAAGATGTTAAGTTAAGTAAAGCAAGTATATCATTTATAAACAAAATAGTAGCATCTATCACAATTTTAAGTATATCATAGCATTTATAAACAAAATAGTAGAATCTATCACAATTTTAAGTATATCAAAGCATTTATAAACAAAATAGTAGAATTGATCATTCAAGCAAGTATCTCATTGCATTTATAAACGAAATAGTGACATCTATTACAATGTTAAGTATATTTTAAATGCTCAGAAAAGTACTATAAGTGTAAACAATCTAGAACGAAAGTGGGCCAGGATAGGAGTTCAACGGACATGAGTTAACGCAACAATATGCGCGACCTGGTCTCAGAAGATCATTCGTTAACTCGTGTCCTTCTTTAAACATTGTTGTCCAGTTCTTCAATGTTGTCTTCGACACAATTTTGTCACCATACACTGCCTGGATTCCGCGATGAATGTTAACTGGTCGACATCCTTCAGCTGTTAGAAACCTAATCACCTCTCGCTGATCAGCACTGGATAAATTCCGTATAACACCCGCCATTTTTCAACAGTCTGCTGAGGAAACTATGAGTCAGAGGTTAATGGAATTTTTCAAACTTGACGGTTGGTATGTGCTGTTTACACCAGAAGTGACATCATGTGCATCGTACATACGTTCACTTGTTGCAGTTTGGTCCGGTTTCATTTGAATACGCCTCGTAGAACAAGAATAAAGTCATAAGTTGTTCTATCCTTGGTTTGTTTTGGCATTTAAATCTATGGAGCTACTTCTTGAAGTATAGTACTTATTAAGGGTTTGTACAGTAAGATACATAATCTAAACACTAATCACACAATGACAGGAACTATTGCAGAATGCAACCATGTCAACTGCACTAAGAGCGGACGGCGTAGGCTTGTGGTTAATTGACACATCTCACAATCTGAAGGTGCTGGGTTCGATCCCCATCACAGCACTGGCCGTTACCCCGGGGAAGCAAACCCTTAGAAAATGCAGGAGGAAGCAGACCCTTACATAAAATGCATGCTGAAGTCAGATGCACTGGGCCGACAGGAGCAAAATAAAAACCACACTGCAACGCATACCGCATTGTGAAATTGAAAAATAAGACACATGCCAAATTTTTTTTTTTTTAAATGCAATAAGGATTTCATACAAAACTCCAATGCACAAAGCCATTTGTATATCATTCCAAGAGTCAGCCTGGCTGTCACTTCTATGAAAACATTGAGTCTGGAGTCAGCAGATGCTTTCACAGAAAATCAAGCTATGAATTTACATAATCTGTGCTGTCCTCATACTGATGTATAGTTCTGAAACCTGGACTATTCATCGCAAATGTTGAGACATTGTACAATGAAAACATCACAAACAGTGAGACCTCATACAATGAATGTGGGCTAGTGGTTAAGTGACATGGCTTACAACCCAAAGGTGCTGGGTTCGATCCCAATCACAGCACCGGCCATTACCCAGAGGAAGCAAACCCTTAGAAAATGCAGGAGAAAGTAGACCCTTACATAAAATGCATGCTGAAGTCAGATGCACTGGGCCGGAAGGCACAAAATAAAAACCACAGTGCACCGCACACCGTCTTGGGGATAAGAGAAAAAAGGGAACGCAAAAAACAAAAATTACAATGAATTCTGAAACATCACAAATAATGAGACCTCATACAATGAATTCTCTAACATCACAAATGGTGAGACCTCATACAATGAATTCTCTAACATCACAGTAGGTGAAACCCCATACAAAGAATTCTCTATCACAAATGGTGAAACCTCATACAATGAATTCTCTAACACAAACAGTGAGATCTCATTCAATGAAATCTCTAACATCCCAAATGGTGAGACCTCATTCAATGAATTACCTAACATCAGAAATGGTGAAACCTCATAAATGAAGTCCGTAACACTTTATCCTCAATGACAATAGCCACTACAATTTCACTACTACATCTATACCACAATCATCAAGTATTAATAGCTCATGCACTGGACACAGTCACTCACCTGCACTGATTCCCCAGGAGATGATATACTGTTGTTTGAACTTGCTAAAAATCCATCTGGGAACAATGCATTATAGCAACAATTAGCAACAACAACTAATAACAGAGCCTGTTCTGTGAAAATGGTCAAAGATTTAGATTTAGATTCAGTCTACACATTTTTAGAATTGTTATTTGATTTATTCTTGATTTTGTGTTGACCTATATAACTATTGATCTCTTTCTTCATTTCTTGTACACAATGTGTTGTTGATCAATTCTGTTGTGTACTCTCTTTCATGAAATGATTTTCAACTGTCCACCATCTTCTTTTTCAGCTGTCATCTGTCTCTTTAGCCATACCTTTTACCTCTTCCTTAAAATTAACAGCAATCTTCTTTCTTTCTTTTCGGTTATCCTGTTATGTCTTTCAGCGTCAGGTTACGAAGACATCTCTAGAATGCGCCCGTCTGTGTGCCTCATGCACAGTAGCATTCACCGTCTTAGTTATTTCTGTAAGTGACCTTTTTCGTGGTCTGCCTTTGGCTATGAATCCATAGTAACTAAAAAGCATCGTTTGTTTGTGGGTGCTGTGTAGTGGTAGCCTTGTTATGCGGCCAAATATTTTGATGTAGTCTAATACTGGTGTTGTTCCCACTAGTCTCCTGATGTCATCGTTTCTGATCATGTCTCTCCATGTTACACCCAGTATTATTTCCAGCCATTTTATTTCTGCTGTTACAATGTAGTATTTTTCATTTTATGTTAGTGTCCAGTTTTGACATTGATAGCATAGTGTCAGGACCAAAATTGTGTTGTATAAAGCTCTTTTGGTAGTTATTGTCACGTGCTTGCAATTAAGTAATCACGTGCTTGCAATTAAGTAATTGTCCAATGATCTGGTTTGCCTTATTGCATCTTTGTTGGATTTCCACTGTAATTTTTCCGTCTGCTGATAACGTACTCCCTAAGTATGTGAAATCTTTCACCTGTTTGATTTGCTGTTTTTCAATGGCGATATTGATGTATCCAGATATTTTCATAGCCTCAGTTTTTTTCTACATTTATTTTCATGCTGTATTCTTTACATGTTGTGTTTAGTTTATCAATATGTTGTTGCAATTGTATTTCTGAAAATTGCTATGACTGCTTGATCTTCAGCAAAAAGAAGTTAATTTAAGAGTTCAACAGTGTTGCTACCTTCATTTGAGTTGGCTGTTTTATAAATGTGGTCTACATATGTAATGAACAACAAAGGGATAGCACATATCCTTGTCGTACTGATTTGATATTAAATTTTGCTGATAGTCCGGTTATTGTTCGAACAGAAAACCTGGGCTATTAATGTAAAGACTTTTGCACAGGTTTTGTTTTGGTAATATATTTTCTATGTAACCGTTTTTGTTATTTTTCTTTCCTTTTCCTTCTTTCTTCTTTATTTTATTTTCACTTAATTGAACTTATAATTTTAGAGGTTCAAAAAAAAGCTTGTGTTATGATGCATACATTATACACAAAACTATTCAGCTCTGATCAGGCATAACTCAACCAGCTGCCAAAGAATCAAGACGGTTAACACAACCTCATATGGTCAAACAGTAACCTTAACTCATTCACTCCAGAAGACTGAGCCACTGAACCACATCTATTCTTGCAATGTAAAACTATCACTAGGAAGTACAGGTATGTTCATACTTTTAGGAATAGTTTGGTATAGACAAACTTTTATGTATATGTATGACAATTGTTCAAGCTAATACAAGGCGCGCTTTGAAAGTAATGCCTCATATTTTATTCCATGAAAACCATAATAGATAAAAAGAGCACAAAAACACCATTTGATAGAGCAATGTCTTGCCTTCAAAAAACTATTTTTGCAACATAGTCAATACCCTTGGCTATAAATTTTCTCTAATAAGAGCATACATGCAGCGCCCATAAAAATCTGCACCAGCAGAGATGACCCACAGCTTCACAGCTGCTATGATGGCGTTGCTGCTAAAAAAATGTTGCACACACATTCCATCTTTCATTGACCCAAACAGATTAAGTCAGAAGGCACCAATCCAGATTATACAATGGGTGTGGTAGGACAGTCCAGCCAAGACTGACGATGTGCTCAATGGTCTTCAAACTGGTATGGGGCCTGGCGTTATCATGTTGCAAAAGACAGGCCGTCTTCTTCTCTAGTCTGACCCTGGAAATTCGAGCCTTCAGCTTAGTCAGCCTCGCAATGTAATGGTCAGAGTTGATGGTTTGTCCAGGTTCCAAGAAATCAAGAAGAATTACCCCTTTCCTATCTCAAAAGACAGTGCACATCACTTTACCTGCTGAGGGCTGCGTCTTGCACTTTTTCTTCCACTTCTGATGTGGAACAACATAATAAAATAGGAAGCATTACTTTTGGAGCACCCTCGTACCTTTCTGTACACTCATCAGTAGTTGTCTATGTGATCCTAGATCTTTAAGCACTTGTTTGTTCTATCTTCTTTTCTGTCCAGTTCACTGATTGCATCCTGTGATAGCACCCTTCTCAATGTCGCTATCACCTGAATTTATACATTTCTGCATCTCTGCATGACCTTGAAAAGACCTTCAGAATAACTTATTTTTCTAACTAAACCAGTTATCACAAGCCAGTATGAAATCGTCATTGTCAAAATGATTTCCTTTCAGCTGTTTTTTAAGTTTTGTGAAAAGAAAAAAGTCTGATGTAGCTAAATCTTGAGAATATGGTGGGTGTAGAAGAATTTACGATTGGGGGGGTACGAGATTCCAGAGTTACCATACGCAGATGACACAGTGATACTATCAAGAAGTGCAGAAGGGCTAGAGCAGCTACTTTCAGCTGTTAATGGACATAGTAAAGATCAAAATCTGTTCATAAACATAAATAAAACAAAGATAATGACGACCGACAAAACACAATGTCAGCATAAATTTACAGTGGGTGGTGAGGAAAAAGATCAGGCCACACATTTTGAATATCTGGGTTCCAGAATTGACAAAAATGGTGATTGCTCGAAAGAAATCAGAAGAAGACTAGCTATGGCAATGCAGAGACCGAATAGCCTGAAGAAATTATGGCAGAGTACCAACAAAATGATAAAAGTAAAAGTCTTGAGAGCTTGTTTTTTTCCTGTGGCAGCTTGTGGCTGTGAATTATGGACGATTATCAAAACTTCTAGAAAAAGAATTGAATCCTTTGAGTCAAAATGTTACAGAAAGATCCTCAAAATACCCTGGACAGAGACAAAAACAAATGTAGACATTCGGCAAGAGTTGAGCATAGAGGAGAACTGGTTTATCAATTCCATTTTGGCTAGAAAATGCAAATACTTTGGTCACATCAAGAGACACAACGGTCTTGAGAGAACGGTGATGGAAGGTATGGTGCCAGGCAAAAGAGGAAGGGGTAGATCAAGAAGACGATGGCACTAAGATATCCAGGAATGCCTGGGTATGACTGTGGCGGAGGCTGGAGTTATGGCAAGAGAACGAGTTTCTTTCAGACAGACTGTGATGGGAGCGACGTTCTACAAAGGACATGCTACATGATGATGATAAGAATTTCAATATTCAAATCGTTGGCTGTTTGCAGCACAAGCCTTGCTTTATGGGAAGTTGCGTTGTCTTGAAGCAAAGGCAGAATTTGAGTTTTCCCTCATTTTCTGGTCACAGTCTTTCTTAGTTTGGTAAGGAGATCTGCATAATATTGCCCATTAACTGTGTTGCCAAGAGGCAGGTAATCTTTCAATTTGACACCTTTGACGTCCCAAAATACAGTCAGCATCACTTTTCTTGAAGATTTCTGTGTTCTTGGCTTGACGTGTTGGTGAGCCCAGGGTTTTCCACTGCATGATATAAATTTTGGATTCTGAGTCATAATGGTGAACCCAAGTCTCATCTACTGTCACCATGGCCGGCAACATGTTTTTCGACCGACACATTTTGAGCAACTGGCCCCAGCAATCAACCCTCGTTTGTTTCTGTTCACATATCAGCAAACGCGGAACCCAGCGAGCACACACTTTTCTCATGTTCAGTCTGTTGTGTAAAATTATAAAAACTGTACTTTCATTCAGTTTTGCTGACCTAGATATCTCTGCAATTGTCATTTTCCTGGTCAATGATTTTCTTCATTCTTGCAGCCTTTTCATCGCGGCATTCTGAGGATGGTCTTCCTGATCTCCCTGTGTATTTATGTAGGTGTTTTCCCCTGCAACATCAAGAATTTTATCCCAGTTCTGGCCTCTGATTTCTCCATTGTTCTGACAAACCATTAGAGTAGCAGATCCAGTCAATAAGGTGTGTTGGGCCATGCACCATACCAGGTAAATACGGCGAGGAGGGAAATTCATACTTCTCAAGTCCAGTACAAATTGAATGAGCTACATATGTGCCAAATTTTAACATTCTCCTCCTGCTCCTTCATAGTCAGGGTAAAGACTTATAACAAGCCCCTTGTAATTTGGCCCAAATTTGAATACCTATTAGTCTTAGTCACATGTGCTTCTACACAGGTGGTTGCCCTTGCGTGGTCACGGTAGCCGGTAGGTGCATTTCTCTGCTTAGCGGGCTGGGTTCAAGCAGCACTTATGCTTTTTTGGTATTGTGCAGGTCCCAGTCAGTCCTTTCTCAGGCACGGGTTGTCCAATGGATGTCTAGCTAGTTCATTTCAGGGTTGCAATTGGTCTTGTGCAGCTCAATCGAATTATACCACCTACTGCAGATTGGGGGGGGGGGGGGGGCATCTTCCAGGAGACCTCTTTTTGGCGTGCGGGTACACTCCAGCGCAGTGTTTTCCAACCATTTTACACTGACGGACCGGTGAAAACTGAAAAAAATGTTCGCGTCCCGGTAACCGCATGAAAATTTGTTCGCGGACCAGTCAAAATAGTAACAATTTTTCACAAACCACTCAGATATTTAAAAATCCCATTATTTATATAGTATTTTGTCTATTAGTTGAATTAGTTGTTGCACTTGCAATGAAAGAGGAGCGCGTGGCTGAATAGTTTTGATGCCTGACTGCCGACAAGGAGGGCAGGGGTTCGAATCCCCGGTATAGCATATATTGCTTTTCTGTTGGGGGTGAAATAAATAAACATAGCCAGCACACGATGTGGCAAAGCAGCCTGTAGTCCTCAGCCTAAAAAATCCCTCTACTACACCAGTAATGGGGAAAAGTCGTGACAGTTTTTTTAGTTCTTAAAGCTAATATAGGGAGCCACGTAGCGCAGTGGTTAGCGCGCTGGCTTCGCATATTAGTGGTCCTGGGCTCATTCCCCAGTTGAGGCGGTAATGTTTTTTTCAGACCGCAATGGATCCCGGGTCGACCCAGCCTTAAATGGGTACCGGTTCAATCCGGGAAGTAAAAGCGGCGAGGGAGAGGAGATGGCTACCGCCCTCATATAGCCGAGCCTTTGAAATGTGAGATCGCTAACATCTCACACGCCTACGGCAGTAATGCTATGGGATACTTTACTTTACTTTTTAAAGCTAATATTATAAAATGAAAATTCTACAGCCATTTAAAATAACCAGAATTCGAGCAGTAAATAGATATGGGGTTCAGCAGCAATTTCCTTTTTCACGGAGCTGCAGGAAATATTTGCAGACCAAGGTTCGTGGACCGGCGGTTGAGAACCACCATTCTAGCTTTCGTCTTTCCATCTGACTACATGGCCAGCCCAGCAATGTTTAGATTAGGTAGACATGATGTAGGAAAATCTCTGTACTTGCTCTATGATCTGCCTCTTGATGCTGATACTTATTTATCTTTAGGAAATGTATGCCTTTAAAATGCAGTTCAATGTTGTCATCATCATCAAGTGCCCTGCCAGTTGGTGTTGGAGATCATGGACCTCGATTTACTCTTATCACATGTGTAGGTTATCAGTTCTTCCATTGATCGCCTCCCATCCCATGCCTTCAAGCTGTCCAATATTTTCTCTCTTGCCTATCTCTGTCCCTCTTCCTTGCCATTCCGCCTGTTGTCACTGTTCCAACCCACCTCTTCTTATGACTTGCCCGAAAAAGGATGACTGCCTTGTTCTGATTTTTGCCATAATCTGTCTTTGTGTCTATGGCTCCTCAAGAACCACGTTATTAGCTTTCTTTACAGTTCATGGAAGTTTCAACATTCTTCTGTAAAACCACATTCCCATTGCCTCCAATGATCCCTGTATGTGCCAGTTGATTGTCCACGACTCACATGTCGTATGTCTACTTGTTCCACGTTGCATCCAAGAACTCTCTTCCTTAAATCCAGTGATTGGTTTTCATTGTTCAAGATTCCCCTCATATTCTAGAAGACTGATTTTGCCTTGGCTATTCTGTTCTTTATTTCATTATTTAATTATTTTATAAGTGCATCTCCCATCAGAACTGATGTGGGTGTCCAAATATTGAAATGAGTGTACTTATTTTAGGTTCGTTTATTTCACCTTTATACAATATTTTGGAAATTTGTGCTTCTTAGTTACATGAAAATGGAGCAGGAGAGTAGACTGGCTGCTGATCGAGATTTCTATCGAATGACTGATGAGAGCGACGTTCTGCCAGGGACATGCTACATGATAATGAGTTACTACCATCACTTCCGATTTCTTTTGATTTAAGCCGAGACGTTTATTTTCAATTTGAAGAACTACCATGTTGACTAGTACTTGCAAATCTGACTCATGCCGCACAATCAACACAGTGTAATCAGCGTAACGCAAGTTGTTTATGTTATATATAAATATACAAATTGGGGGTCAAATATACTGGGGTTGGCTGTAGTCAAGATGTTAAGGCACCTGCCTCTCACAGTGATGAATGGAAATGGTGATCAATCTTCTTCTTCTTCTTCTGCGTACACAGTCAGACAGCAACCATTATTTTTTCGAAAAAAGCGGCGGTCGTCCTGAGACTCTCGCCACTACCATAGAGCTTGTCTTGCAGTTCCACTGGCAATGGCCACATCTGCTCTCTTTGATCCCCGTATGTCGGGCAGTTCTGCAGCAGATGTTCAGTAGTCATTTTACCAGTACCGCACGGGCATTCGTCGGTACACCCTATCTTCAATTTGTTGAATAGGTGGTACCTCAGTCTATTGTGGCCAGTGCGAAGTCTGAAGACAACGACCTGCTCTCTTCGGTTCAACTGGTAATAGGCATCGTTTTTGGTGTAACCAGTATGTTCGGTTTCCCATTTGGTAATGTACCTGGCTTTGATAAGCCGTTTTGACTCTTCGTACGTCATACTGGTATCTGTTTGTGGTAGCCTTGCACCTTCTTTTGCCAGTCTGTCTGCCTCCTCGTTGCCTTGGATGTTGCAGTGTGACGGAACCCACTGTACCACTACCCTTTTTGGTGCGGACAGCTGGCACAGTTTGCAGAGTGCTGCTCTTAAGTCATTAAGCTCAGTGTTTTTCTGGCTTTTTAGCGCTGTGACTACGGCGAGAGCATCTGTCAACAAGACTATGTGGCTCTCATTTTCACTGTGTGTTGCCATTTCTTCCACTGCCGCCCTCAGTGCCTCTGCCTCCGCTCTGAAATTGCTTGTGTACTTACCAGTAGCGAATGACAGTGTTATTTTTCTGCCATTTGGAAGGTTCAGGAATGCTCCTGCCCCTCCGTTCTGTGTAGTGTTTGTTACAGAACCGTCGGTGTATGCATGGGTCCAGTCCATGCTTGGGTAGCTTTTCGTTATGAAGCTTAGGGTAGTGTCTCTCCTTTCTTTTTCGGTCTGGCAGTTTTTGTTTGCAATACCTGGTATATTTTCTACCACCTCTGGAAATATGTCCTGCCTCCAAGTAGGTTTTCGTACAGTAGTGATGGGTTTTGGTGTTGTTAGTGCGTTTATGGGGTCTTCGTGCATCTTTGCTTTGGCTATTTCTGCAAAGTTTCTCCGCTTTAGTTTCCCAGTTCCCAAATTGTTTAGCCTCTGGTACATTGGATGGTCCGTCAGTCTTCGGAGTTTCTCTGACTGCAGCTGGGCTCTGCAGTCTCTTCTGTCGGTCATGGATTGCAGTTTTGTAATCTTTTCAAGTTCTACAATTGGCGTTGACTTCATGCCACCAGTTATGATTCTCATAGCTTGGTTTTGAAGTTTGTTAACTTTATCGAAGTTCGCCTTCGCTGCTGTTGTCCATGCCGCGATGCCATACTCGAGAACTGGTCTCACTCTTCCAGTGTACAGTTTCTTTAGTATGCCTTCGTCTGCTCCCCAGCTTGTGCCAGCAAGTTTCCTCATGATCGCCATTCTTTCTCTGGCTTTCATTCGGTTTCTCTCAATCTGACTTTTCCATGTCATGCGCCGATCAAATGTGACTCCCAGATAGGTTGGGTTGTCGTTTGGCTGCAGGATTTTGCCATTTAGGCTTAATTTGGTACTTTGGGGTTTTAATGAGAGCGAGAATATTGTGCACGTGGTTTTCTCCTCGTTTATTTTGACCAGCCATGAGTTCGCCCACTCTTCCAGCGATGTTAGGGCCGTTTGCATCCGATTTCTTGCTATGGTGAGATTCTTTTCAGAGGTCCACATAGCCAGATCGTCTGCAAACATTGAGCTATGGACTCTTCTTGGTATATTCTCTGTAATATCGTTTATATATACCAGGAAGAGTGTGGGTGACAGTACTCCCCCTTGGGGTACTCCCTGCTCGAGTGTCACCTTTTTGCTCATCTGCCCTTGTACTTGGACTCTGGCCGTTCTTTGTTTGAGGTAGTGGTTGATCCACTTGTACATCTTCCCACAAACATCACTTCTTCTTAGCTTGACTCTAAGTCCATCCTTCCAGACTTTGTCAAATGCCTTTTCCAGATCCACCCAAACAGCTACTGTGTGTTTCTGTGCCTGGTAGGCATCTTCTATCTCCTGGGCTATGAGGATGACCTGGTCCTCAGTGGATCTGTGCTGTCTAAAGCCGGCTTGCTGTGGAATTAGTATTCGTTTTTCTTCCAGATGCCACATCAGTCTGGTGTTTATCATCCGTTCCATCAGCTTGCCGACACAGCTCAGTAGGCTTATGGGCCTGTATCCATTCGGATCTGTTTTGTCCTTTCCTGGGTGATCAATCGAATCCTGTAAGTTTCAAGTGACCCCTGGTCTCACAGGAGGTAAGAAGGAAGGTAAGTGCCTGCATCCCGAGTTACCTCCAGTCGGCTTGACCAACAGTCTTGTCACTGATCCAAGGTAACTCAGGATAAGAGCGAGATTGATGACCAGCGCATATTTTTCCTCACTATAATCCAAATACAGTGCACATCACATTATTAAAACAAAAACCGTCTGATATTGTGGCCATCATCATTTCGCAATGGGCAATATCTTTAACTAAATATACAAATCCAAATTGTGTAACCTAAATGATTGCATCCATCAACAAATAGCACCATCATTATCTTACCACTACTCCCTCCTCTGCTGTGACTCTGTGACAATGCTGCCTGTGTGAAGTAGTTGTTAAGAGATGAAGCCAGGTCACCAAATTGGTCTGGGTTCAGAGACCAACTTGAGGAGTTTGACTGCCGGACTGTTTCTAAGAGACCTGAGAACATCAAACAGAACACATAATGACATTAGTTATGTTATGTAAGGCAAAACTAACATCACTGCTCTCTGGACAGATTCATAGGTGCTCAGTCTCTCTCAGTAGGTGGTTAAGACTATATGTTTCTTGTAGCTCACTGGATCCAATCGTTGTCTTCCAATGCCTCCTCTCAGGCAGTCCTACTTAGTCACCCTATCAATTCAATTCAAATGCCATCTCCCCATCAAAGGTAGGCAGAAACTGATCTCCAATGCCCTCTGTCTCTTGCTATGATGATGTAATCTGTCAGGCTTTTCCCTGCCTATCTTTTAATGTTATCTTCCTACTTACATCGATGTTTGCCTTTGCCCTATACCTTTCTTCAAGTAATGATTTCAGCAAGGAGTTATGTCTTTTGATGTGACCAAAATATCTTAACTGTCTGAGTAATTTGTTTGCATGTCTTCATATGACTCATATTGGTAAAAATAAATTTAGCCAGCCATATTCTCTTCTTGCCCTATGCTTGGTTTCAAACTCTTGCCATCTAGGATTGCACATTCATCTTCGTCTTCATTGATCAACTGAATCTATGCTTCTGGCTCGGTGAAGTTCAAGAAGGAGATTGTGCATTTCAGGTCTTCACTGGCCTCTCACAGCTTTTCGAGCATGGTAGCTTCCCCGGGTTCAGACTGCCTCTCTTTGTGCAGTCTTCCACGATATTTTCTGGTGTTTGCTTGGGTGCTCTGCATTCGCATGAGGTGGTATCTCTAAGGTCCATTCTGTGGAGCTGGGTCTAGAGTCTGCAATGCCCCGTTCTGAGTCTGCGCACTCATCAATTGTAGTCTCATTTTATATCATGTCAATTCAATGTCCGTTGCTCATTTTAGGGCACGGGCAATTGACAACCCTCCTTCAACAATTTGATATTGAACTGTCCTTTCTGTCTCTCTCCAATTGAGGTCCAGGGACCAAAGTTCATTTTCAGTCTCTTCTCCAGATCTATCTTGGCCTACTTTTCTTCCTCTTGTCTTGTGGATTCCATGTCAGAGTCTGTCTGGCCACATTTTCCTACATTTGATCTGTTGCTCCACTGGTTGATGTTGGTTCTTTTCCCATAGGTCTTCACTCCTCACCATGTCTTACCAGGCTACATCTATTATCCTCCGCAGACGTTTATTAGCAAAATAACATGAGTTTCTTTTATATTGCCTTTGTCGTTCTCCGAGTTTCTGTTCCATACAGGAGTACTGACATGACATTGGAGTTAAACAATCTCAACTTGGTATTAGCCTTTATTCCCATATATTATTCAGTAACAGGAATGCTCTCCTTGCCTTTTCAATTCTAGTCCATACATCTGCCTCTGAGCCCCCTGAAGTATCAATGGTGCTGAGAAAATATATGTAGATGTACACCTCTCCCAGTGACTCAGGATTGCACATTCGTAATCTATCATCTATAGTTTCATTCCTTCTTTTCAAAGCACAACTTACTATCGTTTTGTAAGATGGAAATTGCCAATGATTTTATCATATGGTCATTGAGAATTTTATGTATTTTTCTTTTATCCAAATCTGAATGTTCCAACTGTGTGTGTGCTTCCACAGATAAAATAACAGTGCTTTCATTGCCATGTATCCCAGCATGATCTCAAGGTTCTGATAGACTTGAGGGTATCTTTTTCTCCATTGTTCGTTACAGACTCGAGCTACCAAGCTCCAAAACGGGCTTTGAAAGTAGTAGGATGTAGTTTGGAGAATGAAATGTGTTGTGTCATAGTTTACAGCTTGACTGCGATATTTTCACATTTTGGTACAACGCATCTGACTTCAGCATGGTATTTCTCTTCGATCCCTTCTCCTTAGCCAGTGTGCCCTGTTGCAGCCTGTTGTCCAGGATCACTACTTGGATGTGGAGAAGGGTCTTGGTAGCTCTAAGTCGCTGGCCCTGACACCAGCAGCTAGCTTTGGGTCACTGATGGCTCATGAGGGTATGAAAGTGAGTTCAGATCACCTGCTTCTTATAGCTTTATCTATAAAACCAGTGCAGGTAGGAAGATAGTCTGTCTATGCGACAAGGGCCCGTCGCACTAACCATCCGTGAGCAAGATGAGTGGTCGAGTCCCAGGCCACACGCAATGAGAATGATGTCTTTCCGATATGACCTAACTAGGTGATGTGTGGACGGACGCAGGGGCAATCCTTGATGTCCAAGATCCACTTTAAGAGCTGATGGCAAAGACATCCCTGACATGGCAGGCGACATGTTGAAAGAGAGGTGGTTTAGCATGGTGAGTGTGCTCTTGAGGACTATCCATTGAGGCTGCTTCGTCATTTGTGCAAGTGGCCACTCAATCTGTCATGTTCTGTTCTCATGTCAAACAGGATCACTTAATCTGTTCGCCCAAGTCATTGACAGTTGTCTCTCATTTGGTTGACCTCCCCAATGCATTGGACAAAGGTCCTGCTTTTCTGTAATGGTGATTTGTTTGTTCATTTTATTTTCGTGTCCCGCTCTCTCTTCTCCTAGCATTCCCGTGTGGTGGCACCCACTTCAGCACCAACCAAAATTGGCTCACCATTTCTGCAGCAAGGTCTAGTACTCGCACCTCACCCGAGCAACTGAAACAAAATCTGCCAGTGGTTGAACTGCTACTTCGTCATTTGAGACCCAGTCATACCAACGGATCAAAACAACTTGTCTCAGGATGCGCATGTGGAAGCTAGGAAAGGCTTTCACTGAAAACCAAGCTATGAATTTACATGACATGTGGCGTTTCCACCCTGCTGTATGGTTTTGAAACCTGGATTATTCTGCATGCGATCAGAATCGCATTGAAGCCATATGGCTTAGAAGCACGACAATTAACTATAGAGTAGTTAGTTGCGCATCTTAAGTGATGATGACAACATTGTCAGATGATGTAACTTGCGCTGTATTTGCATTATAGTGAAGAAGAAACTGCGCTGGTCATCAACCTCCCTCTCTGGTCCCAAGCTACCTTGGATCAGTGGCAAGACATAAATCATGATGACTGGAGGTAACTCAGGATGCAGGCACCCTTGAGACCAGGGGTCACTTGAAACCTATGAAACTCAATCGCCCACCGTTTCCATTCTGTGCTTTGAGAGGCAAGTGCCTTACTGCTTGACCACAGTGACCAATTATTGAGTATCAGATCCAGATTGTGCACTTTCATTACCTCATGTAGATCAACAATGTTCTATTATATTTACTTCAATTAAACCTCAGACTTTTTAAACACACAATCTCATGATCTTTAAGTTTTTGAAGGCAGCTCTTGCTTAGGTGGTGAAGGCTATGTGGTTGTCTGGAGAGCAAGCCATCTTACTCCACTCCTCTAACAAAGCTTAAGTGGCAGGTGAAATGCGATTTGTGGTGTGAGTGGGTGCTGAGAGACTGGCTGCCTTTGAGATGGATGTGATTGTTGCAATCAGATTTGCATAGTTAGTTTCGATTACAGTATCAATAGGAGCTCCAAGTTGTTTGCTAGCTGTGAGAATGGTAGTACACCTTGAAAGCATCTCTGAAAAGCTTTTACATTGGTGTCACCTCCTAGGAGATGCTTGCATCACACAAGGTGCTCAGATCGCTGTGCGAAACTCCATCGTCAAGTCTCAGAGAAAATTACTCATCTGAAAGAACAGAACACATAACATCTGCACAGCCTTCTCTTCATGTGTGTGCTCTGAATGTGGTAGAGTTTGCCGTGCCAGGATAGGTCTTTACAGTCATTTGAGACCACCTCTCGCAGCACAGGTCTGGTGCTATCACCATCTTCGCTTGCGATGGGCAGTTATTATTATTACTATAATGGTCAAGATAGATCAGTATATAGTTACTACAACACATAAAATAATATATGGTTAAATACAGTAATGAACAGTCGTGACAACAAATTCGTGTCATTATATAGTTATCCTTTAAATGGCTCGCTAAAAAAAGAAAATTTGTACCACAGAAGTCAAACATATTTAAGCAACATTTCATCTTTATAATTTCAGGAAAGATGAGGCCAGAGTTCATTAAAATTATTCCAACCAAAAATTAGATGTAAAATGTAAAAAATGCAATAGCAAATTATAAAAGACTAAATATTTTTGCCATTATTTAGTTCCCTGTTAAATGTAATCTCCAATCCTGGTATGCAATTAGGTCTGATGCCAATAAGCAAAAATTTGTTGAAGATCAATACGGTCTTTTGTCCTGAAGTGCCACGTTGGACTCAGGATTATTTCTCAGGTTATCTATTCAACTCATTGGTAGATGTCCACACGGGTGTCACTTAAAAGTAGCAGGGTCATCACAAGATGTCACCCTTATTGACGATCTGTTGTCCGGCATACGCATCACACACACCGCCCATCTGCATTTTTTTTAACAATACAGCATCTACAACGTCACTGAAGACAGTTCAGCAAGTGATTTTTGTGTTGTGAATTCAGTCTTGTAGAGAGATTCTCAATGTCCATGGCTCCACTGCCCTTTGAGCAGCTCAGAGCATCTCTGCATCTGTTTTTCATAGCTTCCATATGTTGCTCATAGATCATGATTGGAATAACCATGCTGTTAAAGATGTGGGTCCTTGCTACAAATTAACTAAAGAAAGGTCCAGAATATATATTTAAAAATATTTTTTGAGTCAGAGAGTGGTGAAAGCTTGGAATGCATCATTGCCACAGGAATTAGTAGAGGCAAGGACAATTAATGCATTTAAGAATAGATTGGATGTGCATAGCTTTTCAAGCAATGAAATGTAAATGAAACTGGTTGTATACAGACTCTGCAGAGTCTACTAAACCAGTATAAAGACATTAAGTTAAGTTATCGTTTCTCATTTGTTGAAGTATTTGCTTCAATCAACTCAAGCTGAACCAGATAGCTGCTATCTTCCTATTTCTTTTTGTGGAATTTCTTGGTCCTAGTAAAATGTACAAATTCATGTTTTCAACAGGATCTAGCCACAGTTCCCAACATGACCAATAAGTGCTCAGTATGTATTGGGTTCTCTTTCTAATGTTTTTATGGACTCCATACAATCAACCAGTTAATGGCGAAGGCACAGGAAGTACATATGCTTTTGTGTTTTGTATTTGTGGACCATGAAAAAAGCCTTTGAAAGCATTGAAATAACTCCAGCAGCAAACACATTCAGCAGCAAACACGCTGAGAAATAAGGGTCTTGAAGAAAATTATGTTCAGCTGATAGAAAAGATAAATGAGGGCTGCGCAACCGCGATGACCTTATTCTACCAGCCAATCAACGTGCTTGTTGTTTGTCAGGGTGACACAATCTCCACAAAACTATTCACACCGGCTCTTGAGGAAGTACTTCAAAAACTAAATTGGGAAGACAAGTCTCAACATAGACGGAGAAATGCTCAACCATCTAAGGTTTACTGATGATATAGTCTTCGTCAGTCACAGTATCAGAGAGGCTGAGCAATGCCTAATTGAGCTCAACAAAGCAAGCGAAGCAGTAGGTCTTAAAATCAACAGAAAGAAGACCCAATACATACTGTTAAGTGTCCTTATGTTCTTCTTCTTCTTCTTCTTCGTTCGTTCTCAATCTCCCGCTACCAAACCCTGAAAGGGCTTAAGTAGCAGAATGTAGTCCAGAGAACGGAATGCGTTGTGTCATAGTTTACAGCTTGACTGCGATATTTGCACCTTCGGTCCAACACATCCGACTTCAGCAAGCATTTTTTGAGTACCAGGTTAGCATTCCCTCTTCGATCCCTTTCCTTAGCCAGTCTGCCCTGCTGAAGCCTGGTATCCAGGATCACCGCGTGGAGGTGTAGAAGGGTCTTGGCAGCTCTGGTTCGCTGGCCCTGACGCTAGCAGTCAGCTATGGATCACTGACCACTGCAGCTCATGCACTGCTCAGCGTCTTGATCCCGTCCTTATGTTCAAAACACAATTTATTATTGCAACCCTCTAAATATAACTTCATTTAATAACATTTAAGATACGCTCAGACTATATATTATTGAAAAACGATTAATGTAAAAGTTATTACAACACACACAAAGATTATGTAACAATGCACTAATTAAATTCTCGTGATCACACATTTTTGCTATTATTTTAAAATTTTAATTCACAACATTTACAGCACTCTATGTCTATACACAGTTTAAAAATTGTAAGACTAACTCTGGAAATAAAATTATTACAGTAACAAAAAATACATGTAAAATGCGGTAATCAACTGTCATCACCACGTGTATTTACTACTATCTGGAGGTGAACTGAGATGCTAGTCCTGTCAGGCAGAACATACTGACCAGGATGTCGTGTCTGGTCAGGCACAATATACTGACCAAGACCACTATCGATTTCCCTGAAAACGGGCTGTTTTCAAGGCAGTCTGGCTGACGAGGTGTAAATCGGCGTGATTCCCGGAGTAGTGAGTGTCACGCAGATGAAGTCAAATACAGCACATCCGCCTGGAGGACCAAGGTCTACCTTCATCCGCACACCCTGGATGTTAGGAAAGCTACTGCAACCTGCCACTTAACGTCCTTTTCAGGGCACACAAAAGAGTGAACCTACTCATTGTGGGCATACGAAACAATAACAACCACTATCTTGATCCCTTTTACACACTTATTTTCAAAAACACAAATGTAATACTGTAGTCTTCTAAAGAGAAATGTGCAACTTTTAAGGCACTTTCAGTCTATAAGTCACATAAGTTTAAGCTATCACAACTACATAGTAATAACTACATTTAAAACAAAAGATGTACGAAGAAATAATATTGAATTTTTTTTAAAATTGTCCAATTATCAAAGGTCTTTTTCCATGATCAACTGGGGAAATCAAGTTTTTTCCCTTTTACATTTTCTGTATGATAACAATATTTTAGCAGGTGTTGTTAAAGCTTTCTTATGAACCCTTATAATGAAATTTTATCTCTCCAATCAGCAACAGTAGTTTTGTCTTATTTATTTTGATTGCTTTTGTTTCTATTATATAATAATAATAATAATAAAATTCACTTTTCTTTATATGTGAGGAAATCATTTAATTTTTAAACATCAAGAAAATAACAAACTGATGTCAATAATGACAATAAAAAGGGAAAGACCAGAGCCAAAGACAAAGCAACAAAAACTTTTCAGACAGCAAACAAACTAAAAAAAAAAAATTAAACAAATTGCCAAATGAGTCTCCTTATTTTTCAATCTATTGAAATAAGTCAGATTTGGTTTTTAAAAAGCCAACTTGGCAAACCTTGCTCATAATTGAAAGTCTCCATCATGTTCACTGACCCTGTACACAAAAGGCCCAAGATGCATAAGCGGATTACCTACCTACTTACCTACCTGCCTCCTTAATAATGCCATATATTCTTGTCCAAACTTTATCATCCCTGGACACTTGACAAATCGTGAATCATGGCGAGAGCTGATAAAAATGGCTTTGAGAGCCACAAGACCCATTTTCTAGACAATGGGTCTCCAAACTATGAACCACAAGTCACATCTGCTTCACCATAAGACCCTATCAAGCTTGCCACAAGAATTTACGTTTTTTTAAATGGATTCAATGTTTTCTTTGATTAATTTTTAATAGCATGTAGTGCAGCATGTAGCCTAGTTGACAGTGAGCTGGCTTACTAGACTGGGATTACAGCATGCCAGGGGTTCCAGTTCCCAGACACACACACAAAAATTAAAACCGTCGTTCATGCCTGGCATAACGGCTCCTCCAGGTTGTAAATAGGTATCTGACGTCTTGGTGAAGGTAAAAACAGCAAGGAAAGGGAACTGGCCACCCCACCTCACATAGGCTGCGACTTAGTACATGAAGTTATCTTCCTCCCCGAGGCAACTGTTGCCATGGGAATGACCTTTACCTTTTAATCACGCAGTATACCTGATTGGGGGCCGCAGTGGCGAAGCGGTTAGTGCACTGGCTTCCCAGTCAGGCAATCAGGGTTCAATCCCCAGTTGGTGCGAGATTTTTTTTCTGATTCTAAAACTGGCCCCTGTGGTCGACCCAGCCACAGAAATCTGGTACCAGAAAAATCTGGGAAGTAAAGGTAGCCGGCACATTGCTGACCACATCATCTACTATGTGCCGTTGGTTACAAAATAATATGGTCTAACACCGTATTTCCTATGCGCGGTTGACAGTATCTTTTCTTTTTTTATAGCTAACATGTTCCATTCTGGTTAACACGTATGTTGTCGGAATCACAAACCCACATTTTCAGTCGCAGGCGCCATATGATTTAAGACCTCTATGTGCTAAGAACAACAAGACAGTAAGGTAACACAATAATTTAATGTCACTCAAGACTTAGTAACAATACATAACATGCATAGCACAGTAACTGGAAAGGACATCTTCAGCACATTACAAAAATTATGCAACAGAATATAAAGTGGTGTGGAATAACTATACTGTTTAACAAATTGATTGAGCAAAAAAGAATTGCCTGGGGTGAAGAAATATTTGCTTGGGCAAATTAGAAAAGCTTGTAAGGCTGGTGGATTTTCAAAGCCTATGTTTCTGCAGTGCATTATACATCAATCAGCATTGTGTGGAAAATGTGGATAAGTTTTCCATCCTGAAATATGTTGTTCTGGAGTTTCATGATTTTCTGAAAGATACTGATTCTGAGATCCTTGACTTGGAGCAGATAGATGGTTCGGTTGTGAAAGGGTTTATAACGGTTTTGCCAACTCAGAAAATAAACTGGTTCATTTCTCACACAGCAGAATCTACCTCAGCCACTTTTATCAAACATGACTGGCTTTAGAAAAATTAGTACTTTTGCAGACGTTATTGGCCATACGAATCAACTGAATCTGAAATTGCAAGCTAAAGCTTCTTATTCTTCATCTTCTTCTTCATTTGTTCTCAAACTCTTGCTACCAAGCCCTGAAAAGGGTGTCTGGAGAAGGAATGCATTGTGTTGTAGTTTACAGTTTCACTGCGATATTTGCACCTTTCGGTCCTGTTGGACATCCAACTTCAGTATGGCATTTTTTAATACCTGGTTAGCCTTCCTTCTTCTATCTCTTCTGCTTAGCCAAGTCTGCCCTGTTGCAGCCTGTTATCCAGGATCGCCATGTGGAGGTGGAGAAAGGTCTTGGCAGCTATGGATCTCTGACGCTAACAGTCAGCTTTGGGTAGCTGGCGGCTACACCTCATGCACAGCTTAGCATCTTGATCCCCTCAAGCTGAAGCAAATTGATTTATGATCTATTCATACATGTCGAGACATTCAGGGCAAAACTCATGCTACTTGAAAAACAGATGAAAGTTCATAATGTGGTTCTTTTCCTTAACTGAGAATAATTGTATGCAGAACGTGCAGCAAAACTTCACTCTTCATTTGCATGCATTTATGATTTTGCAAAAACAATTTCAAGAACGACTCTGATTTTGATGGAAAATCAGAAGAAATAAAACTTTCAAAATTCACTTGACTGCAGATGACATGCTGAAAGACAAGTGTAAAGAATGACATTTTATAGATCTTTGCAGCCTGAGCAGGTTCAGAATTTGAAGTGATTTCCTTGTGGATTTGTCTATTTTCGCTAAGACATGCCCTTGGAAACAAACATTCTCAACTATTGAGTACATTTTTCTGGTAAGTATTTTTCAGTCCATTCAACTACAAAATAAAATACAAAAATCGGATTTCTGTTCCAAAAAACAGATCTAGTACTCAGTGGTCTCGAGGTAAGGTGTTGGCCTCAGGTGCCGGAGGATGCAGGTTCGAATCACGGTGAAGACCGGCATTTTTGTTTACATGGATCTTCTGGTAAAAATTCCCCTGATTTCTGAGTAGTGAGATCGGACTCATATTCAGTGTCGAGCACGTTAAAAATTCCTTGGCAGTTATCAAAAAGAGTAGGCTTAACGGCAGCTGCCCGGGCAAAATCCATGTTAAAAATCTACCCAAGTTATTTGTACCTTTCCCCAGGTGGTTTGTTAAGAGCAGCTATAGATGGCGCCCAACTGGCTGCGGGTCTACTTTGCTCTAGCGTTTGAGTCTATTAAGATGGACTCGCATCGGTTAAAAAACCCTTCAAAGAAAACTGGTTGTATACAGACTCTGTAGAGTCTTCTAAACCAGTATAAGTACATTAAGTTAAGTTAGGTTATGCAGCCAGGCTACATCTGCAATATTTTGCAATGACAAGCAATCACCCTAACCTCTCAGCCACTTGATGAACATCAAGCATGTACATTTAACAATTTAGAAGAATTTAAGAACATTAAAGCTAACAACATGCATCACACGAGAAAGGTGAACACCAATACAACAAATAAACAAAATTATAAATAATACAAGAAAAAAATTATGGAATTACATTACAGCAGCAATAAGCAAAAATGGAAAATAATCTAAAAGAAAAAAAAATTAAGATGATTGGAAATCTACATCTGTCTACCTATCTTGATCTACTGATGTGATCAATGGGCTATTTTTATGACTGAGCCAATACCTATACATGAGGGTGATTTGAAAAGTTTTGCCTTTGAGGAGATAATTTCATTAATGTGCAAGATTTGCATGGGCTTTGGGGACAGCGTGGTCTAGTAGTTAAGTGACACGGCTCGCAACCCGAAGGTGCTGGGTTCGCTCCCCAATCACATCACCGGCCATTACTTCAGAGAAGCAAACCCTTTAAAAAATGCAGGAGGAAGCAGACCCTTACATAAAATACATGCCGAAGTTGGATGCACTGGGCCGACAGGAACACAATAAAAACATAGTGCAACGCACACCACCTTGAGGAATAGAGAAATAAGGAGAATACAAAAAAACAAAACAACACATGATCTTAAAGCTTGAAATGTCCTTTAGGTGTTGTGTCAATATTTTTCAATGTCGTCATCATCCCGGTCCACACACAAACGCCAACGTCGGACAGGTTGTTGCATCCAGCTGAGGTAAAAATCAGACGACTTCTCTCGAAAGACTTCTCTCGAAACCTGGTACGCAGTTGCTTGCACCTCCTAGTCAGAACTGTAACGTACACACTTTCTTATACCAAAGAAAGGCATGGATAATGTGGAGGACTCAATCAAGCTAAATAATAAGCATTGCTGTGATATCTTTCTGCTTGACAAGGCGACTGGCGCGAATCAATTTGCCCACATGGGCGTAGTATTGTGCATCCACAGCTGTGATCAGTCGTCCGCTGCGAGCCTTGTCCTGCAGATTCATTATGACTGAGTTGTTGTCTTTTAGTATGTGCCCATCTCCTGACATTACTGGCATCCACACAGGCATCTCTTATACCACTGCCATTCTTCGACACATGTCGATAGGCATACAACCTTCCGCTGTCAGGAATTCAATCACAGCGCCTTGCTTCAGCCATATTTCCATGTAGGCCACCATTTTACTGTCTGCTGTGCGCATGCGTCACTTTCCAGGCCCATGCCCCTACAATCACATCATTAGCGATTATTTTAACACTGGTGCCATGTGGCTCTGAGCATTGTTGTTATAGTTATGACACTGGAGGTGAAACTTTTCAAATTGCCCTTATATGTTCATATCGACTAGCCAACAAAAGCCAGTTCCAACTTAAGAAATGAGATATTTAAGTATACCTTACGACATTAAAGTGAGTTGATGTAGCGCAGTGGTTATTGCACTGGCTTCCCGCCGAGCAATCGTCTTTTGGTCCCCAGTTGTGGGATTTCTACCATTGCAAAACAGCCCCTGAGGTTGACTCAGCCTCAAAAATTGTGCACCAGAATAATCTGGGAAAATAAAGGCGGCCGACGTGATGTTGACCACATCCCTCCTCGTGTGCCATTGGTCAAGAAAAATATGGGCCTAACAACATATTCCCAAAATGTCACACACAAAAATATTGTCACTGTTTCCTTCCATGACTGTTGTGACAGGTGACTAAGGAAGGCTGTGTATGGGGTTAACAACCTCACCATGTAAAAACTATTGCTAATCATACCTCACTGCAAACTAATGTATTCAGGCTTTGCTAAAAACTAGTTAGAGCCAACCAAATGCAGTGTCAGAACTATACTTCGCAAACTAGAGGTACAAGGAAATGATGAATAATGATTCCTCATTTAACATGGTTCACAGTTTTCGTTTGTCTAGTTTCCATTCGCCCAGGCCTTAGTGATGGCATATTTAAGTGGAATTAGGTAAAGTATAACGAAGAATCATCCCAAAAAAGAGATGGGAGGACAACATAAAAGAATGGACCAATCTCTGACCTAGGGAGGTTGTGGGGGTGTCTTCAAGTGTGCCCCAATGACCTTACCAGTTATGGGATGACCTGACTTGATGTTAACTTTACCTCATGTAAAACTAACTTTGAACATTGCTGGTAATGGGATGACCTGACTTGATGTTAACTTTACCTCATGTAAAACTAACTTTGAACATTGCTGGTAATGGGATGACCTGACTTGATGTTAACTTTACCTCATGTAAAACTAACTTTGAACATTGCTGGTAATGGGATGATCTGACTTGATGTTAACTTTACCTGATGTAAAACTAACTTTGAACATTGCTGGTAATGGGATGACCTGATTTGATGTTAACTTTACCTCATGTAAAACTAACTTTGAACATTGCTGGTAATGGGATGACCTGACTTGATGTTAACTTTACCTCATGTAAAACTAACTTTGAAAATTGCTGGTAATGGGATGACCTGACTTGATGTTAACTTTACCTCATGTAAAACTAACTTTGAACATTGCTGGTAATGGGATGACCTGACTTGATGTTAACTTTACCTCATGTAAAACTAACTTTGAACATTGCTGGTAATGGGATGACCTGACTTGATGTTAACTTTACCTCATGTAAAACTAACTTTGAACATTGCTTACATTCCAGCTCATAATGGTATTCAGTTTTATTGCATTCCTTCATATATTCAGAACAACTGGGGAAGCCATGCTTCTACTTATCTAATACTTTCACCCAGAATAACATTTCAAAACAGCAAAAGCAATTAATATGTTGGTCATAGTGGAAAATTAAAATAAACTGAAATGATATATAAACATGCTGGGTCGTTTGTATATAATAGATATATATTACGAAAATTATTTCATTCCAAAGGACAAATTTGCAAGACGATAATAAAACTGACCTTGGCGTATGCCCTCATTGGATTTGTGATCAACTACACCTAGAGTAATACAATGAAGAAAATGTGAAGGTGAAACAAATTGTACTATCCAATCAGCATCGTAATTAATATCATGTGTTAAACCACGAGGCGTTTACGACTAAGTCCCTCTATGTTAAATGTAAGTAGCATGTCCTTTGCAGGACATCACTTCTTACAACCATCAACCTATTTGGCTGTTATGTTATGAGTTTCTTGACAGGTGATCAGTAAGGAAGGTTTTACTTTTTACTTTCCGTACGGAGAAGCGAGCAACGAGAAAAATAACCAATGTCTGCCAAACTGAACACGGGCATGATTCGAACCGGAAGCATTGGGATTGTGAAACGAATGTTTCATCCCTAGGTCACACCGCCTAAGTCTCTCTATGACCATCTGTATTTTGAGCATATCGGTATTTCAGATCTTCTTTGTCTTTTAATCTAGCTTATCATGCTATTACTGATCTTCCTTCTCTGTCACCCTTGGCCTATCGTGCCCACAATCTATCTGCTGTCCCCAAGATTTTAAGACCCTCTCTTGAAGTAAGTATTGAATTAATTCTGTCTGTCAACTGTTTATTTTGTTCTTTTCTGTTCCTAAGAATTAACCTCGCTGTACTCTGAGCATACCCATAAGTGCTATGTCGCTCTCAGCAGATGGCAATGGGTGTGGATACTGGTGGTTCCTGCCACTCACTAGTTATACACACTTCTGCTCCATCCTCTCTTGCGCCCTAGTCTGCTCGATCCTCACTCCATGTCAAAACTGCAATTATTGATTCATCTATTGATGATGATGTTCATCCATCACAAGTGATGAAGACCACTCTCTTTGTTCAACTGTGTGGACAGTCTTTTCTCATGCTGTGTCCGCTGAAATGGGTGACCTGCATGGTGATTTGGATTAAAGTGAGAAAGAAACTGCACCGTTTTTCAACCTCACTCTCTGGTCCCGAGTTACTTTTGGCCAGTGGCAAAATATTTATCGAGATGACTGCAGATAGCATAGGATGCAGATTTTTCCTCAGGGTTTACTTCCAAAGCCTTTGCTGTAAACAGGAATTCCGCAAGGCAGTGGAGGGGGGAATGACATCTAATGGTGAGTGTCGTGCCTTTTCCATAACCACAAGAGGTCGTAGGGACATCACTCAGCGTGTGAGTGAGTCTGGCATCTCTCCCCGGCTGTGTTCAGTTCATTATAGTAGTGTCTAAATTTCTCACACACCAATTTAGTGAAGTTCAGCCATGTAAACTAGACCGTGAAATACGACAGGTTTAAGCGTAGTGCCATTCATATAGCCGATGTCCAGACCAGGGTAATCGGACAGTAGAAATCACAAAAATGGAACGAATTAACCATTCCAAGTGGAAAACAACACCACATTTCCATGAATACAAGTGTAAGTCGTCGATTAGTCTGAATTCTAGGCAAATCCATGGTCTGATGGCATCCATAATGAACCAAAACAGTAGAGCAATGCAGACCTTCAGCCAGTTACGGCGCCATCTTTGTTGCGTTATATCTATTACAGTGTCGCCATATATAGCAGGTGCTATTTCATAGACTTCAAAATGCCACTCCTAATCATATCTAGTGTATCCATAATTAGTACTTGTGAAGCCAGGATGTCAGCTCTTTGGTTGCTCTTCTAAACCCCAGAATGAACAGGCAGAAGATTCACACCCTCCACTCATGCCTTAGCCAGCCTTTCTGTACCTTTTCAATTAAGGATTGGGAGTCTGACATGATGACTGCCCCTGTTAAAGAGGTCTCAGTCATCTCAGAGCTACAGTCACTGCTCCTATCTCCATTCTCGTACTGGAGATGGTTGTGAGAATATAGCCAGACCACATTGTTTATGCAACCTTCTACAGGAGAACATCAGGAAGAAGGACGAGAAGTGGACTGAGGAAAAGGTGGATAGACGAGAGTTAACAAGATCTGCCGTAAATTGGGGACAAATTTTACCCGGGCAACGAGAGAGGCAAAAGACAAATACTGGGCTATAACCCAGTAGAAACTGAGACAACAGAAGAAGAAGATAGTTGTCTTGTATACCCCACTCTGCTCAGCAACAATCTGATCTCTAACTAGCAGAGAAGACCCAACTAGATATTGCACTGCATAGCACCGAACCATCAGTACAGATGATGGCCCCACTATACTGAATGTTAGCGGGTTAACCTCAATTTTATTTGAGCTGCAATGATATTTAATAATGTTTACATATCTTCAATGAATGTGTTTGTTGTCCTATATTGATACAAGTGACCAGTTTGTTTAATCACTGTTAATACTTGCTTTCATAAAGGCAATTTTGGTCCTAATTAACGCTGTCGAAAAATTAAACTTTTCTACTAAACATTTTTATTACAGCACACAGGCATACACCCACACAGACATGCACCCACATGAACACACAACTCAGATTCTCATCTCGTCTTTCCTGCAACACTAAGAGGTCATAGGGCATCACTCAGCATGTGAGTGATGTGCCTTTGGCCTTTTTTTAACTGGGCAGGGTTCAATCCTCTCCTGAGCGATGTCTGAGTCCATTGTTGACTCGTGCGAACATTTCCTTGCCACACCAAATTTGGCATTGTTAGCAAACAGATTGGAGGGCGCTAATCTTTTGAAGTCCAGTCGTGTGCACTTTACCGTGGAAATATAACACAGAGTAACCGAAATACTATTTCAAACGGCCGATAACTTTGTCAGGATAATCGGAATGAAAAACACTACAAATCAAATTAAATAACTAATCCAAATAGAAAATCACATCACGTCTCCGTGAACACAAGTGTAATTCGTCAACGTGCGTGAATTTTCGTAAGATCCGGGGCCTGGCAGCATTCATGATGGACTCAAGCACTAGAGCAAAATAGACCCATGGCTGGTTAGGCACAATTTTTGTTGAACTGGATTTGTCCTTAGATTAAGCAGTGAAACAATAGGCATGTAATGATGTCATACTAAACTGCTAACTGTAAAACTCCCAAACTCATGGCACTTAGACCTTGCCATTCATACAGATTAGACATCAGCTAAATGTGGAGTAGCCATCTAGAATTTGAAAAAAATACTCTGGGAAAATACCAGGAAACAGAATAAGTAGAAGAAGAATAGAGTGCCCAATTTTACACCTGGAAAGGACAACATTTTCTGGAGTGAGTTACGGCTGATTTCTTCTGAATTTAGATGATCTTACAAATAAATAAAGAATGTTACTATTTTCTAGTTCTTTCTATAGCAGAATGATGTTCATCCATCATGTGTGAAAGACCCACTCTCTCTGTTTAGCCATGTGGACAATCTTTTCCTTTTGCGATGTTCACTGAAATGGGTGACGCGTGGTGATTTGGAATAAAGTGAGGAAGATTTGCAAAATTTGTCAACCTCACTCTCTTGTTCTGAGCTTCCTTTGGCCAGTGGCAAGGCATTATCAAGACAACTGGAGATAGCATAGGATACAGTTTTTTTCTCAGGGTTTATTCTCAAAGCCTTTCCCGTAAACAGATATTCCACAAGGCAGCAAGTGTGTGACATCCATTAAGTTGTAAATGTAGAATAACCAGGATGTAATATAATGTACATTTGGCACACAAAAAAGGTTACATTTCCCTATGCCATTTAATGACATAAGTGGTTTGATGAGATGAGATGCAAATGAGTGCTAGGAGAAGTGTCATTTGTCCTGTGGGAAGTAAAGAGTGTTCAGGTTAAACACATTTAATGTATTGGAGAGGGCCATGATGCCACTCTAATTCTCTTTGTCTGCTGAAAAATTTAGAGAACATGTCTCAAACATGTCTCACTGTTGTTTGTCCTTGCCTTGATTAAATGTATGAGTGTTTGATTGTTAATTTGTTGAACAGTTATTTTTTCAGCCTCAATTAGCTGCTTCAGAGCCTGGATATTGTCACTAACTAGAGAGAAAGAGAGAGTTGAGGTGGCGCAGTAGTTAGTACACTACTTCCCAGCTGAGCCATCAGGGTTCGGTCTCCACATTACCCCTAGTGTGTCGCTGGTCAAGAAAAATATTGACCTAACACCAAATATGCCACACTGTTGTGTTAACCAGATCTTTACTTACTTTAGAGAGAAGGAACAGTGGAAAATGGCAGACTCGCTTATTTTAATAATGAATTTACAAATCTCACCTTGAAACTGAGATGTGTCAATGTTTTGCCAGTCACTGCCACTTGTTCTCATACTTTCTTTTAATGTATCAAGGTTTTGCAGCCACTCAGAAGTTGATAGGTTCAATTTTGGAACACCTGATAGTAAAAAATAAAAATATATTTAAAACTACATTTCTAATAGTAAAATGACATAATATATTCTCTAATTATCCCACTTGGTCCACCTTCAGGATGACGAGGAGTATTTTTATCTTCTTTTTCTTCTTCTTGGTTCAACCTAAAAAGAACTTTGTAACGCTAGTTTATAGTAAGGCTGTGATATCTGTACCTCTTGGCTCGACACTTCCTATTTCAGCATGACATTTTGGGAATCGGGTTTGCCATCCCTCTTCAATCACTCTGTTGAACAGGATGAAATGTAATGTACAAAATAATATTGCAAAACCCGCTCGAGAGATGAAAACATGATGAAGGAACGATTTTGACTTCAATTACTACACGCCCATTCTCTATAAAAGGAGGCAAAATATATATTTGATTCGATGTAAGTGAACAACATAGCATAATGATAGAAATGGTGCACAAAACTTGATCAACCCTGCTCAGTTGTATTTTACAACATGCCTGATAGGTTAGTGTTACTATTCTTTGCCTTTGGGTCCCCACTAAAAACAAGGAACAAAATTAAGAAAAGCATTATGGTTAAAAAATGTCAAATTTCAAGTCCATTTCATCAATATGTACAATGAACAAATAATGCGGGACAACAATAAAATGTGCTGGTATGAATTCCCCAAAAAAATCGAAAGACTAATGTTTAGAGAATTTGACTGACACATTTAAAAAATCAATATTGATTGGAAAGGATTTAAAAAGGTTCACTGTCCCATTCATCCAATTTTTAGCCTGAAGGAATGCGTGATCAATGGACATTCAACACACATATGCTTCATTCATGTCAGACTATTATGGCAGTAAAGTTCAAGCAAGTGCATCTGAAATGCAAGCAATATCACATTCATTAGATTATACTCAGAATGCAAAGTAAATGGGGACGGTTATATTAACTACAGGAAATGTTTCATAAAACTGCAGCACTGAACAAAAGGTGCACTGCTGTTTTTATCATAATCATCATGTGCTTTATCACCTGGTGTAGGTGGTCATGGGTCTCTGCGATTTCTTCAGCAACTTCCTGTCCCCACTATTGTTATACTGTTGAACCTGTTCCTTGCATGGCATGATGTTGAACCATTCATTATTTTCTGTTTTAAGGATTTTGATGATTGAAAATAATATATTTACAGTATTTATCCCCATTGCTGAGGTTCACTCTGGGAATTTATAGAACTGAGGAATAAAGGCCGCTTGCCCCTGCCAAGCGGATCTCAGATCTTAAAAATGAGAATCATAAAATGCCATGTGCATTGTTATATTGTGTGGAGTAGAAACCTGGACCCTGACAAAGAAAATGGAGAAGCGTATTGAAACTTTTGAAATGTTGGTTTTCAGAAGACTTGGACGACTTTCTTGGAAAGATAGGAAAACTATTAATGAGGTTCTGGAACAACTCTAGGTGGAATAGATATTTCAGAAGGAAATATAAATCTGATAAAAATAAAATATTTTGGTCATGTCAAGGGCCATGGCATTCTGCTAAAGGTTATTTTGGAGGACAAAGTAGAGGGCAATAGAGCCATAGGGCGACAGAGGTACAGATGGACAGACAACATTAAGATGTGGGATGGACACAGTTTGACTGCGTGTAGCAGCTAGGTGCGAGATAGAGACAGATGGAGATCCATTACCATCAACCTCTGTTGCGGAGAAGATGATGATGATGATTCCCCTGCACACATTATGTGCTAGTTTATTTTTTTATTTTAACTTCTGAAAAAATATATGTCTTACAGAGATTTTGAACAGATGTTCTTGTGGTCCAAAGACTACATCCAAATCACTCAGCCAACTACTCCTTTTTCTATTTCTATAGTATTTATAACTCATGCTGTATACCGTAAAATCTTGCACATAATACATGCTCATGTATAATATGTCCACAATTTTCTGGTAAAGGTAAATGTCAGTCCTATGGCAGCAATTGCCATCGGGTATGAAGATAACTCTTCATGTACTATGCCGCAGTCTATGTGAGGTCGGCTGGTCAGTTCCCTTCCTTGCTGTTTATACCTCCCCCAACTCATACGTAATGTATTCATTTACAGCAGGGTCAACTGGAGGAGCGGTCATGCCAGGCGCAAACCATGGCCTGGATGTTTTTATGTCTGTCTGAAAACCCCTGGCATGCTGTAATCCCAGTCTAGTAAGCCAGCTCACTGATGCTAGGTTACACGTTTCATGTATGATTTAGTCCACAATTTTCTGGTACAATGACAATTTCTGTATAATAGGCGCCATTATTTTTCATGATTTTATTTGATGAAACATTTGCTAAAAACTAAAAGCATGGGTAATAACAAACAAATAGGCAAGCAACATTTAGACTTTTGGTACTTTGGAGGATCTTGTCATCACTCTCACTAGAAAACGTATAATAACTTAACATAGCGTCTTTATAGTGATTTAGAAGACTCTACAGAGTCTGTATACAATCAGTTTCTTGGAAGGTTATTTTTACTGATATGCGAATCCCTCTTAATAGACTCAAACACTAGAGCTAAGTAGACCCGCAGCTCATTAGGCGCCATCTATAGCTGCTCTTAACAAACCACCTGGGGAAAGGTACAAATAACTTGGGTAGAATTTTAATTTGAATTTTGTCCAGGAAGCAGCTGTTAAGCCTACTCTTTTTGATTTCCAACTGCCAAGGAATTTTTAATGTGCTCACCACTGAACATGGGAGTCTGATATCACTACCTAGAGATCAGGATAATTGTTACCAGAAGATCCACGTGAAAAAAATCTCGGTCTCCACCATGATTCGAACACTCGACTTTGAGCGCCCAAGGCGGACACCTTAATAAGCACCCAAGTTTCAGCGGGCCAAAAATGAGCACAAATTGTGCTAATTATACATGAGATTTTAAGATAGGTTGTGTCAGTTTATGCATGTACAATGGCAAAATCAACCACCAATGTTATGACCAAAATATCTTCATCAGAGACAAATGTGACAACATGTAGCTAAATTTCAAAATGTGTTGTAAGATGGAAACAGCAAATGTAGCATCTCTGAGCAATTCTAGGTTAGTGGTGTAAAACCCAGGTGTCTTGAGACCATATGGTGACTTTATCAAATATCAGTCTCTCTCTCTGTCTTTGTGTGTGTGAGTGTGTGTGTGTGTGTGTGTGTGTGTGTGTGTGTGTAAAGAGAGAAAAAGAGGGGGCAAACAACAAAAAAAAGAAAAAGATAGAGAGAGAGACAGAGTGAGAGAGAGAGATAGAGAGAGGTGTATTTTAATCGACAAATATTTTTGTGAAACTACTTTTTCTATTGTCATAGAGCTACAAGATCATCTGCACTATATTTTAAGATGATCCTAAGTTGGGATCGTGACCGCTAGCATGTCCAACAAAACAGGCATATCTGCGGTCTGCTACATGGCTAACACAGGACACAGCGGTCAATTACGCCAGGGAAGATACGCACTGTACCTTCTTTAAAGGTAATACTACGAACTCTGGACTTACTTGCCACTCGGAGCAATCGTATAACTTTATGTACATCTATCACGTTCTAGCAGAACGATCTGATCGACGTCACAAAGCATAATTGGGTACACCTATCCTGGCATGTGAAGACTGGTCTCGGCGGACTAGGCGGATGAAGCTATGCCTGGCTCAACGGCTAGCATGGCGACTCTCAGCAGAGCGATGTGGACCGCAAAGAGCACGGCGAGATACCTAGCAAGCCCCGGTCATCCACTGCATCCCTAACTATCTCGAGTCATCTTGCCACAGCTTCCAGGCAGTTTTGGGATGAGAAAGTGAAGTTGACGAACAGCGCAACTCTTCCTCACTATAATCCAAATTCAGCGCTAGCTACAGCGTTAGACAACATATAAACTCACATACACCAAAAAATGAAGAATTTAAAGGACCTCACACTCTGCGCGTGGAATGTGCGAACGCTACTCGACAACCCTAGGGCAGATAGACCTGAGAGACGATCTGCACTTGTGTACAGAGAACTCTCCCGCTATGGTGTTGGACATAGCTGCCCTAAGCGAGACCAGACTACCCGATGAGGGTCAAATATCGGAAGTAGGTGGAGGATATACATTCTTCTGGAGTGAGCAAGCCAGTAATGAATGTCGCGATTCAGGAGTGGGTTTCACCATCAAATCTATCCTTGTACATGACCTCGCAAGGCTTCAAAGAGGAACAAATGATAGAATTATGACTTTGCAGATCTCATTGTGAAGAAACCACAATGCCACCCTGATCAGTGTCTACGGACCGACGATGACCAACTCAGATGACTGCAAAGATAAATTCTATGAAGAACTTGACTCTGTTCTCTCATTAGTCCCAAAGTCTGAGAAGCAAATCGTCCTCGGCGACTTCAATGCCAGATTGGGGAGCATCCATCAGATCTGGGATGGAATACTCGGTGTGCACGGTATAGGCAAGTGCGAAAGTGATGGTCTCTTATTGCTTGGGCTATGTGCAGCCCACAACCTAGCAATCACGAATACAATGTTTCGTTTGCCCACAGTCTGAGGACTGACAGACGTGATGTAAGATTCACAAAGGCTGTGTGTGGTGCAGAGTGCTGGACCAAAGGCTCATCATGTCCAAACTGAACTTCTACATCAAACCCAGGAGCCAGCATCAGGATGGAAGGCAAAGGAAAAAGAAGTTAGACACCACAAAACTGCAAAGCATGACAATCGCTGAAGGACTTCTAAGGGACCTAGATGGAAAACTAAAGAATCTGCAGTTCGGTCAGACCAATGTGGATGAAGACTGGGCCGCCATTAGAGACTCTGTATACTCCTCCACTTCTGAACACATTGGATTCATGACACGTAAACATCAAGCCTGGTTTGATGAGAGCGTCACAGAAATCGTGTCCTTCATCAAGGAAAAAAATTAGCTATTTAGAGTTCATCAAAGGGACACATCGTCTGCAGTCAAAAAGATTGCGTTCACAACCATACGAAGAGTGGTCCAAGGAAAGCTCAGGAACATGAAGGACACGTGATTCAGAAACAAGGCAGATAAAATTCTACTTTATGTTGACAGAAACGACCCAAAATGCTTCTATGATGCTTTAAAGACTGTTTATGCACCTCAACCGTCGAATGGAACTCCAATTCTGAATGCAGATGGTTCAGAACTGCTGACAAACAAACTGAGAATACTGGAACACTGGGCAGAACACCTCCGCACTGACCTTAACCAACCACCCTCTGTCTGCGACGAGGCAATAAAACGCCTGCCTCAGACACCCCTAACAATGAACTGGACGTTCCTCCAAATATCGAGGACAGAGCTACAATCAACTAGCTATCAAATGGGAAGGCTACAGGTGCGGACCTTATACCGGCTGAGATTGACAAAGTAGGTAGTTGTGTTCTAACAGAGACTAACTAAGTTGTACAACACAATATGGACCACAGAGACTGGCCCACAACACAATATGGACCACTGAGACTGTCCCACAACACAATATGGACCACAGAGACTGTCCAACAAGAACTGAAGGATGCTACCATCGTCCACTTATTCAAGAGAAAGGGAAACCGTCAATCCTGTGATAACCACAGAGAAATATCCCTCCTATCGATTGCTGGCAAGATACTGGCACGAGTTCTCCTCAACAGATTGATCACTCCCCTAGAACATGGTCTTCTTCCAGAGAGTCAGTGTGGCTTTAGATCAGGTCGCGGAACTGTGGATATGATATTCGCGGCTCTGCAACCAGGAGAAATGCCAAGAGCAGCAACGTGCACTGTGCATGACTTTCACAGATCTGACTTAGGCTTTCGATACTGTCAAAAGAGATGGACTTTGGAAGGTCATGGGGCAATTCGGCTGTCCAAGCAGATTCACCAAGATCGTCAAACAATTTCACGAAGGTATGAATGCTCATGTGCTGAGTGATGGGGAAACATCAAATGCCTTTCCTGTGAAAATGGCGTCAAACAGGGCTGTGTACTAGCCCGAACACTCTTCAGCATAATGCTTGCTGCCATGCTCAGCGTTAGCTATCAGGGTTGTAACCAAAACGGAGTGGAAATGAAATACAGGATTGACGGAAAACTCTTCAATCTCAGGTGACTGTAAGCACACAGCAAAGGTAAAGAACACAACCATCTCAAACTTGCTTTTTGCTGATGACTGTGCCATCGCTGCTAGCACAAAAAGAGACATGCAGACATTTGTAGACAAGTTCTCAGCAGCCTGCGACATGTTCGGTTTTACAATTAATACCAAAAAAACCTATGTATTGTTTCAGCCTGCCCCGAGTGACGCATATAGCGACCCTCGAATCAGTAGACAGCTTCTTGTACCTTGGTAACACTCTTTCCAGGGAAACTACTATTGACTGCCAGGTCAGTAACAGAATCTCCAAGCCCAGTGCTGCCTTTGAAAGGCTGCGCAACAGTATCTGGAATCTGAGGGGCCTTAGGCTTGATACGAAACTCAAAGTCTATTAAAGCTGTAGTGCTCCCCACCCTTCTGTATGCCAGTGAGACGTGGACTGTGTACAGCAGGCATGCTAGGAAAATAAGCCACGTCCATACAAGGTGCCTCCGTAGATTGTTCAAAATAAAGTGGCAGGATAGGGTACCAGACACCGAGATCCTCATGAAGGCACAAATGCCAAGTATCCACACACTTGTTGCAGAAAACCCAGATCAGGTGGGCCAGCCACGTCATGCGCATGCCAGACAACCGCATCCCAAAACAACTAATGTATGGTGAGCTGAAAGATGGCCTGTGTCAAGCCGGTGGCCAAAAGAAGCGTTTTAAAGACTCCCTCAAAATATCTCTGACACGCTTCAGCATCGATGCAAACACAAGGGAATATCCCGCACAGGACCGCAAGGCATGGCATAGAACCACCATCAGAGGCACCTCTATTGTTGAGGTGCGCCGGACCTCAGAAGCACAGAAAAAACACACTTAGCGTAAAGACAAAACAACTGATATTCACATGTCCAATTCTGACATTAAATGCTACGTTTGTGGAAGGATTTTCCAGTTTGTGCCAGAATTGGACTATACAGCCACCTCCGAACTCACTGGTGAGGTGCAGCACAACATGTCTGACTGCTGTTGTCATCATCGCTTGCAATGGACAGCTATTATTATTACATCACGATAAGTTTTTATTTTGCTGTATGTCATTTTAAAATTGTTCTGTTGAATACAATAATACGTTTCTTACTCTGTTGAATACTTCTTCTTCTTCTTCTGCGTACACAGTCAGACAGTAACCATTATTTTCTCGAAAAAAGCGGCGGTCATCCTGAGACTCTCGCCACTACCATAGAGCTTGTCTTGCAGTTCCACTGGCAATGGCCACATCTGCTCTCTCTGATCCTCGTATGTCGGGCAGTTCTGCAGCAGATGTTCAGTGGTCATTTTACCAGTACCGCACGGGCATTCGTCGGTACACCCTATCTTCAATTTGTTGAAGAGGTGGTACCTCAGTCTGTTGTGGCCAGTGCGAAGTCTGAAGACAACGACCTGCTCTCTTCGGTTCAACTGGTAATAGGCATCGTTTTTGGTGTAACCAGTATGTTCGGTTTCCCATTTGGACATGTACCTGGCTTTGATAAGCCGTTTTGACTCTTCGTACGTCATACTGGTATCTATTTGTGGTAGCCTTGCACCTTCTTTTGCCAGTCTGTCTGCCTCCTCGTTGCCTTGGATGTTGCAGTGTGACGGAACCCACTGTACCACTACCCTTTTTGGTGCGGACTGTTGGCACAGTTTGCAGAGTGCTGCTCTTAAGTCATTAAGCTCAGTGTTTTTCTGGCTTTTTAGCGCTGTGACTACTTCGAGAGCATCTGTCAGCAGGACTATATGGCTCTCATTTTCACTGTGTGTTACCATTTCTTCCACTGCCGCCCTCAGTGCCTCTGCCTCTGCTCTGAAATTGCTCGTGTACTTACCAGTAGCGAATGACAGTGTTATTTTTCTGCCATTTGGTAGGTTCAGGAATGCTCCTGCCCCTCCGTTCTGTGTAGTGTTTGTTACAGAACCGTCGGTGTATGCATGGGTCCAGTCCATGCTTGGGTAGCTTTTCGTTATGAAGCTTAAGGTAGTGTCTCTCCTTTCTTTTTCGGTCTGGCAGTTTTTGTTTGCAATACCTGGTATATTTTCTACCACCTCTGGAAATATATCCTGCCTCCAAGTAGGTTTTCGTACAGTAGTGATGGGTTTTGGTGTTGTTAGTGCGTTTATGGGATCTTCGTGCATCTTTGCTTTGGCTATTTCTGCAAAGTTTCTCCGCTTTAGTTTCCCAGTTCCCAAATTGTTTAGCCTCTGGTACATTGGATGGTCCGTCAGTCTTCGGAGTTTCTCTGACTGCAGCTGGGCTCTGCAGTCTCTTCTGTCGGTCATGGATTGCAGTTTTGTAATCTTTTCAAGTTCTACAATTGGCGTTGACTTCATGCCACCAGTTATGATTCTCATGGCTTGGTTTTGAAGTTTGTTAACTTTATCGAAATTCGCCTTCGCTGCTGTTGTCCATGCCGCGATGCCATACTCGAGAACTGGTCTCACTCTTCCAGTGTACAGTTTCTTTAGTATGCCTTCGTCTGCTCCCCAGCTTGTGCCAGCAAGTTTCCTCATGATCGCCATTCTTTCTCTGGCTTTCATTCGGTTTCTCTCAATCTGACTTTTCCATGTCATGCGCCGATCAAATGTGACTCCCAGATAGGTTGGGTTGTCGTTTGGCTGCAGGATTTTGCCATTTAGGCTTAATTTGGTACTTTGGGGTTTTAATGAGAGCGAGAATATTGTGCACGTGGTTTTCTCCTCGTTTATTTTGACCAGCCATGAGTTCGCCCACTCTTCCAGCGATGTTAGGGCCGTTTGCATCCGATTTCTTGCTATGGTGAGATTCTTTTCAGAGGTCCACATAGCCAGATCGTCTGCAAACATTGAGCTATGGACTCTTCTTGGTATATTCTCTGTAATATCGTTTATATATACCAGGAAGAGTGTGGGTGACAGTACTCCCCCTTGGGGTACTCCCTGCTCGAGTGTCACCTTTTTGCTCATCTGCCCTTGTACTTGGACTCTGGCCGTTCTTTGTTTGAGGTAGTGGTTGATCCACTTGTACATCTTCCCACAAACATCACTTCTTCTTAGCTTGACTCTAAGTCCATCCTTCCAGACTTTGTCAAATGCCTTTTCCAGATCCACCCAAACAGCTACTGTGTGTTTCTGTGCCTGGTAGGCATCTTCTATCTCCTGGGCTATGAGGATGACCTGGTCCTCAGTGGATCTGTGCTGTCTAAAGCCGGCTTGCTGTGGAATTAGTATTCGTTTTTCTTCCAGATGCCACATCAGTCTGGTGTTTATCATCCGTTCCATCAGCTTGCCGACACAGCTCAGTAGGCTTATGGGCCTGTATCCATTCGGATCTGTTTTGTCCTTTCCTGTTTTTGGTACTGGTACCAGTATTGCATCTTTCCATGCCTGGGGTACAATACCCCTTTTCCAGCTTTGGTTCAGGACTGATAGTAGTTTTTCCTTCGCTGTTTGGCCCAGCCCCATCAGCATTTCGTTTGTTATCCCGTCTTTTCCGGGAGATTTCCTTCTCTTTAGTGTTCTCATAGCCTCTTCCATTTCGCGCATTGTTAGTTTGGCCATCATGTGCTCTTCAGGAGCCGTATTTTTGTTTTCGTGCCCCTTTAGCTCTTCGCTAATGTCTGTATGCTTATCTGCAGGGACCTCGATGTGGTTTGCTCTGGCATAGTGATCGACAAAGGCGTTTGCGGCTTTCTTACCTGTGATCAAGTTCTCGCCTTGCTTGATAGTAATTTGTTTATTTGACGGGGTTTCGTCGTTCATGGCTCTGACTAGCTTCCATAGCTTGTTCCCTTCTTTGTCCAGGTTTAAACTTTCCGTTTTATTTTTCCAACTTTCTCTTGCTGTTTGCTTGAGAGTGTGTTTGTACTTCGCCGCGGCGTCTTTGAGGGCGATGTTTGCCTCCACGGATTTTTCTCGTTCTGCCATGTTTCTAGCATTTGTTACTGCATCTTCCACTTTCTGTAACTCATCATTCCAGTAAGGCTTATAGTTTTTCCTAGCTCCTCTTGGGATGGTTTCAGTGGCGGCTTGCATTATTGCCTTGCTTAGGCTCTCTACCATGGGCTTCATTTTGGTGTTTCGTGTGTTGATGGTTTCACACAGCCCATCTGTCAGGATTGCAAATCTGTCCCAGTCGGCTCGTTTGTAATTCCAACGTGGGAGCGGTTTTGTTTCCTGTGGGCCTACTTCCATGTCAATGGTTAGCCTGATCGGCCTGTGGTCGCTACCTGCCAGTTGGTTTAGCACCTGGCGGTCTATTTTATAGTGTATGTCCTGTGTGGAGAAGGCCAAATCTGGAGTCGAGGTGGTATGCCATGTTCTTGAATAGAAGCTAGGGCTATCCTCCGGCCTATTGATTAGGGAGAGATTTGCATCTATCTCCCAATCTTCCACTTCGTCACCTCTGCTGTCTGTGTCAGAGTATCCCCATCTCTCCGAGTGGCTGTTGAAATCTCCAACCACTATGCAGTTGGAGTCTCTGACCTCCATACTCGAGAGCGATAGGTCTCTGTTTGGTGGTCCGTACAGATTGAAAATGCGGAGCTTCGTCTCTTGAGCCATTATGTCAACTCCTACAATTTCTGCTTGTCCGGTGTGATTGACAGGTACCGCGCTACTCGGTATGCTGTTTCTGGTCAGTATCAGGACCCCTCCTTTGTGGCCTTCTCTGTCTAGACGGAAAGTCTGGTATCCTCTGATTGAGAATTTATGGTTATTGTTGAGGTGCGTTTCCTGGATACATGCCACGTCAATCTTACCTTCATGCAGGTGATGTGTTAGGGAAAGTTTTTTGTTAATGACTCCCTCCGCATTCCACTGTAATATTCTGAGGGTCTTGAAGTTTTGGCCAATAGTCGTTTCCCCATAGCCATGTGCCTTGACTCCACGACACATGGGTGGGTGACCACCAGTAGTCAAGGGTGGGCCCCTTCGAGGCGTGGGGCCCGGCGCTATCGCTGCCTGGCGGGTCTCCTCAGGATGAGCGCCATACGTTTTTCGAATAGGTTGTGCTGCCATCATACTGTGATTTACGTTGCACTGTTTTGTTAGGCTTGCGGCCCCGTGCATCCGATTTCAACAGGCGTTTCTGTAGGGATGCCCTCCTTAGCCTTTGGCTGTCCCCAGCCTATCTGCAAGGCAGCAGTTGTTTACGATCAGAGTTTTCTCTCCTATGGAAGTTGTCTTTCCAGACTATCGAGTCTTCACTACTCGTGTCTATAGGGTGCAATGATGGTATGTGATATATGAGATGGACTGGTTTACCCGGAAGAGAGGCAGTCCAGTGTGTCTGTATCCCAGGATCGTCACGTCCTGCCAGAAACGTAGCATTTGCATGTGAGTGGGGTATCTCCTTTTCCCTTTATTTTCTTGGCCACTATGCAGGGATGGTACGCCTAGCATTCCCCGCCACCTGGGGTGTTGACACAGTGGGGCAGGTGTGCAATGTCCGCTGGTCTGCATCTCTTCTGCGTCCAGCATGATAGTTATGGCTGATAACGTACAGAGGTAGATATCGTAACCGGAGTGCATTTAGCCAGAGGACAAGCCTGGTAATGTCACAGAGATGTTGATCGCCTGGTGTGCGGACAACTCTCATGGTCAGTGGTTGAGTCTTGACAGTTCACAGTGTGGTGGCTGCTCTACTGTTTTCGACACCCCGACCAGGTTCTAAGTCTTTGGTTGGTGTTTTTCGCACCCCATCGCCGTATAGGGTGAGTATCAAGCAGTTTTCCGCCCGCTTTGATTTGCGGGCGGCAAGGACCTCTTACTGTGGCTCTACCTGATAGGGCTGGGGCGCAAGCCCCAGGTCCCGAGCATGTAGGAGCCTCCCATTGCAGTGGTGCTGAGATTTTGGGCGGGATTGCGGCTTTCAAGGGTTCGGCCGTAATCCCCCACATGGTAGCCTCGCGCCCTTGGCTTATCAGCCTGGTACGTGAACCAAAGTGTCTGCGGCTCCTCTCGATTTGAGCTGGTTTTCCGTAGCAACGCCCTGTCATTTGTAGGGTAAAACTGACCTGTCTTCAGATCTATTTCCAGCACCCGTTCACTATTTGGTCAGACGAATTTATTGAGGGCTTTTGTTTGTCAATGACCAGGTATTTGAAATCTGCGGAGTTAAACACGATTTCCGTAGCGTTCTTTCATTTGAGCTGACTTGTCGTCCGTGAGTCTAATACCAGCGTACGTTCATTATTAGACCCAAACGGCAGCGCTCTCAATTTGTCAGTTGTTCTACAGCATTGGCGTGTTCAGTCAAATTAAGCCGCAGGTTCCACACCTGGTGGTGCCCTTTCGTCAATTCCCTTAGCGAGATAGTCAAGTTTCTTAAAGGGTAGCCCCAAAGATTTTCGAGGGTCTAATTCCAGCACATGTTCTCTATTAGACCCCACTAAGGTGTACTTTTTGGTAGTCATTCTGCAGTATTGGCGTGGTAAGTTAACTTAGGTCTCAGGCTCCACTCCTGATAGTGCTCTTCCGTCAATTCCTTTATCAAACACTGGATGCAGACAAAACCGAGCCACAGGTGACATAACCCCAGATTTCTGGGGGTCTAAGTCCAGCACCAGTTCCATATTAGACTCCAGAAGAGTGGTCTCGGCATGTCAATCATTTCAGTGTTGGCCGTGTTGAGTCAAATTAAGCCGCAGGCTCCACTCCTGGTGGTGCCCTTCCGTCAATTCCTTTAAGTTTCAGCTTTGCAACCATACTTCCCCCGGAACCCAAACACTTTGGTTTCCCGGAAGCTGCCCGCAGAGTCATCGAAGCAACTCCTGCGGATCGCTAGTCGGCATCGTTTATGGTCAGAACTACGACGGTATCTGATCGTCTTCGCGCCTCTGACTTTCGTTCTTGATTAATGAAAACATTCTTGACAAATGCTTTCGCAGTAGCTCGTCTTGCGGCGATCCAAGAATTTCACCTCTAACGCCGCAATACGAATGCCCCCGTTTGTCCCTGTTAATCATTACCTCCAGTTCCGAAAACCAACAAAATAGAACCGAGGTCCTATTCCATTATTCCATGCACCATTATTCAGGCAGCCGAGGCCTGCTTTGAACACTCTAATTTTTTCAAAGTAAACGCGCCGGCCACCCAGGACGCTCAGCGAAGAGCACCCGTGGGAGAGAGCCGGCAGACGGTAGGGCAGGAGACAACGGGCAGTGAACCGGCGCGAGCCGGACCGCCCGCCTGCGCCTGAGATCCAACTACGAGCTTTTTAACTGCAACAACTTTAATATACGCTATTGGAGCTGGAATTACCGCGGCTGCTGGCACCAGACTTGCCCTCCAATAGATCCTCGTTAAAGGGTTTAAAGTGTACTCATTCCAATTACGGGGCCTCGAAAGAGTCCCGTATTGTTATTTTTCGTCACTACCTCCCCGTGCCGGGAGTGGGTAAGTTGCGCGCCTGCTGCCTTCCTTGGATGTGGTAGCCGTTTCTCATGCTCCCTCTCCGGAATCGAACCCTGATTCCCCGTTACCCGTTACAAACATGGTAGGCATGTCACGTACCATCGACATTTGATAGGGCAGACATTTGAAAGATGCGTCGCCGGCACATGAGGCCATGCGATCAGCACAAAGTTATCCAGAGTCACCAGTGGGGACGCCGCAACCCCGCGAGGGGAAACGACGATTGGTTTTGAACTAATAAAAGCGCTCTTTCCGCGAGGGTCGGAGCTTGGTAAGCATGTATTAGCTCTAGAATTGCCACAGTTATCCAAGTAGGATCGTGTCATCTAAGGAACCTCGACTGATTTAATGAGCCATTCGCGGTTTCACCGTGAGACAGTGTGAACTTAGACATGCATGGCTTAATCTTTGAGACAAGCATATGACTACTGGCAGGATCAACCAGATATCTGTCGGAGACGTACGTACAGCACACACCGGTCGGCGGAGGAAGGGTGTGTAAAAAGCCTCGCTGGGACGACGGCCGCAGGGACCGACTGACGGGACGGACGGTTTGTTCCACCCGTCCCTCACTCCGTCGACCTAGGACCGCCTGACAGGGGCCTCCCACACGCACCAGACGACCGACCGACCGGGCTCGCTCGAGGAGGGATGGCAGCGCTCTGTGCAGAACGGATCCCAACGACCTCGGCGATGAATTTCACTGGGACTGGAGACAATTTGGCCTGCCGGCCTGCCCTCGAGGCAACGATTCCTGCTTTCCATTTGCCGGTCACAAGCTCTTTGCGAGAGTCGGACCACCAGCGAGACGTACTGTCGAGCTCTGCTATAAGCCTTAGATAAATCACCACGGACGGACCACGTTTCCTGATACGGACCAGACTAGCGCACCTCGGTGGAGGAGCCACTACCACAAACCGCACCCAATTCGCACTACGGGGAAAGGCAGGCGAGCGTTTTCCGCAAGCCCGCGCTATCGCTCCGCCTGGCGGGACTGAGATCGCTTTACGAACACTGGTTGAAATTGAGTCGCCGCAGCGAGACAACTACCCCAGTGTGGCTTTAGATCAGGTCGCGGAACTGTGGATATGATATTCGCGGCTCTGCAACCAGGAGAAATGCCAAGAGCAGCAACGTGCACTGTGCATGACTTTCACAGATCTGACTTAGGCTTTCGATACTGTCAAAAGAGATGGACTTTGGAAGGTCATGGGGCAATTCGGCTGTCCAAGCAGATTCACCAAGATCGTCAAACAATTTCACGAAGGTATGAATGCTCATGTGCTGAGTGATGGGGAAACATCAAATGCCTTTCCTGTGAAAATGGCGTCAAACAGGGCTGTGTACTAGCCCGAACACTCTTCAGCATAATGCTTGCTGCCATGCTCAGCGTTAGCTATCAGGGTTGTAACCAAAACGGAGTGGAAATGAAATACAGGATTGACGGAAAACTCTTCAATCTCAGGTGACTGTAAGCACACAGCAAAGGTAAAGAACACAACCATCTCAAACTTGCTTTTTGCTGATGACTGTGCCATCGCTGCTAGCACAAAAAGAGACATGCAGACATTTGTAGACAAGTTCTCAGCAGCCTGCGACATGTTCGGTTTTACAATTAATACCAAAAAAACCTATGTATTGTTTCAGCCTGCCCCGAGTGACGCATATAGCGACCCTCGAATCAGTAGACAGCTTCTTGTACCTTGGTAACACTCTTTCCAGGGAAACTACTATTGACTGCCAGGTCAGTAACAGAATCTCCAAGCCCAGTGCTGCCTTTGAAAGGCTGCGCAACAGTATCTGGAATCTGAGGGGCCTTAGGCTTGATACGAAACTCAAAGTCTATTAAAGCTGTAGTGCTCCCCACCCTTCTGTATGCCAGTGAGACGTGGACTGTGTACAGCAGGCATGCTAGGAAAATAAGCCACGTCCATACAAGGTGCCTCCGTAGATTGTTCAAAATAAAGTGGCAGGATAGGGTACCAGACACCGAGATCCTCATGAAGGCACAAATGCCAAGTATCCACACACTTGTTGCAGAAAACCCAGATCAGGTGGGCCAGCCACGTCATGCGCATGCCAGACAACCGCATCCCAAAACAACTAATGTATGGTGAGCTGAAAGATGGCCTGTGTCAAGCCGGTGGCCAAAAGAAGCGTTTTAAAGACTCCCTCAAAATATCTCTGACACGCTTCAGCATCGATGCAAACACAAGGGAATATCCCGCACAGGACCGCAAGGCATGGCATAGAACCACCATCAGAGGCACCTCTATTGTTGAGGTGCGCCGGACCTCAGAAGCACAGAAAAAACACACTTAGCGTAAAGACAAAACAACTGATATTCACATGTCCAATTCTGACATTAAATGCTACGTTTGTGGAAGGATTTTCCAGTTTGTGCCAGAATTGGACTATACAGCCACCTCCGAACTCACTGGTGAGGTGCAGCACAACATGTCTGACTGCTGTTGTCATCATCGCTTGCAATGGACAGCTATTATTATTACATCACGATAAGTTTTTATTTTGCTGTATGTCATTTTAAAATTGTTCTGTTGAATACAATAATACGTTTCTTACTCTGTTGAATACGATAACAGGTTACTTATTATGTTGAATATGACATATATTTTATTACTTGAAATTCGAACATGTTTTTTTAAAAATAGATTTCATTGTAAGCACTAATGGGCTCGTTATTAATATTATGTTCAATACATACAAGGATTTTTATTCTGTTAAATATGATGTGCTTCTTATTGTGTTGAATACAAATCTGTTTTTCTTATTCATTAAACACCGACATCGTTTACTTGATTGCTTATATGTATTTAATGAGATAACTGAGGTTCAGCAAAGAGAGTGAGAAAAAAAACCGGTTGAGAGAATGCCAGAGAGACCAAACAGCAAGAATATAGCACATTCAGGGTGCAGTGTTTTTTTTAGCCGTGTGGATACTCTGTTGTTGGAAGGAAAGTACTTTAGCTTGACTCAACAGAGGACTGAGAGAGAGGGGCAGAGGAATAGAGGACTTACACATTATTAAATAATGCTGTTGTAACAGATCCCTGGGGTACAGAGGTGTTGGGGCTAGCAACATATTCTCAGAGAGCTGAAATTAGCGGGGACAGCAATAGAATATTTCAGCCCAGGTAAAGAAAGTAAAAACTAAGGTCACCAACAATTAACAAAGCGGGGTTTCGATTAGTAACATGAGAGCTAGTGAGAGACATCTGCTACGAGTTGGAGACTGCTGTCCAAAAATTGGGGAGGGAGGAAGGGGGGGGGGGGGGGGGGGGGGGGTTGTGTGTTCTAATCCAACCCATTTGATGTATTGACTAGTCGCAGAAAAGAGGATAGAGGTATGGAACGACACATGACGACGAAACTGTTACTGGCAGATTGACAGGGGTGACAAGAGTGTCAGCTAAGGGAACAGGTTTCCGTAGGAAGAACTGAATGTCGTTTAAACATTGGACAACGATGTTTAAAGAAGGACATGAGTTAACGAAAGATCTTCCAAGAGCAGGTCAGGCGCATATTGTTGCGTTAACTCACATCCTTTTTTAAACATCGTTGTCCAGTTCTTCATTGTTGTCTGCGACACACTTTTGTCACCATACTCTGCCTACATTCTGCGATAAATGTCAACTGGTCGTCATCCTTCAGGTGTTAGAAATCAAATCACTGCTCGCTGATCAACTCTGCACAGATTCCGTACCACACCCGACATGTTTTCAACGTTCTGTTTAGGAAACTATGAGTCGGAGGAAAATGAAATTTTGTAAACTTGACGGATGGTATGTGCTGTTTACACCAGAAGTGACGTCATCATGCGCATCGTACATATGTTCACTGGTTGCAGTTTGGTCCGGTTTCATTTGAACATGCCTCGTATTATTAACTTGCATGTTTGCATAAAAAGTTGTGAACAAGTATCACAAAACTACTAAATTAGAATACCATATGCTTTTCATTCAGATAAATCTTTCATAAAACTATCAGCAATGTTGTATGGATAAGATTATGTGACTCTTTGGAAGTTCTGCATATTCTGTTGCAATGAGGCTGACATACTAGTAAATAAACACCCGTAACCAGTTTCTTGAGAAGCCTCTGGCTGAGTGGGTAAGAAACAATTCTTTGTCTGGAGACGGGAATTTGAACCTTGGTAAGGCATTGGGTTTTTTTCCTAATCAAGAGTGTAAGAAAAACATACTGCACAACTACTTTGTGACTACCATGGAGATCTGCCTTTAATACTCAGTGTTATATATCCTATCTGCGGATCCCAGCAACAGACAACAGCGCAAAGATAATTTTATTCTTTTAACCAATTTGTTCAAAAAGTTTCAAATGAAACAATAAAAGGAACAAAAAATAACAATCACTTCTGTATAATAATGTCATTTCCTCTTAAGTGGTTCATTGATTTTGTTCTTTATCTTCCATTTCCACAATCCTTTCCCTTTGTTTTCACCTCCATCCCCCAAACACATCTCTCAATCTGACGCTCTTCTTGTTGATTAAAAAGAATGTACATGCTGTGGGCAAAATATCGACCAGCAACGCCTGTGCTTCAAACAAGGACCCAAAAAATGATGGAAGCTGAGAAATATGCTAGAGGAGCTGTATAATGACCTAGATAGACCAGGTCTGGCAGTTTCTCCTCCTCTTATTCACTTATCTGCTCCCTGTGGAGCATGCACACAAAATAAAATTTCTCCAAAGCAATCAGTATAGTGCATTCTGATGTAATGTCCATAATTTGTTTTCATCTTTGATTTCAGCATTGCAGTGTTCTCTGCATGTGGGCCGTCACTGTCTGCCCATAATTACCGTTATGAAGAAAGAATCCCTACAAGGCTATCACAGTTTTGTTCATTCCACATGAAATCTTTACCTTCTTCTTCCAATTCCCAGGAAAATGATTTCTCTTTCTTTAATTCCTGTACCCTATCTGGGGTATTGCCTATAGAGCTTTCTCTCAAACTAAGAAGGATGCTTCATACACACTGGTTTTTATATGTCTGAATGGTTGTGTATTCAATGCCATGAGATGGAGAGCCCTCTACCTTAAAGACGTAAACACACTGCCAGTTGCCTCGTAAGACTCTCTCAGTATAACAGTGGTCATACCCTCGCCTAGGGGGACGGCGAGGCCTAGTGGTTAAGTGGCACGGCTCACAAACAGAAGGTGCTGGGTTCAATCCCCATCACAGCACCGGCCATTACCCCGGGGAAGCAAACCCTTAGAAAATGCAGGAGGAAGCAGACCCTTACATAAAATGCATGCTGAAGTCGGATGCACTGGGCCGACAGGCGCAAAAATAAAAACCACAGTGTAACGCACACACGCCTTGGGGAATAGATAAATAAGGCGAACGCAAAAAAAAAAAAAAAAAAAAAAAAAAAACCTCGCCTGAGTAAAAAAATATGATGACAACTTTGCTAGTCACTGCTTTATATTTTCAGCCATTTTGGTTGGTTGGTTAATTGGTTAGTTAGTAGTCCAACAGCCTGTGGGCTTCTGCCCTTTTGCCAAATACCATATCTGCAAGTGCTTGTGAGCTGTTGTTAGTTCCACACAGAGTGTTTCATTTATCTGGCCTCGGAGGAAGCCATCTTCTTAAACTTTGCTTAAGAATGTCTGGTTGTGGTTTGTTGCTTATACCCTTCTTCCACATGTCATCTTAAGCATTGCTAGAATTCTTTTTCTCCACTGTGAGTTTATCCCACATTGTGGATCAGAATTAAATCTGGTCTCAGTTTTTACGTTTGTCTATGTTATTTTAAAAATATTTTGTTTAAATAAGCAACAAAATTCAAATACATAGGATCCAGCATAATAGAAGACAGAAGATGTATATCATAAATAATAGAGAACAGGCTGGCAATACCTAAGACAGGCTTCCTGAAAGTAAGAAATATACTGAGGAAGACATTTCTGGCATTGAATATAAGAGTGGAGAGAGAGAGAAAAATAGAGAGAGAAACAGAGAGATGAGGGAAACAGAGAGAGTGTGTGAGAGAGGGAAACAGAGAGAAAGAAAGAGAGGGGGAGGGGAGGGGTCCTCAGTGGTCTCAAAGTAAGGTGCCCACTTTGGGTGCCAGAGGTCACAGATTCGAATCGCAGTGGAGACCAGGATTTTTTTACGTGGATCTTCTGGTAAAAATTTCCTGATTTCTGGGTAGTGAGCATGTTAAAAATTCTTTGGCAGTTCGTAATAAAAAAGAGTAGGCTTAACGGCCACTGCCCAAACAAAATTCTGGTTAAAAATCTACCCAAATTTGTTGTGCCTTCCACCAGGCCTAGTAAGCCACAGGAAGTTGAAAATACCTACTACGTATAGCCGAAGCCTTTGGCTACCTGGCAACAGACAATAACATGCCTGCTAGAATACCAGGACTTCAAGTACTCAATTAAGTAGACAACTGATAAACACATGCAGATACCATTACATGCATTGGGCCCAAAGGGCAAGAGTCCGGATGCTGCTGAGTCCATAACAACAACAACATGGGCTAACAAATTACAAACTCTTCAAAAATAAGTCATGAGATTTCACATAAGATAGAAGCAGGATGGTCCAGCTTCAATCATATCAAGCCCATACTTCAACAGGTGAGATATGACAACAGCTAATACCTTTAACAGCATCGCTTTTCCAGCCATTGTATATGGCTGCTAAGTATGAGACCTAAGAAAAGCAGATGCAAAGAAGTTTTGAGACCAAATGCACAACACAGAAATGAGACACTGAACCACCTTTGATGATGTCATAGATAATGCTGGAGTGTGTACAAACCAGCGAGCTATAGGAACCATCAGCCCCTACAATCTTCACCATTTGCTGAGATGGACTATGAGGCTGCTTGGATGCAGTGGCATTGATTCTTAACATAACAAAACAATAGATAATGCATTGTTGAGAAAATGTTGATGGACTGGGCAAGTGGTGTGTATGCCTAACAGCATATGGGGACAACAAGTGATGTCCTGGTGCTCCCATTTCTTTAAATACCCACTGACATCCACCAATGCGAAGGAGAGAGTAAAGCCATTGGTCGAACATTGTATTCCAAGACCAAAGACCTTCTTTTTCTTCGATCAACTGATGCCATGCATCTGCCCAGTAAAGTTCACGAATGAGACTGTATTTCAGGTCTTCGCCAGTCACCAACAGCTTTGCGAGCATAGCCGCTCCCCTGGGCCAGACTGCCTCTCTTTGGTCTGCATAAGTGAGGCAGTCCTGCAGGATATGTTCTGGTGTTTACTTGGGTGCCCCGCAATCTTCGGAGTGTCTCTAAAACTAATTCTGCGTAGGTGAGCCTCAAGTCCGCAATGTCTCGTTCTGCATCTCCAGATCTTTGTCTACCCATCTCTGCCAAGTTTGCTTATGCTGTCATTTTCTGGCTTGTATTCTTTGTGCTGGTCTCTCCATTCCACTCTAATGGATGGTTTTTGAGTGTCTTTGTTTCTTTGTCTGCGGGAACCCACTTTCAGCTTTTGCAAGCTCATCTGCCTTCTCATTTCCAAGGATCCCACAGTGAGCCAGAAACTGCTTTTTTTTTGAGACAGCAACTCAATGTTACGACATATATTTCATTTTGCGTGAGAATCTATCTTGACTGAGGCGTGAGATCATTTACAGTACACTCCTGGAGTCTATTAGAATGAGTTTTTCTTGTAGTTGTGTTTTGGCTGATACGAATCTGGGTTGCTCCATGTACAGTTGATGCTTCCGCTATGAAATTGATATAAGTCTCTTTTAACCAGACATCTACCAATGAGAAGGAGAGATGTAAACCCTTGGTCCTACATGGCACCCCAAGACCAAAACCAAATTGAGCTTAAATAACATTTGACTACCTGGCATCAGACACTTGTTATGTTTGACTGGACTGAACACCAGGATTACAGACTATATTCTGCCGAAGACGAATGTGTCGGATTAAAAGGTGCAAATATCACAGTCAAGCTGTAAACTAGCGACACAACGCATTCGTTCTTCGGAATTCATCCTGCTACTTGCAAAGCCCTGTTTAGGATTTGGTAAGGGAGACTGAAAACAAACGAAGAAGAAGAAGAAGAACAGACTATATTGACATTGTGCTCAATAGACAGATGGCTGTGGAAGAAATTGAATGCCAGCGTCACTCAGCACCACACTTGATGACCATTTTACAATAACAATCAGCCCCAACCAACCCCCAATTACCAGTCCTCTTTGGTCTCCAACCATTTCTCTTCCCCTCTGCACTTTTCTACCATTGTTGGTTCCATTCCACATAGTTGATCTTCTGTATTAGTGTTTGTGGTCATCAATGTTTTCACAGGGAGGGAAATAGGCAGCATGGCCTTTTTTTTAAACTCCAAATCTGTGCCCATTTAGATTCTGACATAAATTTGATCTTAATTATTGCACTTAAACTATATGGCATCTTTGTTTCTTTAGGGTCAACTGAGATGATCAATTGGGCTGCAGAATAAAGAATATTGAATATTTGGGATCTACCATCAATAATTCTGCCGACTGTGAAAGTGAAATCAAACAAAGGTTTGCAAATGCTGCACCACACAAACTAATGCTGATGACAAATGTATGGCAAGACACATGCAGGAAGAAAAAGATCAAACTGATCAGGACATGTATTTTCGCTGTGGCGACATACGGTTGTGGAACATGGACATTAAACAAATCAATTGCAAAAAATATCCCAGCTTTTGGAATAAAGTGTTACAGAAGGATGCTGAAAATAACATGGACAGAAAAAAAGACAAATAGAGAAGCATAGTTCAGCAAATTTGCTACTAGACATAGCAATAAAAAACTTAAGATATTTCGGTCATGCAAAGAGACATAACAGTCTGGTAAGAGTGATAATAGAGGGCATGGTTGACTCTAATAGCACTAGGACATTACGGACAGTCTGAAAATGTATTACGTGTGCCAACTCGCCTTAAATAGGGACACATACAAAGCTGCGGAGATGAAGACACAAAGTTCTGAAAGGCATATGTCACATTATAATGATGAAAATAAAGGTTGCTTGTCCCAGCAATCACCAAGCATGTCTAAAGTAAGTTTTCATTTCCCTGTCCATAGATACCAACCGAAATCCTACCAGAATTCGACCCTATGTGTCCAAGCTCATCAATGATTACAATCACTCTTCCTTTATCATTCCAACAGGAGCAAGGATCCACCACTGCAGTTTGCATCCAAACTGGAGGCCTGCTTCAAAGTTTTCACTTGCAATTGGGGTTCCTAATTTCACTTGGATTTTACATGATGAGGTTGCAACCCTCGTGCACAATCTTTCTTGGTCGCTTTTACAACATGTATAGTAAGGTACAGTAGTTATGTTCTTTATTCCCTAATATTAAACCTCTGGATTCACACTAAGAGTGTCTCCGAACTAAGAGGTCAATATACTATGCTCTTGACCACCCATTTCTCAGCAATACAAATAACTGTTTGAACTTTAATGTGCTTCCGGTGCCAAAACAAAACATTAATTCTGGAAGTGAGTGGATGAGAGATGGATATGTAGATCTCAAATGGAACTCGATAGCCGCAGAGATGAGCCCAAAAAAAAATGCATAAAATATTCATGACAGACGTTCAGAATAGGAAAATCAATTGTACCCGCTGAAGAATGGAAAGATAAGACAACTTAAAATTGAAGTGAAAATAATTAAGAAAAATGGCTAAGTTGAAATAAAGATACAAGTTAGACAAGAATTAAGAAGCTGAAAGGTGATGTGACAAGCTTACTTACTTACTAAACCATCTCCTGGGAAGGAAGACTAACATCTGGTCAGGCACAACATACTGATCAGACATGTTAGTCAGGGTCAGACAAAATATACTGGCCAATACCCTCACCTCGGCTTCCTCACAGCCCTTCCTGGAAACGGGATGTCCTTCTTGGCAGTCTGGCTTACAAGGTGTGGGATCGACGTGATTCCCGCAGTAGTGAGTGACGCGCAGATGAAGCCAAGCATTGGACAACCGCCTGGAGGACCCGGTCCACCTTAATCAGCACGCTCAGGATGTGAGGAAAGCTACTACAATCCGTCAATAAATGTCCTTTTTAGGGCGCACAAAAGAGTAAACCTACTCATTGTAGAAATTAACAAAAAATATAGCCATCTCCTTGTGTTGTTACATGTTGTGTGGAGCTTAATTTGCTTTCCTTTTTGCATTTTCCAAGTGTGTTGCATCAGTTGTTGTAAGCCCATGTTGGGATCAAGATGCTGAGCAGTACATTAGTTGCAGCAATCAACGACCCATTGCTGACTGCTAGCATTAGGGCCAGCATACCAGATCTGTCACGACCCTTCCACACCTACACTTTGTGATCCTCGATAACAGGCTGCATGGAGCCTTAAGGCAAATGCTGAACTGAAAAATGCCTCCACAAGTCGGATGTGTTGATCTAACAGGTTCAAATATCGCAGTCAAGCTGTAAACTATGACACAAAACATTCGTTATCCAGACAACATCCTGCTACTTGCAAAGCCCTTTTTAGAGATTGGTATTGAGAGATTGAGAACGAACGAAGAAGTAAGCACATATTGTTGTAGGATTTCATTTATGTCCTTAATCCATTGCAGCGTGGCCTTCCTCATGTCCTGTAGCCAGATTTTATTGTGTTATAAGCAAGGTAGATGGTCAGGATACAGACTCACGAAACGACTGAGCCATTGAAAGTTTCTGTCTTGAAATGTACTCAGCACATGGTGTAGTTCTCATTTTATTTCTGTGTTCATTTTTCGTTTCATCTCTCCTGGTGACGCAACTGACTTTCATAGACATTTCTTTTCAAAATTTTCAATTTTTTTCTCATGTGCCTCATATAAGGAGCAAGTTTTGCAATAGTAGCACAGAGTTGCTATCAATATACTGTTCATTAGTTGTTGTCAAGTTGATGTCTGAGTGTTTAAGCTGAGGTGACATTTAAGAAGTCACAGCAAAGACTTTCTGACCTGTATTTTCAATTTCTCTATCCAGCTTTTGATCATCTGTAAAAATATTTCCTAGATATTTGAACTCTTAGGCCTGCTTAAGTTTGATATTGTTTATATGTATTGTTCAGTGGACAGGGTATCCTGTTAACTTATATAGTTTCCATCGTTAACGTGTTAATCTTCATTTTAAATCTTTCACAGACTGTTTTAAGTGTATGAATATGAATTTGCAGTCTATCTTTGTCCTCATATATTAGACTTTGGTCATCTATAAGGAGTTTTCCTCTTCTTATCCTTTTAGCATCAGGTTATGAAGGGAACTCTAGAACGAGCTCTACTGTGTACCTCATGCGCAGTGGCATTCATCGCCTCATATATTTCCATAATGAGTTAGGTTCTTCGCTTCTGATGTTGAATTTCATTTCTGGTGTAATTTGGCTGACTTTTATTGTTTTGTCCATGCAAATGTTCAAACCACTTGTAAAAGCACACAGACTTTCCGTAGTCCTGTAGTTATTTCAAACTGATCTGTAATTCTATCAGTTGTTCTTATGACATTTTTATTCATCTGGTACAATACTTTAATATTTTCTTATAGTTGTCCATGTATTTCATAGTCTTCTAATACTGTGCAGAGTGTAATCTTATCAACTCTATCAAAGATTTTCCTGATTTATAAATATGTTTAACATTGTCATTTTACTTAATTGTCTTAAAGTGAATTAGGCATCAGCACATCCCATTCCCTTATGGAATCCAGTGTTCAGCTGATGTTTAACAATTTGTCTTTTTATTTGTTCAAGTATTATCGCAAATAATATTAATGATTTAGTGAAGATATGCCTTCGTATGTATCATAGTTTTTTCATCATTTCCTTTTTCCTGCCAGAATAGTATTATTGTTATCAAACATGTTGTACTCTTCTTTCTTTTCATTCTTTTGTAAAGACTCTCAACCCCTTTCTGTCTACCCACGCTTGAATTGCTTCAGTTGTTATGCCATCCATACCTGGTGACTGTTTCTAGGGCTGTTCTTTTTAGCTCTTTTTATTTCCTCAACCAATATTCCAGATGATCATTGCTTTTTTTTTAGGATGAATATTTATTGTCCATGAATGCCTGTTGGGCTAATATATGGCAAAAATAATTAATAAATGCTCATATAGACAGAAACTTCAGCCTCCATGGACATTTCTTCTACTCTTTATTCTTGATCTTTGTTGCTTTTAAAAGTGACATTTTCATTGGGTTAACTAGCTGTGCACTGTTTTGATATGTATGTGGCTCATTGCATCCAATTTCGAAAGACATTTCTTTCAGCTTTACCATTCTTACACCTTTACTTTTCCCAGCCTCCCTGCAGGGAAATAGGTTATGTTCTCACTGTGTCTGGCCTCTACCCTTCAAATTGCTTTCACTACCAAAGATATATAATTTATGGTTAAAGTTTTTGTACCATGACAAGTAAAGAAACAAGAGAGTCGTATGTGCATTTATCAATCTTTCTTCCTCCTTCATCGACTGAAAATGGCGTAATTGAGGTTTTGAAGAGGCTTCTCTAAGAGAATTAGTCTCATTGCATGCTACTGTTTCCATTAGCTTCCGAGTACAAGGACGACACTAGCACTTGATCCCTGACAACAGTGTCTGCTATGGGACTACGAATACTTTTTTTTAAAATATATCTGTTGTGTTTCTCCACTTTACTACTCCCTTTGCTGGAAAACTGTATAATTAGACTAGTTTTTAAGAAAACAAAAAGGTATTCTATGCAAGAAATATTTATCAAAGAAAGTAAGAGAGAAAGAGCACTAATTGTTATATAGAGCCAATTCTGATAAATGAAAGTGAATCATAAACAATCAGTAAACCAACAAGATCCCAGAAGTCACATAGGCTTATCTGTGAGTGGTATCACAATGTAGATAGACAATAATAATAGTTCAGTAAGAAGGGCATTGCATTATAAAAAACAAAATCTAATATTTCCAATGTTATAAAAATGACAATATTTACAAAGAAAACACTGATTACATGTGAGTTATAAACTTATTTAAGCAACAGCAAATATAAATGAGCAGCAAAGATGGCGCCGAAACTGGGCGCAACATTGCTCTGCTGTTTTAGTTCATTATAGATACTGCCAGAACATGGATTTACTTATACTTGTGTTCACGGAAATGTGTTGTTGTTTTCCATTTGGACTTGTTAATTCGTTCGTTTTGTGTATTTTCTTCCGTCCAATTATCCTGGAATGGACATCGGCGATATGAATAGAACTATGTTTAAACATGTGTCATATTTCACAGTCTAGTTCACACGGCTGAACTTCACGAGATTGGCGCTCTTCACCCTAACTGTAGACAGTGTCAGCTTTGTTGTATGAAATTTAGACACAACTATAATGAACTGCCACCTGGAGAGAGATGGGCTCCGTCAGGCGTGTAACGGCTCAAGACACACCGATGTTGTATGGCAGGAGCTGGTACGACAAACTGCAATAATGGTGCCGCAACGACCTTCTAGGTTATGAGGCTGATGATGATAATGATGAAATATAAATGATGAATAAAAATTAATGTTCATACATGTCAACTATTTTACTTACTGCAACTATCAAGGCCTAGGGGAAGATAGGTGTTGAATTGGGTAGGTATTTCATTATCTTTCTAAATTTTTATTCGGACAGTGGCTAGCTGGATGCTCTATTCTATTTTCAACAGCACAGCATGTACAATAGGCCTTCAAGTTTTTCTTCAATCTCCAACAAGACTAGACGTTGGTCCCCTGTCCCTTGAGAACAGGGGAAACTTTTTTCTTTTTTCATTTGCTTACAGAGGACACTTGAAACTTTCAAAATTTGAAACTCGACCATTTCACGTTTTTGTCCGATCGCTTCTTCAGAAGTAGGTGTCTTATCTCCTGGCTATAGCACGGCTCCCTTTTACAGTGGTCCATCAAGGTTAACTTCCTGTGGCTCTTGGTTCAATTATTTGACTTAGTGCACCGACCTGCTCTAACGTGTTGAAATATGTGTAAGAAAAGTGAACGAAAAAAATAAGAAATGCTAAATATTGACTTACCATGAGAGTTTTCAAAGACTGTTTTGTAGATATTATACATAGAGCTATTTAGCTCTTCACCGTTGCTCTGTGGGTCTAAAACGTTGGACTGTGTTTCTGAAAGCTCTGGTATTCTGGGGGACTGGAATAGTTGATGAGAATGCTTTGTAATATGACAAAGTAACACTCAGAAAGATATTTAATGGAATATAGGTTTTTTTATCAGTTAAAACGTGTGGAAACTCTCTTAACGTCTTTATACTGGTTTAGAAGACTCTGCAGAGTCTGTATACAACCAGTTTCATTTGCAATACCTCGATCTAAAAGCTATGCGCATCTAATTTATTCTTAAATGCATTAATTGTCCCTGCTTGCGCCACTTTCTATGGCAATGCATTCCAAGCATTCACCACTCTCTGACTAAAAAAATATTTACTAGTATCTAATCTGGACCTTTCCCTAGTCAACCTGTAGTCATGCCCTCCTGTTCTTGTCAGGCCAGGTCAGGTCATCCCGTAACAGGTGAGGTCGTTGGAGCACACACGAGGACATCCTCACAACCCCACGCCACCCCTCTCTGTCAGATGCCGCTGCCTGTGACTCTTCTGGTCAGAGACTGATCCATTCTTTTATGTTGTCCTCCCATCTCTTTTTGGGCCGGTCTCTTCGTCGTCTGCCATGCACCTTTCCGTGGAGGATTGTGTTTGCAAGACCATTTGATCTCGATATGTGACCGTACCAAGTGAGTTTCCTTCTTTTCACAGTTGCCAAGAGGTCTTCGAAAGGCCCTATTGCTGTTGTAATTCTATCTAGTATTTCCTCATTTGTAACTCGATCTTTGTACGTGACGTTTAAAAGTTTTCGGAAACATCTCATCTCCAAGACCTGTATCCTTTGTTGAAGGTCAGCTGTAACTGTCCATGTCTCACATGCATAGAGGAATATTGACAGGACCAGTGTACGCATAAATCTGATTTTCGTGCATAGTGCTAACCGTTTATCTTGCCATATTTTGTTAAACCATGCAAGCGCCGCTATTGTCTGTGCTATTCTGGCCAACACCTCACATTTTGATCCTTCATCACTGACAATTGACCCAAGATATTTAAAACGGTCAACCACTTCGAGTTCCTGACCGTTAGCTTTTATCCTGCTGTTGAAGCCCGTGGCGCTGTTGAAGCCCGTGGCGCTGTTGATCATTAATTTTGTCTTTCCAGCGTTTATCTCCATACCATAGTCAAGAGCTGTTTCATCGAGCCTTCTGACCCATTCCTGGAGTTCTGCTTCTGAACTCGCCAATATCATCTGCAAAACGAACCCCATATCTTGACAGTACCAACGTGACCTCCAAGTGCCTCACTCATAATTCCTTCAAGGAATATATTGAAAAGAGTTGGAGAGAGTGTACACCCCTGTCTCACACCAACTGATGTGCGAAACCAGTCCCCTCGCCTCCCATTCACAAGAACTGCGCTAGACGCCTTGTCAAACAGGTGTTCAAGGACCGTTATAATATTTCTGTTGATATTATACATCCTCATGGTTGCCCAAAGCACTTTATGTCATACCCTATCAAACGCCTTCTGTTCTTGTAGGTAGCTGTATTTTGAAAAACTTGTTATAGTCTAATCTATCCGTTTCTTTGACCATCGAGTCACCAGCAAGCCACATAATCTGGAAAGGTATTGGCAGAGGAAAAGATGTTGAATGAGAGTGGGAGAGTTTTAAAACAGTTCTAGAAAAGCTAAAAGAGAAATGTGTTCCATGTAGGGAGCTAAACCACAAGCACAAAAAGCGGACTAGATTTGTAGTTAAATGTAGAAGAGCTAAAGATAAAGCATGGAAAAAATATATAGAGGCAGGTAAATAAAAAAAAACATATATAAAATATTTGGACAAGCAGAACATAGCTCAGAAAGTGAATAGAACAGCAAAGAAAGACTTGCTCAGAGGATCAAGGTTGATAGTAAAAGCTTCTTTTCTTATTTTAGAAATAAACAAAGAACGATACCAATGCATGTCAGCTTGTAAAGGATACTTGTAATTTTACAGCATTATTGCACTTTTTATTACAGCAACCCCACTAGGACAAAATCCAAATATTACGACCACAAAGCATTCATTAGGGATAAAGAACGAAAACTAACAAATCACTAAAAAAAACTAAGACATGATATATGACACTGATACAATAAGGATTGAGTTGGCAGCCATTAGAAGGAAGTGGACAGGGATGTGTGAGTTGCAAAATGCCAGTAACGAAAGACATTAGATAAAAAAAAAGATATGGTCAATATGAATAAACATAAAATTAATACAAATTTTAAAACGCATATGCAGATACAGTCGATAAAAACATGCACAGGAAATGAATCAGTGATTGGACATGGAAAAAAAATTAAACCAATGCCACTGCAAACCCCTGCCAGGGACAAAAAACAGACGAAAATACAATCTATTTATATTTTTATCAACTGATATGAGTTTCAGTACTGAGGCAGTTTCGATTTATTTCTTTGTACATGATGCATTTCCTTCAATGTTAAGGTGTTGAAATCAGCAAGGGCCTTCGTGTTTAGGTAGCCCAGGACAGATGCGCAATTAGGAAGTCTAGAGCAGAGGAAACCAGAGGCAGCCGTGGACTATATTTGCCAGTGGTGTTATAGAATTTTCCACTCTCACATTGGCTTGATCAGTCACAAATGCACCGACATACTTAAGGGTGCAGTATGACATGGGATGATGTTGGTTGTTCTCATTGACGACGATCAACAAATCATTATTATTATTATGGCGAGATAATGTTTTGCATTGGTTATATTCATAAAGCATTTTATTTGGATAATTTATGCAAATATATTTTTTTGTACATTTCCTTATGTCACCTTTTTGTTTGTTATTTATAGTCCTTTCCTTCATTTTGCTCACTTTGATCGGCAATCCTGTCTTCCTTTCCTGCGTAAAATGCTAATTTGTCAATCTTTTCTTGTTTGTCTTGCTGCTTATGTAACAGCATACATATTCCATTAGCAAAATTGAGGTCTTCCGGTTGTTTATCAAATGTTCATTGTAGTATTATTTTCCTGCCATCTGTTGTTTGGCACATCCCCCAGTCTATACCCATAGGAACAGGCTGGTGGAGATAGTTGTTGTTGTTTAATGCCCACAATGAGTAGGATTACTCTTTTGTACGCCCTGAAAAGGACGTTTAGTGGCGGGTTGTCATAGCATTCCTCACATCCCGCGCGTGCTGATGATGGTAGACCGGGGGCTTCCAGTCGGTTGTGCTATGCTTGGTTTCATCTGCGTGTCGCTCACTACTACGGGGATTATGCATATCCTTCACTTCGTTAGCCAGACTGCCATGGAAACAGCCCATTTCAATCGTTTATAAGTACACCGACAGATGCATGTGAAATTAACTCTAATATCGAACCTCTAAACCTAAGACGAGAACACTCTGTCTTGGAAATACGTGAAAGATATTTAAGAATAGACACTACGGAGGAGAATAGGAAAATGGTAGAACATTGGCACCTAAAGCATAGAATAAAACAGACATCTTTCCTAAAACAAAGCGCAAGACAATATCGATAAAAACCACCTGCCAGAGGTTAGAAGGCTTATGGCGTTCATCAATGATGAACCACCTTGCTGGCAGGTGACTGCCCCCACAGTAACAACTGTACCCTCCAACCCCTCTGCCGACAGGAACCTCTTTGCTGAAAACTCGCTTTGGAAACTATAGACTCATATCCACAAAACATCCAAGTATACACAGATGGATCTGGCACAGAGGCTAGCACCAATGCTTGATATGGCGCTGGAATTAAATACTATAACCTGCACCAAGAAGACCACTCCTACATCTATGGCCCTTGTGGAGAGACCTGTTCCAATTACAAAGCAAAAATAATAGCAATAGAAAAAGCTTTGTGCAGAATAATTTTGAAAGCAGCACTATACAGCATGTGGAGATCGTTCTCAGACTCAAGGTATGCGCTACAAGCCTTGGAAAACAGAATGTCTCCAGATGTTAATGATATCTACAAATTAACTGATCAATGTTCCACCTTTTATGGAGCGGAAGTAGTGCTCCAGTGGATACCTGACCATGTCGGAATCCCAGGAAATGAGAAGGCTCATGAGCTGGCCAGAATCAGGGCAATGCTACCACAGCCACTACCTAGTATCACACTACAAACCTGCAAGCAAATCCTGAAAAATAAGTATAGACAGGAGTGGCTAGATCAGTGGACCACATCCCACAGCCAGAGTATATTTCAAAAACCAAGCAAAACCAGATCCCCAGGACCCAGTCAAGAAACTGAAACGAAGAGACCAGAGTTTGATCTTCAAGCTGAGAACAGGCCATGACCCTCTTAACAAACATCAGAATAGATTAGACCCACTACATGAACCAAAATGCAGATTCTGCCATGACCACGAGGAGTCAGTCAAGCACCTCCTGACTTTGTGCCCAAGGCTGGCTGATCTGTGGAACCTGTTGTTACCACCACACCCCACCATACTCAACACACTCTACACATCACTACAACAATTGAGGAGGACGTGTGCTTTTGTTCAGGAGGCATTGGGCTGTCAAGAGCTGCCAGCTCACACCTAAAGGGATTATATCATCATCATTGCTCTATGATAATTCTGAGTGTTTCTATTTCATTCGTGTACAATTTTTCTGACAAAATCCTGTTTATCATGCAGTTCTTCATATAACCACCTTTTACACAGTCTAGAGCTAAATTAACCTGTCCAAACAATGCCAGGATTGTTATTCCTCGCCAGGTACTGCACACAGTCAGATTGATATTTGCTAATTTAGTTGAGTTTACATCTTTCTATTTTATATGAACGACCTCTTGTTCCTATACTTTCTTGAAAAACTGGTTGAGAATTGCTGTGGTGAAATATGTGATTTCATGGCTTCTGATAATATTCCATCTAGTCCTGCAGCTTTTCCATTCCTCATTGGTTTTAGTACTTGCATGATCTTCTGTTTTATTGGGGGATTTATATTTTCTATCCATCTATCTATCTTCAGTCCACTTGTGTCATTTGACGTCGTGGGGAGGTATGATCTCCTTTGTTTCATATTTTTTGGCAAAACAAAAATCTGCTAGTAACTTGTCAGGTCAATCCTAGTATCTGTTACCAACCTTACGGTTGGTAGTCCCTGGAATATGCGATCACCTATTTTTGGGATTAGTGGTGGTGGAAGTGTAAATCCGCTGACCTAACCAAAACCTGATGTTATAGTTACACAGTCCCATTTTTGCTACATATTCTCTGTGGGGCCAGAATTCCTAGAATAATTTGAATAGATTTTTAACTTGAATTTTGCCAGAGCAGCAGCCATTAAGCCTACTCTTTTCTATTTTCAACAGACAAGGGATTTTTTATGTGCGCACCACTGCACACGGGTGTCTGACCTCACTACTCAGAGATCAGGGAAAATTTTATACGGATGATCCACGTGAAAACATCCCGATCTCCACCATGATCTGAACCCGCCCCCTCCAGGCAACACCTTACCTCGAGACTGCAGGGTCATTGGAAAGTAATACAGATAGCCTTTGGTTACCTGGCAGCGGGCATATCCTGCCAGATTGAAAACCAGGATTCCAAGTCTCGTAAGTGAGGCATGCTTTGAAGGTTTCAATGGTCCTTTTCTATTCTAACTAGGATCTACATGGAGAGTAATATATTGGATTGCCACTTATTCGGATCAATATACGGATCAAAGCTGGCCTTATCACCTATGAATACGTGCTTAATTAAAAGCAGCACAGAAGGATGAACACATCCTAGAAGACTGGTATATGCTTAGGTAACTGTGTACTGAGCAATGGTCCAGTCCACAAAGACGTACCTCCACACAAAGTTATGTGGGAGATTTTAAAAACTCTCCACCCCAGCAAGCTTTATCCAGAGAACTGGACTTTACATGTAGACAATAAAAAAACATGGCAAACGAGGAGAAGAAGAAAAACAAAGAGGAATAAGAGGAGGAGGAAGAAGAAAAGGAGGAAGAAGAAAAGGAGGAAGAAGAAAAAGAATAAGAAGAAGAAAAAAAAAAAAGACGAAGAAGAAGAATACAACACTGGTTAGTAAGAACACTAGGTGCTATAGAGTAAGCTACTAGTTTTTCTAGGGATCAGATTAAGCAGAACAAAGTATGCATAGAGTACCTACATTATCAAGATGTGGCTGTGTGGACTCTGATTTAGGAACCAGAGAGGTTGTGGAGAACATTAGGTCCGAGCTGGTCTTACTGCTGGGGGAGGCAACATGATGAGGAGACTGCTGATGATGCACAGATAGTGGACTCATCCCCGAGGTGCTTGAGTAAAATGGTGATGGCTGTGAGGAAGGAGGGAAAAGTTCATGTCACTCAAGAGATTGTGAGGTGTGTTCACAGAGTATTTGACGTTAAGTGTTTTCGTGGAAACAAATGAAGCATGGGTGTTGTCCTTCGGCAAGGAGGTATAGGGCCATCCCGCATTTTTTTCACAATTTTTTTTATTGCTGGCAATCAGCCTTTTAATATTGAGTGTAGTGAGCATCTGACGGGTTTTCCTTCACCACGAAAGGACAAAAAGAATTGAGCAGCAGTGTAGCATCAAATTTTGACAAAATCTATGCGATACCCAAGAGGAAACCATTCAAAAGATTCAACAGACTTTTGGTGATGATGCTATTAGCATAACACAAATTAAGAAGTCGCACAATCGCTTTAAAGATGGCCGCTCATCGGTGGAAAGCGTATCACATTCCAGTAGACACCCATCAAACTGAAATGATGAAATCATTGTCCAAGTAAGGACCTTGGTCTTACAGAACTGTCATGTCACCATCCGAGAACTTGTGGATGAGGTGAAGATAAGCATTGGTTCGGTACCTTCCCTTTTGAGAGAGGATTTGGCTATGAGGAGAGTGTCTGTGAAATTTGTGCCAAAGCTGCTAATGATGGAGCTGAAGCAACTCTGTCTGGAAGTCTCACAGGACATCCTGGAGTGCGCAAACAGCGACCCCGACTTCCTAAATACTGTTATCACTGGTGAAAAGCTGTGGGTTTATGGGTACGACCCGAAAACCAAGCTGCAGTCATCACCGTGAAGACATTCACCATCCCTGAGGCCAAAAAAAAAGTGAGACAGCAATGTCAAAAGTCATGTTAACTGTTTTCTTTTACTCCCGTGGGGCTGCACACCGTGAGTACACACCACAAGGTAAAAAAAATTACTAAAGAGTAATACATAGATGTCATCCGTCGTCTTCATGACGAAAACAACCGGACCTGTGGACAACGGGAACTTGATAGCTCCAGCATGACAACACACCCATACTTCCCATATAATTCAGACTTTCTTGGTCAAACACAACATTCCTATAGTTTGCCAGGCTCTCTATTCTCCCGACATGGCATCTTGCAATTTTTGGCTGTTCCCCAAGCTGAAAATTCAGCTGAAAGGGATTCGATTTGAGTCACGAGAAAACATGCGGAATGCGGCGACCCAGCTGTACTCCAATACAGCAGAGTATGCGGAAGAGGGTAGGAAACAGAAATGAGTCATGGCAAAAACTGTTTGCTCTTATAAGCATCCAAGTATATACACACACAAAACGGGTCGATGTGGTGATAAATGAGACATGCCAAATTGTAACGAGATGCCTTAAACTGACACCAACGGAGAAAGTCTATACAATCGCTGGTATCGCACTTCCGGATATTAGAAGACTTACCGCATCTGAAGTTGAGAGACAAAAGCAGTCATGTGACCAGAGACACCTTCTTTTTGGACATACACCAAAAATAATACGACTGAAATCAAGGAAAATTTTTCGGTGGACTGTACAGCCCTCAGAACATAGTCCTGAGAGAAACCGCTTAGAAAAGTGGCGCCAAATGAATGGTGAAGGTTGGATGGAGATCAAAGAAAAACCTGTACTAGAGCATGATTTTCCATATACTAAGTGGAGATCTCTGAACAAGTTAAGAACAGATGTGTCCAAATGTGGGTTTAACCTGAAAAAGTGGGGATTTGCAGACAATGAATATTGCAAATGTAGAGCGGTCCAGGACCCAGAACACTTGATTATATGTTCGAGGATGCAGGAATCCTATGCAGTGGAGGACCTGATGGTGACAAATGAAAGAGCATTGACAGTGACTGGATTTTGGGCAAAGACTATTTGGGGTTGCCGGACACAGAAAGTAAAGTAAGTATACCAATTAAAAAAAGGAGATCAAATCAATCGGAGAGCCACCAACATTAACACAAGATGATTATCATAAGAAAGACAGACAAGAGCAAACTGGTGTTGCGCCTCAGAACAGGACACAACTGGCTGACTCCGTAGTCACATATAACACAAAATTGAAGATTAGAAATTCCATCATGTGCACATACAGACAGACACCACAGAAAGCAGAGCACATGCTACAGAACTGCTTCGAATATGATGTATAGAGAAAATCCCACTTGCACATAGAAACAACACTGGAAGAGAAACTTTATGGACCTATATGTGAACTGCAAAAGGAATTTAAGTTTATTCAAGAGACAGTATTGCTGATACAGACATAATATGCTCAAGCAGATGAAAGAAGAAAAAGATATTGTATGAATATTATTTTTCTTGTAAGGTATCTGTTTGATTTTTATTGATCTATGATAAATATTTTCATATTAACTTTTACTGAACCATTAGCAAAAAAATGTGTCTGAGTATATTAGTTGTGATAACAACGGTTTTGCTACAGAAATGGTTGAAGCGAAAACAAGGCCACTTCCTCCCGTCTTGAAAACAACAAGATGGCTAGATTGACTTTTTTTTAAATTTTTAAACAATTTTGTTCTGTTTCACATGAATTTTGAACATTATTCCATTATTGATTGTGATAAAGTTAAGTTGGTGCAATGGATTTTTCTGAGGTAGGTCTGTTTAGTTTGCTATAATGTTTTAATACGTTTGTAGCGGAAACTAACAGATATGATGATCTAGTTAGGAACACTGTCAGTACTTTGTGGCAATTTAATGTATTTATAAGGCAACTTGTGTACCCAAAAATTGGTACCGGTAAGTCTAAATATTTGGTATGTAATTTAAAAAATGTAGAAACTAGAAAGTTTCGAGAATGCCAGATATGCAACATCAACAACAACAGAACAAAAGATCTCACCTGACTGTTTGAGGATTCTGATTTAATGTGGACCGACTGTGGGCCTATCACACTTGTCAGCACTGGAACATGATTGCTCTGTGACATAGGGCTCAATCCACTGCCAGGACTATAGGGAGAATGCTGTAAAGCGGATATGAAATAAATGATGCTGTGTGTTACTACTCTCCCAATTAGATAAGAACAGAGTACTTGGAATATTTGGAGTTCTGGTATTTAAACTGCTATGTTATGCTTGCTGCTAGATAGCCAAAGGATTTCTATAATACGTTGTTTATTTTGCAATGTTTACTTCTTGCTGATTACTAGATCTGGCAGAAGCTATATTGTGTATTGGATAGTAATTTCACTACCTTTTATATTTTGCCCGGACAGTTGCTAACAGCCTACTCTTATTGATTTCCATTTGCTAAAGGTTCATTAATGTGCACAGAATGTACACAGGATCTCCCTGTTTTTAGTCTATCTCGAATATGCAGATGTTGGTCTCCCCTTCCTTGAGACCAGGGGACTTGATTTCTTGAGAGACAACCACTTTAACATCTCACCTATAATAGAATATAATCTATCTATCTATTTTCAGTCCACTTATGTCACTAGATGTTGTGGGGAAGTGTGACCTCCTTTTGTTTCATATTTTTTGTTGGCAGGAAAAGATCTACTGGTGACTTGGCAGGTCAATTCTAGTATCTGTTACCAACCGCTGGGTTGGTTGTCCCTGGAATATACGATAGCCTATTTTTGGGACTGATGGTGGTGGAAGCATAAATTAGAGCACGGTAGACCCACAGCCTGCAAGGCACTTTCTATGCCATTTCGCTAACCACATAACCAAGACCTAATGTTATAACCCCACAGTCCCCTTTTGGCGACAGTCACTGTGGGGCAAGAATCTCTAGAACAATTTGAGCAGATTTTAACTTGAATTTTGCCCAAGCCTACTCTTTTAGATTTCCAACTGCCAAGGGATTTTTAACATGTGTGCCACTGCATATGGGTGTCTGATCTCACTACTCAGAGATCAAAAGAAATTTTTACTGGATGATCCACGTGAAGAAATCCTGGTCTCCACCGTGATTTGAATCCGGGATCTCCAGCACCCGAGGCAGACACCTTACCTCGAGACCACTGGGTCCCTATAATAGAATATCTTATCTTAACACATTAGTTACATGAGAAGTAATGATGAATAAAACACAAGACATTTCTGTCAGCCTATAAAATGTGACTAAATTATGTCTGATTTTTATTGTCAATATTGCTAGTGTACTGCTATAATATGATTTTTATTATGCAACAGACAAGTGCTTCTAGTGTAAAAAGAACAGGCCCCCTTTTTCCTTCCTTCCATTCTAAAGAAGTGACTGAAGACATTTATGTTTATCTGCCAACCTAATCTTGTAAAAACCATTAGTATGAAACTGCAAATGGCTGGAATCAGGCTTTCCTAAAAGCTGGTTTATCATCATCATGTAGTATGTCCTTAATAGAACGTCACTCCCATCAGTCTGTCTGAAAAAAACTGTCTCTTGCCAAAACTCCAGCCTACGCCAGTCTTACCCAGGCATTCCTGGATATCTTGGTGCCCTTGTCTTCTCGGTCTACCCCTGTCTATTTAGCCTGGCACCATACCTTCCATCACTGTTCTCTCAAGACCGTTGTGTCTCTTGATGTGACCAAAGTATTTAAATTTTCTGGTAAATGGAATTGATAAACTAGTTCTCGTCCATGTCTAACTCCTGGCGAATGTCTACATTTGTCTTTTCTCTGGGGTATTCTGAGTATCTTTCTGTAACATTTTGACTCGAAGGATTCGATTCTTTGTCTAGAAGTTTTGGTAATCGTTCGTGATTTGCAGCCATATGCTGCCAAGTAGAAATAACAGTTTGGTTAGGGTAAGCCAAATGCAGTTTTGTATCTATGCTCCAACAAATGGGATGATAGGGCATGAATGAATGGACTAATAAATATGGATGTAAACCATTTTCTGTTTCATTTTATTTTTTTTCAGCTAACCCTTTCCTTAATGTAAGCCATATGTATCGTCTTGTTTAAAATAGAGAATAAATCATAAGAACCAAATCAAGCTTCAGAGATGTATATTGTTTGTTTTTAAAACTTGATTTTATTTCATTTATTAATAGATTTTTTCATATAAGATTTTGTGGGTTTTGTAAGGTATTTTTTTAGCATTTGCGTGGAGTTTAATCTCAAAAGATTGATATGCAGTAACAGAAGAAGTCAAATGGACAATAATCTCTTATAAGTATTGTTAAAATGTGTTTGGGGATGGCATAGGCTAGTGGTTAAGTGACACTGCTCACAATCCGAAGGTGCTGTATTCACTCCCCACAACAGCACTGGCCATTACCCTGGGGGAGCAAACACTTAGAAAATGCAAGAGGAAGTCGGATGCACTGGGCCGACAGGCGTAAAAATAAACATTTTAAAAACAGTGTGAATATGGAAATAGGCGAACGCAATAAAAAAAAGTTTGAAAGGCATGAACAGAAGAAGTCAAAAGGACACTTAATCTGTTATAAGTATGCTTAAAATATGTTTTTCAACTAAACAAATAGGACCAAGTCTGTGACACACATTGTGTATGATGTGTAGATAATAGCAGCCCTGCCACACCCTAGGTCAGCTCTCTTCAACCTGTACGCTATTGCCCACTAATGGTGGGTGGTTTTAGCTTTCGGGTGGGCGTTGGCAGAAAAATTACATGCTGTATTAAAAACAACCCAGCCTGAGAAAACTATTGCTGAATACCAGCAAACCAACAAAAGTGCAAATTTTGAGAAAATGTGTTTTCACTTGGCAGCAAACGGCTGTAAAACAGGGGCAGTTAAAAAATAATGAGTCCTTAGAGTCTAAATGTTATAGAAAGATCCTCAGGACACAGTAGCCGGAAATAACAAATATACAGACATTCGACAAGAGTTGGGCGTAGAGGAGAACCAGTTGATAAATTTCATAATTAACAGAAAATTGAAATACTTTGGCCACATCAAAAGATATAACAGTGTTAAGAGAACCACAATAGAAGGTATGGTGCCGGGCAAGAGAGACAGAGGCAGACCAAGAAGGTGATGGCCCCATGATGTCATAAAATGCCTGTGCATGACTCTGGAGCAGGCTGGAGATTAGGCAAGAGATCGGCTGTGATGGGAGCGATGTTCTGCAAAGAACATGCTACACGATGATTAAAAGTAAGTAAAGTAAAGTAACCCATTGCAGTACTGCTGCAGGGGTGTGAAGTGTTAGCGATCTCACATTTCAAAGGCTCGGCTATATGAGGGCGGTAGCCATCTCCTCTCCCTCGCCGCTTTTACTTCCCGGACTGAACTGGTACCTATTTAAGGCTGGGTCGACCCGGGAGCCATTGCGGTATGAAAAAAAACATTACCACCTCAACTGGGGAATGAACCCAGGACCACTCAAATGCGAAGCCAGCGCGCTAACCACTGCGCTACGCGGCTCCCCACGATGATTAAAAACATTTTTACAAACCTAGGCTCGGTGGACGATCGCGGAATTTAGATTTTAGTGGCTGATAAGGAAAAACTTACACTCACAACAAAAGTTATAAAAGTTGGCGCCAGGTATAAAAGGGCTGAAGAGCACTGCCCTAGACCTAGTAATATTTTTCTTCACTAAAGGAACAATTATTGTGGTGTTAGTTTCTTGGTCTAGATAACCTCTCATAATCAGACAGTTGTACGTGGTGAAGAACTACATCCTCCTCAAGGTAGTCCTGGTAACTGGGAGAGCGAACTAAGGCTAAACATAACGTGTTAAGTGTTTGGTAGCAGTAGCTTTCCTCACATCCAAAGCGTGCTGATGAATTTCGACCTGGGTCCTCCAGGCGGTTGTGCTGTACTTAGCTTCATCAGCGTGTCACTCACTTCTACGGGATCAAGATGCTAAGCAGCGCATGAGCTGCAGTGGTCAGCGACTCATAGCTGACTGCTAGCGTCAGGGCCAGTGAAACAGAGCTGCCAAGACCCTTCTACACCTCCAAACGGTGATCCTGGATAACAGGCTGCAGCAGGGCAGACTGGCTAAAGAGAAGGGATTGAAGAGGGAATGCTAACCCGGTACTCAAAAAATGCTTGCTGAAGTCGGATGTGTTGGACCGAAAGGTGCAAATATCGCAGTCAAGCTGTAAACTACGACACAACGCATTCCGTTCTCTGGACTACATTCTGCTACTTAAGCCCTTTCAGTGTTTGGTAGTGGGAGATTAAGAATGAGCGAAGCCAAGCCACTCACTACTACGGGGATCACGTTGATCCTTCTCCTCGCTAGCTAGGCCGCCATGAAAACTGCCCATTCCCAGGGAGCTATACTAGGAAGCAGAGGTGATGGTCTTGGTCAGTATGTTTTGCCTGACCCTGATGAACATGTCTGATCAGTATATCTTGCCTATCAGACGTTAAGTCTTCCTCCCTTAAAAGAACATAGTGAAAACCAAAACTAAAGAAAATGTTGAAGGAAAATGAGAAAGAGGATAGCAATGACATCAGTTAGAAGGAACTTTCTGCCGAAGACGGATGTGTCGGACTGAAAGGTGCAAATATCGCAGTCAAGCTGTAAACTAGCGACACAACGCATTTCATTCTCTGGACTACATCCTGCTACTTGCAAAACCCTGTTCAGAGCATGGTAGCGGGAGATTGAGAACGAACGCAGAAGAAGAAGTCGGAAATTAATAGGTGCGCAAACAAGTGTTTCCGGGACCTGAAAGAGAAGCAAAGAAATGTAACATCGTAACCTGCCCAGCATGTCCTAAGAGACAATGAAGCAATGTTGGTCATGGAGCCGACTATTAGATCTTGTAGAAACATTGAGCCACAAAAACTTCAGCAGATATAAGGTGCTTGATAACTTGTATTTGTTGGAAGACTATGCTCCACAGGGAGCTGAAACGATTCTGTTTAACTGCTTGGAACAGAGTTTAAAAATTAGACGCAACACAAAATGTTGGAGACTTAACTTAACTTCATTATACTAGTTTAGAAGGCTCTACAGAGTGTATACAACCAGTTTATTTCACTACAACGATACTTAAAATACTGTGAGTATCTAATCTATTTTTGAATGCATTAACTGACACTGTCTCCACTACATCCTACGTCAATGAATTCCTAGACTTCACCACTCTCTGACTAAAAAAAAAATGTCCTAATATCTAATCTGGACTTGTCTTTAAACAATTTGTAGCTGTGCTCTCTTGTTCATGTAGCGGTTGTACTTTGAAAAACTTGGTATAGTCTAATTTATCCTTTGCATTTATTAATTTATAAACTTGTATTAAGTCACCTCGAAGTCTTCTCTGCCTGCATTCTGCGAAGAATGCCAACTGGTCAACATCCTTCAGCTGTTAGAAACTGAATGACCGCTCACTGATCAACTCTGGACGGATTACATATCACACCCGCCATGTTTTCACAGTCTGCTGAGGAAACTATTAGTTGGGGGATAATGAAATTTTGTCAACTTGACGGTTGGTATGTGCTGTTTACATCAGATAAGACGTCATCATGCGCATCATACGTATGTTCACTTGGTGCAGTTAGGTCCGGTTTCATTCGAACACGTCTCGTAACAATAACTCTGATTTTATCTGATCTTTAAAAATATTGTTAAAGTATTAACATTTGAAAAGTGCATAGACAAATAAGAATATTAAAATGAATATAAGAAAATGTTCAAAGTACTCACTCGATCACTAGGACGTTTTTTCCTGTGCCTGGAAGGAGGAAGAGGATCGTCTGGTGGAGGTGTCTGTATGGCCCAGTATGATCCCTTAAATAAAAATTTAAGAAAATTTCTTATTGAGTAGACATATAGAGTTGTGTGAAAAACAAGATAAGAGATAATAATAATGTTCGCTTAGGCGTCTGAGGCCCGTTGCGTCGGTCGGTCACATCCCCGATCCACTGCTGCGGCATGGTTCCAGACCTCGTCCAGAGCGGAGGGGGAGGCTGCTATCTGCTAGAGCCATAACTGTATGGGAATGGCTTCTTCTGTGCCTCCAGCCTGTCGTGGAAAAAGACTTGTGGCGCTGAGGAATGATTTGTGTAGTATATTGTGGGCCAAGGTTTTCTGGTCCAGCCATATAAGATGACCAAACAAAGAAACCCAGCAGTGGTCAAGTGTTTCTGAAATTGGGTGGAAGTCTGATAACAAAACCATATCCACAAAAAAACTAACCAAAAACCTTTGAAATTTGAAACTTGGCCATGTGCTGGCACAACAATCATCATCTCATCTGTCTACTTATATTGTTAGGCATCATGAAAAATGAGAAATCTTCTTGTGTGTGTAATCTGTGTGGCCAAAGTTCTATTTTCAAACAATATCTCTGTAGTATTCCTTAGAATAATTGAACTTAACATCTTTATACTGGTTTAGAAGACTATGCAGAGTATGTATACAAGCAGTTTCTTTTACATTCACTTGATCTAAATATAACTATGCCCACTCAATTTATTCTTGAATGCATTAATTGACCCTGCCCCCACAATTTCCTGTGGCAATGCATTCCAAGAATCCTGAGTCTTTTCTCATAACTTTAATTCTAGAATCCCACTATCGGTTTTGTCGCTCTTTTTTGTATCTTTTCCAGCATGTTTATATCCCCTCTATGGTAAGGACTCCAAACCTAAACACTGTACTCCAATCTAGGTCTAACTAATGCTTTATACAGTTTGATTATCACGTTCAAGCTCCTTTGTTTTATATTTCTTTTCATCATACCTATCATTGCATTTACCTTTTTCACTGCTACTTAAACTTGCTCACTTACCTTACCTGTATGATCTATTATAACCCCTAGGTCCCTTTTCTTTTCTATCTTTCTAATATTGTTCACTCCCATTCTGTAATTATGTTCCACATTGGATCTACTCATGTGGATGACTGTACATTTACCTACATTAAACTCCATTTGCCAGCTCTCAGGACATTCCCGAATCTGATCTAAATCCGATCTCACTATATCCACCTCTGCTTTAGATGAGATACTTCTGCATAGTTTTGTGTCACCCACGAATTTTGCAATCATGAATCCAATATCATTGTTCGAATTGTTTTTATATATCAAGAACAAAATTGGTCCCAAAAACCGAACGATGTGGATAATGATCAATCTTGTTCTCTATCTTCCTCTTGCTCTCAAATCCTGCTGTCTGGTGTCATATGTATTATATGCAATCACAAATGGAGTTGAATTGTCAAAACTGTGTGCAGATATCCCTATGGGTAACAGCAATAAAAAAATTTAGGAAGCAAGCATTTTATTTAAATATAAAACCAAAACGGAAGATTGGAGAAAGTAGAGATGTGCAGGATATACTGTCCTAAAAAAAAATGTCATCACATAACCAGACATGCACAGGATTGGAAACCACAGTTTATAAGGAGAATGGGGAGGACAAATTACACTTGGTGAAGAAAGATAGAAGAAATGGTCAGGGCAGATGGAATCACACTGTCTGATTGTTTTCAACAATTCTACATTAGTGATCTTATCATACCATTTCAATCTCTCTATTCTGAATAGGCCCTCATTTATGAAAGTCTGTACAATTTTCTTGTTTGTTACTTTCCATGTTACAGGGCCATACAATATGAAAGACTTTATGTTGGAGATTGCTATTTTTGTGTTTGACTATCGATTTCTATAAGTACTCCAATGCCATGAAGACTCCTCTTGCATTTTATTTTCTTATTTCCATATCTTTATCTGTACCTCTTACTTGGTGTACATGAAAAGCAAAGAAAAGATCCTGCTAACACGCCAGTGTGGCCCATTGGGAATATGGTGTTAAGTCCACATTTTTCCAACGGCATACTAGGGGTGATGAGGTCAACATCACACTGGCCGGCTTTACTTTCCAAGATTATTCTAGTACCCAATTTTTTAGGCTGGTTTGACCACAGGGGCCATTCTGCGACTGGAAAAATAGTGTATCAACTGGGGGGCCGAACCGCGATCGCTTGGCTGGGAATCCAGCACACTAACCACTGCGCTACCTTGGATCCGCTTTGTCTACATTGCAAGCAAGATATATGAATGATTCCACATCTTGTAGGAATATGTCTCTCAACACAATCTGATTGTCATTAGTTTCATTTATTATAATAATTTTTGCTTTTATCTCTGTTCTGTGTATTCTCAGTTCAAATTTATGCGATCTTTTGTCAAGCATACTTCTTTTATCAAGTTGTTACTGTTTGATTAAAAAAATAGTTAGTATTGTTTGACATTGCTGCAACAATGTCACCCTTATTGTGTCTAGTAAAGTTTGAAGTTTTCCACTGTGAAGACAGGGCCTTAGTTTCGGGGTCTTACTCATAAACCCCAATTCCTCACTGTTTGCAAATAATTTTCATCATTTTCAAATCAAACAAATCATGAGCAGTGGAAACACCTCTTTCTAGCTAGCGGAGAGAAATTTTCTCGGTCTCCACCGTGATTCGTACTCATTCAGACACCTTGCCTCGAGTCTTGTGTACAGTTCATACAACGCTACCTGTATTTCTGTTTCTAAGAATCGACGTCACTGCCCTTCGGGCATACCCATAGGTGATCAGTCTCTCTCAGCAATTAATGCAGGGCCTGGATGCTGATGGTCCCTGTAGCTCACTGGTTGTATACTCTTGCTCCATCCTCTCATGTGCCCGACTCTGCTCTAACCCCATTTGATGTCAAAACTTTGTAGGTCTTGATGCGACATTTTAGAGTGACAGGAATTCAGAGTGATTCGTTCCAATAACAACTAGTTGGAGGTAGATTCAAACTAGGGTAGTGGCTGAGTCAGACAACGCACAGAAGACCATTGGACAGCCATGGAGTTGTTTGAGTCTATATAATACTTGACAAAGATGAACTCACCAGACTGGCCATGGAGAGAGAGGGATTGAGAGTTTAGCTAGGAGACTAGCTGGAAAGGAATGAGTTTAGCTCACCAACTTACTAGAAGAGCGATTGATAGGCTGCTACTAGCTTGCAGGCTGTTTACGAGTTTGTGAGAGATGGAATGAGTTGCAGGATGACTGAACCAGCATATGCCTTTGAGTCTTCGCCAGTCACTCTATAAGGTGTGTGTTGGACACCCCGTGACTAGAAGAGATCTGAATGTGTGTGTGTGGTGTGTGCAGAACACTGAGAGGACAATGTATGTTCCAGATTATGTGTACACACAAATCGACTGAGTGTGTGACCACATGTGAACAGATTGAATGTGTAATGTGCAGATAAGGGGAGGGGAGCGTAGCGGCTAAAACTGGGTTGTATTAGTTGGGGGAATATTCAAAAGCTTGTGCTTACACCATCTGCGGTAATTAATATTTATATTAATATATATACTGTTGTTATGATTGTCATGAAGCCAAAATGTTGGCTTTGTCTAGATTAATGTAATCAATCTGTTACCTGTCATTACTGTGTTATTGGATGTGTTGTGTTTCATGTCGTGATGTGGATGTATGTCGTAACATTCTAGATAGCTAACTACTCAGCAAATCCCGGACTCTGCCACAATGACTCTGCAGAGTCTGTATACAACAAGTTTGTTTTACATTCACTTGATCTAAATATAACTATGGGCATTCAATCTATTCCTGAATGCATTAATTGACCCTGTCTCCACTATTTCCTATTAAGTCACCTCGAATTCTTCTCATCTAGACATTGTTGACCAGTTTTTCTGAGTTTTTCTTCATAACTATAATTCTGGAAACCCACTATCAGTTTTGCCACTCATCTTTGTATCCTTTCCAGCATATTTATACCCCTCTCCGATAATGACTCCACACCAGTACACAGTACTCCAATCTAGGTCTAATGCTATATACAGTTTGACTATCACTTCCATGCTCCTGTGTTTAATATTTATTTATTTATCAAACCAAACATAGCATTTGCCTTTTTCACTACTACCTGGACTTGCTAGGACATTATCGATGATGTGCTACGGTACGACAAAGTGTCTTCAAGGTGGGTGCCACGGCAGCTTACTCCAGAATTTAAACAACAACATGATGATGCCTGTCAGAAACTTATGCAATGCTTTGAAGCAGAATGTGATGGTTTCCTATCAAGAATTGTTACTGGAGATGAAACCTGGGTTCACTATCATGAGCCTAAAATGAAGAGTGATCAAGGTTTGTTGCCATCCCTTTTCCCAAAAACTGACAAAATTTTGCACGCAGCAATCTGCAGGGAAGGTTATGCTAACTCTCTTTTGGGATGAATGAGGCACTACATGCCCATGGAGAACACTGTCACCAGTGCCACGTCTACAGATCTTCTGAGGAATCATCTTCGACCTGCAATCAAATCCAAACAATATGGACTTCTGAGCAAGGGTGTCCTTTTACAACATGACAATGCTTTACCCCATACTGGCTGTACAATGGCTGCAACCATCGAGGACCTCCACTTTCAGTGTCTACCATGTCCGCCGTACTCACCAGATTAGCCCCAAGTGATTTTCACATCTTTGAACGACTAAAAGATGCATTGAAAAGGAAGACTTTCAGGTCCGGTGAAGAGGCCCAGCAGGTGGTGCATGAGTGGTTACACAGGTGAACAAGATATTTACGGTTTCAATTTGAGGCCCCGTCGTATGAACAAAATGTAGAGCTCTACATGAAAGTCAGTTTTCTCGTACAATCCAGATGTTGTTGCTGTTGTTACTATCCCATAGCTGCTGAGCAAGCCTGCTCTTGGCAGTCCAGTACCATTTTAATATATATACAGGTCTTCTTCAGTTGTGTCACTGCTCCGCACAGTGTGTTGATAATTGTCGGTGCTGCTTGTATGAATCTTTTCCTCATGTCCGCAAGCGCCTTGCACTCAATGAGTAGATGTCAAACTTTCATCAGCATGAGAGCAATGTCTGCACAAGGGCAGGTGCTGGGGATTGGTGTGGATCAAGTGGCCATTGACTCTGGTGTGTCCTGTTCGAAACTGAAAGATGAGAATTTGATCTCTTTTATGTAGTTTATTTATGTCATTGTTACTTTTTGGCAGCCAATCAAGATCATAATTGGTGTTTTACAGGAATCTCTTATTCCCATTTATCTTACTGCTGGCCCGCGGCTCGATTATGATCTTAACTTTGCTGATTACTTGGCTTTTCTGTACTAAAACCATAATCAAATGTAAAAATAAGTTTACTTGGTGAATGGTAACATAAACTGAGACTGAATAGGGCCCAGGAACGAAAGTTAGCTATCTGCAAAATGTGATGCCTACAAAAGGTCACTAACAACACCAGAACAGACAGTATCACAAATACAAATACAGGGGAGAAGGTTGGAACAATTCCCTGCCTAGATTACATCGAGCAACGGAGAATGAATTGGTTTGGCCACATTGTAAGAATGCAACCAAACCACATTGTTCATGCAACCTTCTACAGAAAAACATCAGGAAGAAGGATGAGGAAAAATGTCACTTGGACCACAAGAGAGGTGAAAGACAAATTCACACCATGACACTGGGCTACAACCCGGTAGAAAGTGAGACCACCAACAAAAAAAAAATCAAGATATACAAAGTAGTAGGTAGAGCTAGAAATGTGAAAATAAGAATTTTTAAAATCAGAATAGTTGTCACTGTATTGGGGGAAATTTTCAAAACAAAAAGAAATTAAATTCAACACAAAAACACAAATCTTCACACTAAAAGTTTTTAGTCAGTGCTGTTGTGTGGCTTCAAACATGGAGAACAACAAAAACAACAACCAATGGTATTCAGACTTTCAGAAATGGGTGCCTGCGAAGAATAGAGGATTGAAATGGTATGATAAGATCTTTAATATGGAACTGCGGAACGAACCAAAATAAGTTAAACATGAGGCAAGGAGAAGATGCTGATGTTGGATAGGATGGAACACACTTAAGGAAATAGGCTGATAGCATTACAAGACAATCTCTGTTCTGGAATCAATAAAGCAAGAAAGGTGGAGGCATACCAAAAACACACATGGAGAAGGAAGTTCGAGACAAACACAAGAAATAGGGAAGATGTGGACAGAGTTGGAAAAGATGGCTCATGGCAGGACTTGACATGTATTTGATGAAGACTTGCACTCTATTAGAAACAGAAAGGTTTGGGCTGGGGAAAAAACCTTTTAACCTTTTGAACCAGTGACACCTATATATCGGGGTGTGTGTAATTACCCCATTACCCGTGCCACCCGTTTACCAGTGTGACGGGTGGACCATTATTTTAAGACTGCTGCTCGGATTTTGGCCTTAATATAGTGTCCCCTACACAGCACACACATTTCTGGAATTAACAAATATGGCGGTGCAAATATCAAAACATGTTTTCTAGATTATTTTCATGGTGAAAATTGTTTTTTGTTGAAAATTCATGAAATAGCCATTTTAAATGGCTAACAACAGAACAAGTTGGTGAACGTAATTTCAAGGAGGCTGATAAATTGGATTTAGATGGTGATTATTCTGGAAAGGATCAGTTGTTATTTGAACGGTAACATGTGTGCATCTATTAATTAGGATCAAGCTAGATCTGTTCCTCAGAGGATCAGACTCCGGCCCAGGGGGGTATCCAACATAATGTATCAAATAATTTTGTTTAATATAATCCACAATCTGCTGAAATAGGAACATTGAGCCTAGCAGGTCAGTCATTTTTGAGATAGAATAACTAAATTAGAGCACATAGTTTTGTCATAGTAAATAGCGTTACTCAAATGCCTACATTGTGCATATTTTCTCAGGAGCACATGGGAATCGGATTTTACAGACTGGGTGGTCAGGGTTCAAAAGTTCAAACCACATGTGAAGCCTTACAACAAGGACAATGAAAAAAACGTACAATTTAGCAATTTGCCTTACACATTGACAAGTATAACAGGTATGCTTACCTTCCCTGGATCATCTTTTGATCTGGGTACTTTTAGAAAGCATTTGTTGAGTGACAAGTTGTGTCTTATTGAATTCTGGGAAGACAAAACAAAACAACTTAAGGTACTGAAAATCTCAGGTAAAATAATATGTTAAGTCATAAAGAACCAGCATCACTGCACTCCAGACATATTCATAGATGACAAGTTTCTCTCAGCAAATGGTTATAGTTACTGATGGATTTCAGTTTACTGTTTGCACTCCCTCTTGTTCCTTAAGTGCAACTTCATTGTTTGACTTATTTCTGATTTCAAAATTATGCAGTCTTTGAATTGTTGGTTCATTAATTATAATGTTATCACCTATAACAGATAGTCAATGATTTGTTTCAGCAAGCCCTCTCTATTCTCCATCAATAGAGATGAAAAAATAATTTCACTATTCATTGCTCTTAAAAAGCCACTTCCTTATTAAACTGGTGGTCCAAGATTCACATCTATGTCCATCTAATTACAAAATCCTCCAGGGAAATGTACCTGATGCTTTGCAGGTAGGTTGGAGAAAGCCAAAAGACAGAGAAAGATAACTTAACTAAATAAAATGACTTGTAAAAATATGTGTGCAGAACCAAAAGGTGTAGATGCCAGACCATTTAAAATATGCAGCAGAAAATATCTTGCTCTCAAACAAAGCACAGCACATTTGTAATGTGTAATCAAATTTCCTTATGTTCTTTAGCTTTAAATCTATATAAATGAGGAATAGTGTATCTGACACGTCTAATAATCAATATTTTGTTATTATTTTTTTTAAAACTTAATATCTTAATACGCTCTCAAAAGGCTATTTCAAAGAGGACAGTTTCATAATTATATAGAGAAATAATAGATATCGCAATTTTGTTTGTAACAAATATGACATGAAGATCAACACACACAAGACAGAGACTATGATAATATTGTATGAACATGTGCAGAGAAGATTCCACAGCAGTGACATAAGTATCAAGCAAAGTGCGGGGGTTCAAGTACCAAGGTAGTATGTTCACTCATGACAGAAGAGTGGATGGAGAAATCGCACTTAGAACTCAGAAAGCAAACAATGTCCACTATCAAATTGCACCAATTAAGAAACACTATAGAGTGCTTCTTTCAACTAAGAGGAGGCTGATAAATGAACTTTTTATTCCTACATTTTGTTACCAATGTTATTCTTGATCCTTACTAGAAAGATATGAGTAAGATCCAGAGCTGTGTGAGAAATGTAGCTGGAAAGACAATCCGTGACCGAATCCGCAACACCACGCTGAGGCAGATGGGGATAAACCCAGTTACATTGACACTCTACAAATCAACAAATCAAGTGGTTTGGTCATTTAGTCAGAATGCATTATGACCAGCCTGCAGCGAGAGGATATCATACGTAGGTATACAGTTCACGAGCAAGAGGCCGACCTTGCCGTCGGTGGATCGAGGATGTCTCTGACACTCTCAGGAAGTTACACTTAATGACAACACAAGCCTCCCACCTGGCGACAACAAGAAATCTATGCATCCTGTCTTTCTACGACACCTCATGGCAATACCAGTAGCACAAAAGAAAGAATATAAAGAAAACAAGTAAGGAACATGGATGTATCCGGGCATTTTAATTCACAAGTGTGCAGGTCGAAAGAGTAATCATCCACTTAAGCAAACAACAAATTAAGCACATTCTCAATATAGTAGGATCAAGACGCTGAGCAGCGCATGACATGCAGTGGCCCATAGCTGACTGCCAGCATCAGGGCAGTGAACCAGAGCTGCCAAGACCCTTCTACACCTCCATGTGGTGATCTTGGATAATAGGTTGCAACAGAGCAGACTGGCTAAGTAGAAGGGATTGAAGAGGGAAGGCAATCAGGTACTCAAAAATGTTTGCTGAAGTCGGCTATGTTGGACTAAAAGGTGCAAATATCGCAGTCAAGCTGTAAACTATGACACAGCGCATTCTGTTCTCTGGACTACATTCTGCCATTTGCAAAGCCCTTTTTAGGGCTTGGTAGCCGGAAATAGAGAACAAATGAAGCCATGCCAATATAGTGATGGTTCATAGAAACAATGTTGTTACTAGTTGTTATAAACATGGTTTCCTAGTTGTTTATAGGATGAACAATTGAAGTACGCGGAACAGTCATTAAGTAACAGCAATTTTATTAATATTTTTATAAAAGCGCGAACCAAATATTTTCTGTGTCTTATTTTCCTGGATAGTCCCCATGCCTGGCAACACACTTTGTCCACCAGCTTGTGGATGCCCTCTAGAAAAATGTCTTTTCGTGTGACCTTCAACTCATTTTGCACCACCTCCATTACCTCAATGTCAGCTGCCTTGGGACCCATCTGCTACATTCTTTTCTATAACCAAAGTCATCATGGATAATTTTGTGAGCAGACCCGTGACTCGTGTTGAAATCTACAGCTATTTCATCAATAGTGACTCGCCTGTTGCCACGGACTAGATAGTCAATCTGCTGTTTCACTGTGTCAGTTGCCACACTTACTGGTCTCCTACGCCACAGTTCATCAATGACGTTTTGTCTTCCTTTTTGAAATCTTTCTATCGATTCATTCAATCTCCACACTAAACCTTCATTCTTTTGCAGATTTCAGATGGTTTCACGCCCATTTGTTCTTCCGTGTGTAAGTTGACAGTGGGGCGGCGATGTTGAACGCTATATTGCACACGTGCATACTGCTCGTTCATCACAAAGAGCCATTTTATGTCCTGAAATAAGATCTTCAATTGTACACTCTCCCATGCACTTTATAATAAAATTTCATCATCAACAGTCCCGTAACCTGAAAAGTCATTGGGGCACCAATACTGCAGATAGTTGGACCAATTCCCGCCACTCCACTCAGTTTTTGTGCCAGGATATTTCTTGTAGCTATGGACCTTCCCGTCCACTCTCAGATGTTGTCTTCCCATCTCTTTTTCTGCCTCCCTCTCTTACACTTCCCAGGCACAGTATCTTGCAGGACCGTCTTGGTCAACCCAGATGATCTTGATACATGTCCATACCATGTGAGCTTGTGTGTTTTTACCATACTCAATAGGTCTTTATATTGGCCGACCTCTTTCTTAACGGTGTCCCGAACTGCCTGCCGAGGATTCGACGCAGACATCTTATCTCCATTGCACAAATTCTTTGCTCTAGAACTGCTGTCAAAGATAAAATTTTGCGCGTGTAGATACACGGAAGTGACAAGTGCATACATTAAACTCAACTTGGATTTCCGGTTGATGCTTTTGTCCCTCCATATCAACCTCAGTTTGGTCAGAGCAGCCATAGTCATTGCTGATCGCACCTGAATCTTAGTTCTGGAATCGTCCATATCTGTAATGGCACCCAGGTATTTAAACTGTTTAACAATTTGCAATGGTTCACCTTTGATTGCAATCGGACCTGTTAGGCCCTCTGGGAAGTTGACCATGATTTTATTTTTCTCTGCACTAATTTCCATTCCAAACCTCTGAGGGACATGGTCAAGGTTTGAGATTAGATTCACAGGTTAAATCATAAATAATAAAATTGCTGTTTCCTAATTTACTTTCCCTCATATATAATTATCAAGGTTGGCTTGAATCAAGTGGCACACTTTAAAAAAGCTACCATACTACAACTGTGGCCGTTTTAATCATCCTATTTCACACAATTAAATCTGTTCTCAATTTCTACACGCAGCTCTTCTTTTGAAAGCTTGTTTTTAATTACACAATTTAATGTACACAGTGGTCTCGAGGTAAGGTGTTCTCTCTGGTGCTGGAGGTCGCAGGCTAAAAAAACAGTGAAGATCACGATTTTTTCACGTGGATTATTCAGTACAAATTTCCCCTAATCTCTGAGTAGTGAGATCAGACAAGTTGGAAATCAAAAAGAGTAAGCTTAACGACAACTGCTCAGGCAAAATTCAAGTTAAAAATCTATTCAAATTATTCTAGGTATTCTCATCCCACAGAGAATATGTCGTAAAAAGGGGACTGTGTAGCTACAACATCAAGTCTTGGTTATGAGGTTAGCGGTAGCACCTGACAGGCTACAGGTCTACCTTGCTCTAATTTATGCTTCCACCACCACCAGTCCCAAAAATAGGCGATCGTATATTCCCGGGGCTACCAACCTAACGGTTGGTAACAGATACTGGAATTGACCTGGCAACTCACCAGCTGATTTTCACCTGACATAAAATATGAAACAGAGAAGGTCACACCTCAAGTGGACTGAAGATAGAAAGATAGAATGCACACCAAAATCAAAACTGAATTTAAAAGAGAAGAACAAAAACTAGATCCAACTGGAATACTAAATTTAGGTCAATGACATAATTAATCACGGTCAGACTTGTTCCCATATTTTGACACCTTTCTAATTATGTGCATGGCAACATCTGTGTATACTTTACATACTGTTTATCCAGCTGTTCAAAAAAACTCATTTCTACTCTGTTCTTGCTTAATAACACATAATTGCTTGAATGTCTACTGCAAGCTGCCGAATACTGGTGCAGCATCAAATTAGCTACTCGCAGCTTTGATGAACCCTGCCAAATCATTCCTTGTCTGAAAGCTAACAAAGTTGGACATGGAGTCGAGTCAATAATGAAAGCATACTATACCAACCTGTTCAGATCATCAGAACCTCTCCAATTGCCCTCCCATCCACTTTAGCCTCTCTTCCAGACTTACTACCCTCAGAAATTCGCCATGCTGTTGAGTCAATGCCATCAGGAAAATCACCAGGTGAAGATGGCATCACTGCAGAGGTCATTCGGGCATGCAGTCTACCCCTTTACACAACATTTTACACGCTATCTTCATTTGGGAGGAACACACCTGCTGCCTGGCACAACTCAAGGACAACACTCTTGCACAAGAAGGGAGACAAAGAGGATGTAGGAAACAATCATCCAATTACTCTCCTCATGGTCACTTTCAAGCTGTTTACAAAATGCATCCTTCCCAGAGTCCGCACCACTCTCAAAGAATTGCAACCAGTTGAACAGGCAGGCTATCAGCGTTCGTACATATTTCAACCTATTGCTGTCTTATTGGGGCAGCTCGAGAGTTCCAGACGCCCATGATATTCACCATCATTGACTATAAAAAGACATTTTGTCTGGTGTTTACTGTTGGAACAAGGTGTCGATCCTGGTTATATCAGAGTTCTCACCAACAGTTACAGAACTGCACTACCACATTATGTCCCTTCCAACATTCAGTTGTGGTACCAATTCAAAAGGGGGTCCACCAGGGAGATCCTATCTCATCAAACCTCTCCTCTGCATGATTGGAATCAGTCATTATCGATGCAACAGAGACACCTTTAGTATCCTTATTGATGGCAGACGCCTCAATCACCTTCGATTTGCTGATGACATGGTGCTCATCACAGAGTCCACAGCAGAAGCCAATCAAATGATGCAGCTACTCGATGGAGAGGGCAAGAAAGCGGGACTGGAGATGAATGTTTCGAAGACCAAAGTGTTGCGCAATTGCTTCGCCACTTGTGATCCAGTCTTCCTTGGCAAGGTACGATTAGAGTATGTCAACGAGAACATTTATCTTGGACGTCTTCTCAATATAGAGAATAACCTGGAACCTGAACTGACAAGACGCCGCTGTGCGGATTGGCCAGCATTCCTGTCTATTAACACGGTCCTGGGCGGTTGTCATGGCCAAGATCTACGAGCCTCCCTCTTCAATTCCACTGTACGCCCTGTGATGTGCTATAGTGACGAAATGTGGACACTAACAATATCACTAGAGGAAAAATTGAGAGTTACCCAGGCCTCCCTTGAGAGACGCTTGGTCGGAATCATTCTCCGGAACCAACATTTGCAAGGTCTCCACAATTCTGACATAAGATGATTGTCCCTGGTGAAGATTGCGGTAATCCATGCAGACAAGGCAAAACATAGATAGGTATGTCACACGGTGCGACGAAAAGATGGTTGATTGAGCACAGCGACAGCAGTCTGGTATCCCCAAGGTAAGAAGAGACCACGGGGAAGGCCTCCAATGCGTTGGTCAGACACTCTTGCTGCACGCTGCAACATCCAAGATGCCTTTAGAGGAGCACTTACCAGCACTGAACTTCCGTGGCCCAAGACAGGGTCCGCTGGAGACAAAGTTGGGACCTGCAGCTATGCTGAGAAATGGGTCATCAAGATCAAGATCTTGCTTGATTGAATCTATCAATGAACTTCCAATTTACATGATGACTAGCTGTAGTGCCCGCTTTGCACAGAAAATAACATAATTTTCAGATCGGATGGAATAAGCGGATGTCTTCGAATGACAACTTGTGTGCTCCTTTCCAGATTGTGGCGTCAATTACGCAAATTTGTCACAAGAAGAACTACTGATGACTGCAAACAAAGAGGCTTGGTTAAATAGATCGGCAATGGGAAATACTGAGAGAGAAATCTACAAACATACAGACATTCTAAATCCCAAAGACAACATCAACCTCCGCAAAAAGAAAGATCATAGCACCATTTTTCGACTTCGCAGTCGCTTGGCTGCGAAAGACGGATGTGTTGGACTGAAAGGTGCAAATATCACAGTCAAGCTGTAACCTAGCGACACAACGCATTCCGTTCTCCGGACTCCATTCTGCTACTTGCAAAAGCCCTGTTTAGGGCTTGGTAGCGGAAGATTAAGAACGAACACAGAAGAAGGAGGAGAACAGTCGATTGAACAGAATCCAACCAGAACATACTCCAGAGTGCCAGCTGTGCACACATCCCTATGAAAGTCTTGAAACCATTTTATTGAGTGTCCAGGGCTTGACGGAGTTAGGAAAGAGCTTCTTCCTCCAAGGCCAGACAAATGGAACACTCTGTACATGCCTAAACAACAGCTCACAAACACTTGCAGACACCACTATATGGCATTGGACCAAAGAGCAGGACCCCACAGACTGCTGGATCAATAACTAACCCAAACCAACCAAGAAGAATGTTATGACCCATGCCAGTAATAGTTCCTCTGTGCCAAAGACAGAAGAGAAACCAAAGACACATAAAAGGGAAACACTTGGAAAAACTAAGCCAAGAAGAAATGTTAGGAATCCCATGGAAAGCTAATATAATTAATCATACTGTCAAGAACGAAACAAGAGCATGTGGGAAACTTATTACACAGATCAGAAAGAAGTAGTTATAGATAGTTTTTGAGAACACAATGTGTCAACAGGTAACATTGAAAAAAACAAGAGAAAACAAATAGTGGCAGTTAAACATGACAGCTTGCTGAATATAAGTAACACTACTGATAACCGCAACAAGAAGTTATCGATGTACGTTGATCCACTAAATCAGTCCCCCCCCCCCCCCCCCCACCATCCTTTCTTTCCCGGATAGCCATTCTCCAAATGTTTATAGGTCAAAATGTATGCCATCATATCTGGTAGATGGGGACAGCGTGGCCTAGTGGTTAAGTGGTATGGATCACAATCTGAAGGTGCTGGGTTCGATCCCCATCACAGCACCGGCCGTTACTCCGGGGAAGCAAACCCTTAGAAAATGTAGGATGAAGCAGACCATTACATAAAATGCATGCCAAAGTCAGATGCAATGGGTCGACAGGCGCAAAATAAAAACATAGTGTAACCCACACCGTCTTGGGGAATAGATAAATAAGGTGAACGAAACCAACAAAATCTGGTAGTTCAGTCCAGAAACCGGTTGTAAGGTTGTCTGAGCATGTCTCTCTCTCCTTTTGACCCTATCCTCTGGTAGATCAGTCCTAAGACTGGTTGTAAGGTTGTCTGAGCATGTCTCTCCATTTGACCCTGTCCTCTGCAACTCTCTTGATTTCAGCATATGTTCATATGTTAATGTCTCCACATGCCTGATATGTAAAGGTAAGTCTCAGTCTTTCTCTTTCCCCCCTGGATCTTGTCCTCCAGTATCTTCTGTTGAAGACTTTCATGTCACATATTGTGTCCCAGCCAAATCAATGTTTGTTTTTGAATCTTTTTCAATATATGTCTTTGTGTGCCTACCTCAGTGAGGACAATGTCATTGGATCTTCTTTTTGTTCAACTCACTCTTTCAAAAGCTTCCAACTTTTTTTCATCCTTCTTTGCTAGAGCATGTTTCAGCCACAACAAGCGCAATTGGCCATACATGAGTAGTGATTATTCCTTTCCTGATACCCAATGAGGTTAGAAATTTGTGTTTATTTCTCTATGCCGGTTTTGTCAATGCAGCCCCTGTCTTAATTTTCTTCTCATTGAGGGCATCTTCTGTGATGGTTAGCCCTAATTATGTAAACTTCTGTACTTGTTTGATTATTTTTCCAGTGATGTATATATTCATATGCCTAAGTTTCTTGGCTACTACCATTGTCTTTGTCTTCAATGTGTTTATTTTCACTCAAGACAGTTTCTGTACTGTTAATTTTTTGCTACTGATATATGGCTAGATAATCAACTAATTTGCTGGCAGTAACTTTCATTCCATTGACTTTGACACCCGTATTACAACTACGAGAAATTTTTTTCCATTATCACTTCATAAAATGCGTTTGAGAACACCCAGGAGAGTGACGCTGTCATATACACCAACGGATTAGTCGTGCGCAGTCGGACATCAGGCTGGGGTTTCTCAACTAGAGTGAGAGGAGAGGTCATTGCTGAGCGCAGTAGGGCATACACGTCAACAACCTCCAGTATGAGAATGGAGACGAAAGCAGTGACCTCAGCACTGAAATGGATATCTGAGACTTCTATAACAAGGGCAGTCATCGTGACAGATGCGCAAGCCGTACTTCAGAAAGTACAGAAGGGATGGATTAGGTACGAGTGGAAAACAGCCGTTGAGGCCTCAAATTTCCAGGCGTTGACCTGGATCTACTGTCCCGTTCATGCCGGGGTTCAGAACAATGAAAGAGCTGACATCTTGGCTTCACAAGCTCCCATCATGGGCACATTGGATAGAAGTGACATTTTGAAATTAATCAATGACCGCCTGCTGGATGAGGACACCACAGTAGATGAAGCAGCAATCCACAGACTGCAAAGTTTCGACATTACACAAGGTTCGAGCGGAGTGGGGCGCATGAGAGGACGGCGCAGGAGAGTTTACAACCAGCGAGCTACAGGGACCATCAGCATCCATAGCTTACGCCATTTGATGAGAGAGACTGAGCACCTATGGGTATGCCCGGAGTGCAGTGACATCAATAAACAGCATTTGAAAGCATCACCTATTGTTAATGTGTGAAACTACATTTAAACCTGTCATGTTTTTTAGTTACAAATGTTTGTTCAAAATTCGTTCAGCTCAATTTCTATAGTAGTATGTTAGCTTACTAATGACAAGCAGTCTATTACTTATAAATATTGTAGAGCTTCGATAATCGGGACTAGTAGTAGTAGCTCCTTGCCAGTCATGTCTTCTTCTTCTTCTTCGTTCGTTCTCAATCTCCTGCTACCAAACCCTGAAAGGGCTTAAGTAGCAGAATGTAGTCCAGAGAACGGAATGCGTTGTGTCATAGTTTACAGCTTGACTGCGATATTTGCACCTTTTGGTCCAACACATCCGACTTCAGCAAGCATTTTTTGCGTACCGGGTTAGCATTCCCTCTTCGATCCCTTCTCCTTAGCCAGTCTTCCCTGCTGCAGCCTGTTATCCAGGATCACCGCGTGGAGGTGTAGAAGGGTCTTGGCAGCTCTGGTTCGCTGGCCCTGACGCTAGCAGTCAGCTATGGGTCGCTGACCACTGCAGCTCATGCGCTGCTCAGCATCTTGATCCCCCAGTCATGTCTGAATACAGGTTGACGCAATCGTGGAGTAACAACTCTCTACTGAATATAGTCATATATATATATATATATATATATGAGATCTGTTCTGTTCTGGAATCACTGAATCCTAGTTTGAATCCAAAGTGCAGCATCCAGTGCCTTGCAGACTTATCCAAAGCATTGTCGTTTTCCAGCAAGTGGTCCATGATGACCATCACTATGTCACCTTTATCCATGTCCACTGTGCATGTTATGGGTGCGTGTGGCGCTAAAAAATCAGCTCGCTCGTTGCCCGGAACCCTGGCATGACCAGGACAGTAGATCCACACCAGCCCCTGGAGTTTTGAGGTTTCCATCGCTGCTATCCACTCATGTCGTAGCCACCCATTCAGCACCTTCCGAAGTAGTGTTTGAAGATGTATGTTTGTTGAAGATGTCTCAGACAGCCACCTCAAAGCTTCTGTCACCGCCTCCATCTCCATTCTCATACTTGATGTTGTTGTCTCGTATGTACCACTTCGTTCAGCAACGATCTGGTCTTTTATTCTAGCCGAGATACCCCAGCTTGATGTTTCACTACTTTGCACCGACCCATCAGTGTATATGATGGTGTCACTTTTATATATATATGAGTAAGTTCAGGTGCCATCTCCACATCGAAGGTCAGCTGCATTGGATCTCCTCCAGTGTACTCTTTTGACATAATGGTGCATTATGAGAGGATTTTTCCAGTTCATCTCCTGATGTTATCCATCCACTTAAAACGTCTGCCTCCTGAACAACTGCCTTCTACCCTATCCTCCAGCATGGTCTTAAACAAGGCGGTATGTCTTGTTATATGACCAAAAAAACGTAACTGTCTAACCCTGATTTCGGTCATTAATTCTCTTTTCATCCTAAAACTTTTTCAATACCCCCAAATTTGTTTCTTCCATCCAAGAAATGCGACCCATCTTCTATATACCCATATTTCAAAGGCTTCAATACTCTTTTCCAACTTGTTATTCATGATATATATATCATATTACTGTTATCATATAGTCTGTCTCTGTAGAACGTTGCTTCCATCACAGCCTGTCTGAAAGTAACTCGTTCCCTAGTCAAATCTTCAGCCACAGCCAAAGTCATGCCCAGGCATTCATTGATATCTTGGTACCATCGTCTTCTCGGTCTACCCGTGCCTCTTTTGTCTGGTATCATACCTTCCATCACTGTCCTCTCAAGAGCAGTGTGTCTCTTGATGTGACCAACGTATTTAAATTTTCTGGCTGTGATGAAATTAAAAACCAGTTCTCTTCTATGTTCAATCTGAGGATCTTTCTGTAACATTTTGAATCGAATGACTCGATTCTCTTTCTAGATGTTTTGATAACCGTTGATGCTTCGTAGCCATATATTGACACATGCTCTCAAGACTTTTCCTTTTGTCGTTTATAAATTATATATACTGGATTACTGGCGGTTACACTGCGTGTCCCAACTTCATTTCCACTGTCTAGAGCCACGGTGAAACAGAGGGTGATAAGTTTTCAGTCTGCACCATCGTGATGTTATTTCTGAATTCAAGGTAGTCGGACCAGCATGTAAGTGGTCTTCCTCGTGGTAATTTTCTGTCTTGTGGGTACTAGACTGCTGTTGCTGTGCTCCAATGGTCATCAGGTGACCAGCCTAGCGATGCTTTACCTCTGCGTGGGTAACTGCATGCTTTATAAATATATGTATAGATTGTACATGGTTCTTTCATCATGGTAGCTTTTTGCTCCATGTTCCATTCTGAGTTTATTTTCCCTCTCAGCTAATCTCCGTTCATTCAGCATGTTCTACATTTCTGTGCTGTTTAAATTTTAAAGCATATTGATTATCAATAGTGCCTTGTATACATAACACATTCTCTATTTGTTCTTATTATGCATTTACCAGTATCAATATCTACATGGGATCTGCCAACTATTGGTTCTGTCAATACTGTAGGAATGCTTAACCATGGCTAAAAGTGATCTAGGTCTTGAGATACATAACTATCTGCATTAATGGTGGCTTTAACATCTTTAGAGGCCTAAAAACAAAATAAACATTTTAAAAAACAAATGGAAAATGAAAAATGCCTCATAGAACTGGCTTCATTGTATCTGGTCGCCTTCATTTGTGTTCACTCCATTCCTTTGCTGAAAGTCCTGTCCTGATGACAAATCTCTGTATGTCCTGTGGCGGCTCCAAAATTGTCCACACTGACTTTTTCAGGTACAGCTTGGTCAAGCAGTCATGCCATGAAAAAATCCACAGCATTGTCAAGTTTATCAAACCAAGCACAATGAGATTTGAACATGGCACGTTGGGTTGCTAAAGCAAGCTCAGAACCCCTTGGCACATGCTCCCGTATAAAACACAAACAGAAACTGCAGTGATTACTACCAACTCAGTTTCTTCAATCTTTTTATACTATGCGGCCACTTTTAAAACTTTTGTGAGGATAAATTTTCCTACTAAAATCTAAATTGAAGAAAATTGAATCCACTGAGTCTGTGTATTTTGTATGTTTTTAATACAGCATCATCATGTGCACGTCCTTTGAAGAACGTCGCTTCCATCACAGTCCGTCTAAAAAAACTTGATCTCTTGCCAATTCTTCAGCATGCTCCACACTCATTCGTTGACATCTTGGTGGCATCGCCTTTTTGGTCTGTCTCTGCCTTTCTTGCCCGGCAACCATACCTTCCATTACTGTTCTTTCAAGACTGTTGTGTCTTTTGATGTGGCCAAAGTATTTCAATTTTGTGTTCATGGTGGAATTGGTACAGGTTTCTCCAGCTGGAATGGAGTGGTTTTCTAACTAACACAGTCTGACCAGTATGTTTTGTTTGAACAGATGCTGGTCTCCTATGCTCAACGGGCCTGTCTGGATGAACGCTCACATCTAAGATCTGCGATCTGACTGACACGCTAGTTAAATGGAAGACAGTTGACAAACAATAATTTTGATGATGATAAAGGGACCAACCGGGGAAGAGAAAAGTAGAGACGACGAGGTGAAATTGGTGGAAGTGGAGGACAGGGCAGCTATGGTCTTATCAGCAGCTCAAGAAGACAATCAAATATAGAAAGCTGTTGAAATCATTTATTGCATTCCTATGTTCCAAGAATAATAAGTGAGACCAAGACAGTGCCTTTTGACTTGTGTAGAAATCATCTATGAATAATTTTGTATTTACACACTCACAAGCGCAAAGACTCAACAAAGATTAAGATAATAACATTATATACTGCAAAAATCAGTATTGATTATTCAAAGGTTATGCTAACAAGACAAACATATTATAACTGTTATACATTAACTAAGGACAACACATGCCGCACTTGAGCGTAGACTCAGGCAGCAACCCCAGATAGGCTTTCACAACAGTGACATCCGGAGAATGTCACAGGTCAAAGACAATCTACAGCATATAAACCATTCAAAACATCAATGGGATGGCCATATTACTAGAAGAAATGATGAACTCTGGGGTTCTAAAACTGCCCTATGGAAAAGAAATTATCTTGCGGACGGTCTCCCACCCGATGACAGAACTCAAAAGAGACAAACAAAAATATCTGTGCAACTATGCCAAACAAACAGAACTCGCAAGAGGCAATCAACAATATGTGTGACACTATACCAAACAAGTTGCTTGTCCACTGATCAACCCGCAATTGTAAAGTTTGAAAATAAAGTTGTGACCTATACACTGCCAACCATATTGTTAATGAATGGGTCGATTAAGATACATTACCAAATTCCTGTGGGGATCCCAAAGAGCAATAAATAGATCCACTGAAACCTGTCAAGCATGACATTGTTGGTGTCAATGTTCGAAGTTACTTGTGCTGAGTTAATTCTTGTCTGTGTCTCTTTGGTAGCAGATTATAATGGCTCATCCTACATAGTGAGGAGTACTTGGGAAAGTACTTCAGGGTCCTTCTGGTTATAGTGTAATGTAAGCTCAGTAAGCTCATAACTATGGGGATTATAGTCAATCCTCATCTTATTAGCCAGACTGCAGAGACAACCTATATCCAAGAGCATGAACGAGGACATATGGTGAAGATCTTGGTCAGTATATTTCACCTGACTTTGCTCTTTGGTTCCTTCAAGCATGCCATAATACGAGGACTGATACAAAAATATTCGACATAAGGCCGGGGAAAAAAAAACTAATGTACATAATTAGTTCAAAACCTAATTCCCTTCTAAATAGGTCTTCTAAGTTTACATATTTCTCTTTGCAGTTTTCCCACTGCTGGCAAAATTTCTTGAAGTCATTTTCTGTGAACTCCATCAAGCTCTTCGTTACATATGCCTTGATTTCTTCTCTCGGTTTTGTGTCAGGGTATTTGTTCTAGCTTAGGACCTTCCCATCCACTCTCTGATGTTGTCTTCCCATCTCTTTTTCTGCTTCCTTCTCTTACGCTTCCCAGGCACAGTCCCTTGCAGGATAGTCTTGGTCAACCCAGACGATCTTGAAACATGCGAATACCATGTGATTTTGTGTGCTTTTACCATAGGTCAATAGGTCTTTTGATTGGCCTACCTCCCTCTTAAAGGTGTCCCGAACTGCTGCTGAGTCAAAGTTTTGCATGCATAAAGGTACATGGAAGTGACAAGTGCATACATTAAACTCAATTTGGATATCAGGCTGATGCTTTTTTCCCATCATACCAGCCTCAGTTTGGTCAGTGCAGCCATGGTCATCGCTGTTCATGTCTGAATCTCAGTTCCGAAACCTTCCACATCCATCAGTGCTCCAGAGTATTTAAACTGTTTAACAATTTGCAATGGTCCACCTTTCATCGCAATAAAATTTGTTAGGCTCTCTGGGACATTGACTATGATTTTACTCTTCTCTGCATTAATTTTCATTTCAAACTTTTGAGCAGCATTGTCAAGTTTTGAGATTCGACTCGCAAGTTCTAGCTCCACTCCAGCCAGTATAGTAATGTATACCACTTTTTACTTTTATCAATAGCAGCTCTATAATTGTGAATGAATCAGAATGACCCCATTACCCCATATAAACAAGCCGCCTCTCTGTGTTTCAAACAGTGGCATACTATGGGGTGGATTATCCATCTCTGAGGGAAAGTCCTGAGTGTGTTTCAACAGGATCAGTAACTGATAGTTTTTGGATAAACGATTATTAGCTTTCGTAATTTAAAAATTATTCATGGTTGTCAATCAGCGAATCTGCCTTGGTACCATATAGCAAATCTGCCTTGATGCCAAATACTTTAAGATACACTGCTAGTTTCATATATGCTATATCTATCACTGTAGTTGAGAGTTAAGGCACTCGCCTTTCAAAGCAATGAATGAAAACAGTGGGCAATCGAGTCCCACATGATTCAAGCAACCGTGATCTCAAAGGAGGTGGGACCAGAGTGCCTGCATCCTGAGTTCATCTCAACTCAAGTCTTGCCACAAGGTAGCTCAGGACCACAGAGTGAGGCTGATGACCAACAGTTTTTTTTCCCATTTTATAATCCAAATACACCGCAAGTTACATCATCAAGACAAAACCATCTAATGATGTCACCATCATTGGTTGCGATGGGCAACTAACTAACTATATCTGTTGAAGTTAATAAAATAAAATTACATTGAGATCTTCTTTAAAAAGCAGACCTTTTTACTAAAGTTGATGCTATTACTATTAGTATTTTGTCCAGCTTTACTAAATGAGTAGGCCTCTTTCTGAAATAAGTTTTATTGTATTTTCCTTAGGCTCTTTTTTACTGCAACATTTTTTGCATGTCCTGAGTTATAGTTAGAAATCAGAACCTATTTTTAATATAGTTCATTGATTTGTAAAAAGCTGTGTTACTGTTTGTTCCTTTCTTACTTTGTTATGTACAAACTAGATCATAACCATAATAACAATACTTACTTTCACTATCTATTAATATTATTATTAAGATCAAAGTTAAAGTCTTTTTAGTGTCATTCATATTTTGTTGGTAAGATTAAAGAAAGAACATTTCTTTTACTTTACAGCTGTATTTTCTAAGAATATTATTTTTAGATTAGCAGTTATGTGGCAGATTTTCTTCTACGTCTACGTGTTCAGCATATTCTGCATTTTCATTGATTTGCTCAGTCAAGTTTTGCCTTGAATTATCATTTTGTTTAAGAAGCATTTAAGTTCGTACGAGTTGTACTGTGTGCCTGGTACTAATCATTACATTGAGTCTGGATTCCAAATTCACAGTATAGATCTACTACTACTATCGATAAGTTTACGTTGTAGTTTGTAGGGCTTTACTTACTTTTACTTTAGGATATACTCGGATGAATTATTAATTTTAGTAGTACTAATTAATACTAATACTATTTCTTGTATTAATTACATTACAATCACATATTTTCTAATTGTTTATAGTTTTACATACCTTCCAGCCATTTCCAACGTCTTTGTAATATGGGAAATTTTCACAAATCCATGCGTAAATTTCACTCAAAGTCATACACTTTTTGCTTGTACTGTTTATGGCATGCATAATAAGGTTGGCGTAACTGTATGGGGGTTTCCCATCTTTCTGTTGAGGATGGCCTATATGATCGTAATTCCCTGAAGGATCAGTTGAACTTAAAGCTCCAACCTGTCCAGCGAATTTCCCTAATGCATCCATTGTACCTTGAGTTCCATTATAAGGAGGAGCACCCATTGGCCCCCCGACTTTAAGCTTGTGAAGCCAGTCCATTTTCGTCAGACTCGATCCCAGGTCTGCCATCTTGTTTTAGCCAGCACCATAAATGTTAAGCTCGGACATTGATTACAATGTACCACTTATTTTCGTACTAAACATTTAATCAGACCTTAAGACTACGTTTGCAATTAATAACCTATAAAAAATCTGCAATTTTATTAATTTTGAAATGAAAACAGTAATTCGAAAATATATTATAGTTCTGATCTATTTTTCCATTCGTAGTGATTGAGCCTAGTCACTTTTTGTTACTCGCTGCGTTGCGTAGCAGCAAGTACGCTACCCTTTGACCCTATCCAAAAATATCTTCAATTGTTTACACCTGCTAAACCACGTGTTAACTATATCTTCATTCGGGTTCGGGCGTTTCCTAGTCATTTCTAAGAATCGATCCCCTTTCCTCTCTTCTCGCCTCACTCTGTTTCATTTGACTCTGTCCTACAGTCACACTCTTGCACAACTTTCACACGCGCCCTCGTGGTAAAGCCCTTCCATTGTCATTGCACTTTGGTTGGGCTAGCTTCTGAGGGCGCACAAACCTAGCATACGACAGGTACATACAGACGCACACATGCATCCAAGCACTGGTTTATGCGTCCTGATATCGTCCAATTTACTATGGTCTGGTGTGGAAAATGGCGCGCCTCCGCCAGTAGAAACTAGTGAGGCAAAAATCTAAGCAAAAAAAAAAAAAATAGTCATTTCTAACTATTTTTTGCTGAAAGCCAAGAAATTAAATTTTACTGAACAGGAGAGCAGTAAATGAGTAATAGATGTGCTCGAACTCTTCGACATCAAGAAGTCTTTCAACGTTCAAGGGGACTAGTCCGACTGACTGCTCAGGGACACTACTGACTAGCCTAGGAGCCTACTTTTTACTACTTGTTGGTTTGGATAGGTAAACAACACTGCATTGGCCAGGGCTTAGGCGACAAGGACCGTCGCACCAACCATCCACGAATACAATGAGTGGCGGAATCCTAGTTTGCATGGAACGAGAATTATGTCTTTCCGATTTGACCTAACTAAGTGTTGCGGTGTTGCGTGGAGGGCCACAGCGGGCCTGGCAGAGATGAAGAGGTCGTTTCCTCCCATCCTTGCGGCACATGGCCTGCTTTAAGAGCTGGTGGGAGGAGACGTCCTCATCATATCCAAATAAGTTATAACTGCGACGATTTAGCATAACGAATGTGCTACCGAAGCGTGTCCATCGGGTGACTTCGATGTTTAAGACCGGGTCACACCAGTGGATTGCAGTAATGCGCTTCCGACTGTGCAAGTAGAAGGTAAAAAGGCTTACATGTGCTTCTAATAATCGAACTGAGTTGGCTATCCCTGGAATACACTACCACCGTTGAACTGGGGCAATGCGGCAGGCGAACATAAACTGTTAACTAGTGTTAACTCAGCAATAGAAGTTGACCCAGAATTTATTATTAATTATGTTATTGCAATCGGATAGGGAAGTCTCCACAGTCTCTTATGCAAGTATACAACTGCTACCTTGCATGTGAGCTGGAAAACAATGAAAGACTGCAGAAGCATATGTGCGATAAAGACATACCTGCAATGCACCGGGTGAATAACATCCATCATAAAATAAAAACAGCCACAGACATGTCTTTGTTTGGGAGAAAAAGTATGAATACTAAAGTGCAGTTGAATGTATACATTGTTTTAATTTTTTTTTATTGAAAACACATAATATTAACTTTCCTGTTGCTCCATTTATTGGAGCATAGGTCCAACATTTCATTTTGCTTACTTTAAATAGCCTTTAGGAAAGCCTGATTCCATGAACATTATATAGAGCTAGGTATTTGATAAATGGAACAAAAATTGTAATTTCTGAGTTTCAGAGATACTACAGTAACAGCAATTGTTGACTTAAATCCATTAAGTTAATGTTAGACTGAAAGTTTTTATGTCAGAATATTTGGATACATTACAAGTACCGACGTTTCCATTTGACAATGCCCATGTCAAGGTCGGAGCCAATTGAAACAGCACAAACGACACAGCGAGCAAATATTATTACGATTCGGAAACATGTGCAAACAATAAAAGAGAAGATAAATACTTGGATATTTTGTAGTTTGATGCTACCGAAAGATAGATAAAGTGAGCTGGACCTAGAGAAAATCAAACAAAAAATGTGTTTTGTCGGAAGTGGAATAAGAAAGAAAGCTGTTACCGAAGATACACAAATAATGTCTGACCTGGCTGTGTCACAATCTACGTCATGGGAGCCCAGTGGAAAAAAGTATTGGAATTACAGAACACAAGGAATAAGTGGATTGGGCAGATCAAGAAATACCCTAGAGACACAAGCATGCAGATACATGGCGGTGAAGACTTATCCTGATCTAAAGACGGACGCATATGACACACTGAAAAGACATAATCCTGAGCGTGCAAACCAGTTCAGGACCGAATAATATAATAATGTAGTAATATGTAATACAAATGCTGGCTGAAAAATATGATACACGATGTGTATAAGGTGTATGGTTAGATAAAAGAGCAATGGGAACCTTGTACTTAGGCCACCATTCTATCAACTACCAATATCGTGTTTATTCCTGTTGTTGAGGTCAACGGGAAGATTTATAGGTCTGAGGAATAAAGGCCGCTTGGTTCTTCCGTCGCCACACATTGTATAGAGTAGGTTTCAAATTTACCTGAGTTAGAGAAAAAAAACATATGCTGAGGTTTTGAAAACATGTCTTAGTGGACCGAACATGAACTCCCAAACCGTTCGGCCATTCAATTGTGCATAAGGTGTATGGTTAGAAACATAGAAAAGAAGTGTTACATTGACAATGTATATAATGTATTGTTAAAGACAGAGAAACGAAATTCTACACAGGCAATGTACGTATTGTTATGTTAGAATTAGAGAAGCGAAATTCTACACAGGCAGTGTACGTCTTGTTATGTTAGAGACAGAGAAACGAAATTCTACATAGGCAATGTACATACAATGCTCTTCAACCTGGTTGCTACCTCCAATTAGTGAGCGATTTTAGCTTTTATGTGGGTGGTACAGAATAATTACATGTTGTATTCAAAACATAACCCGAGGAAACTATAGCAGAATACCAGCAAACCAACAGAAGTGCACGTTTTGTGAGCCTGTGTTCTTTCCGCCTCAACATGCGTCTGTAAACATGGACAGTTACCCAAACCTCGAGTCCTTCGAGTCGAAATGTCACAGAAAGTTTCTCAGAATACTGTGGACCAAAATTAAGTAGAATGCAGATATTCTACAAGAGTTTGACACAGAAGAGAAGTGGAACGAATATACCAATCAATGAATGAAAAATATGTCAACTCCTGCGGAGCATAGGTCTTCAACAAATACTCGGCAAGGCTTTCTATCATGCGCCATCTGAACCAATTGTGTCCACGTCGTGCTTGCTGTCTTTACATGTGCATTCAGTTAGCTCCCACTTCCATGACTGTCTCTATTTTCTATATTTCTCTTGTCCTGTGGATTCCATAACCGAGCATGTCTGATAATGTTGTCAGCTGGTTTCCGCAATGTGTGGCTTATCGATGACCCATCTATCTATCTGGCTGTCTGTCTGTCTGTATATATATATATATATATATATATATATATATATATATATATATATATATATACAGACAGACAGATGAATATATATATATATACATATCCATATATATCTATCTATCTATCTATCTATCTAATCTATCTATCTATCAATCTATCTATCTATCTTTTTATCTATTTATCTCACTATCTGTCTGTCTGTCCATCTTTCTGCTTGTCTGTCCATTTATCAAAACGATTCTAATTATTTATCTATATTGTTTGTCATTTATATGTATGTCTTTTCTTTATGTATGCGTTAGTTGTCTGTCAAATCGGATTATTGCTCCCATTGTACTATACAGATGAGTATAATATCCCCTTTCAGGCATGACTGACTACATAACAACGTGACTTGGGAGAGGTAACTCGCTACTGAGTTTTTTGTTCACTTTTTCTTTACACGGTTGTCATTTTACTTCTTCGGGCTGTAAGATGTTATGTTCACCCAGTCTTTCTTGATCTTTTTTTTTATGCATTCGCCTTATTTTTCTATTCCACAAGGTGGGTATGCGTTGAACTGTGGTTTTTATTTTGCGCCTGTCGGCCCAGTGCATCCGACTTCAGCATGCATTTTATGTAAGGGTCTGCTTTCTCCTGCATTTTCTAAGGGTTTGCTTCCCGGGGTTACGGCCGATACTGTGAAGGGGATCGAACCCAGCACCTTCTGGTTGTGAGCCGTGTCACTTAACCACTAGCCCCCGCCGTCCCCTTGTTCACCCAGTCTGATGTGGTTCTTCAGTTCATATCTCTACTTGGATCGATCTACAGCTTCGTATTCCCAATATCAGACCCAGCTCAAGTGGTCCGGCCATGTCGTGCGCATGTCAGACAACCGCATCCCAAAACAACTAATGTATGGTAAGCTGAAACATGGCCTGCGTCAAGCAGGTGGCCAAAGGAAGCGTTTCAAAGACTCCCTCAAAGTATCTCTGAAACGCTTCAGCATCGATGCAAACGCATAGAAATGTCTCACCCAGGACACAAGGTATAGCGTAGAACCACGATCAGAGGCACCCCCATTGTTGAAAAACGCCGGACCTCAGAAGCACAGAAAAAATGCACTTTGCGTAAAGACAAAACAACTCTCACATGTCCATTTCTCGCATTAAATCCTATGTATGTAGAAAGGTTTTCAGTGCCAGAATTGAACTATACAGCCACCCACATCTGAACTCACTGGTGAGGTGCAGCACAACATGTCTGACTGCTGTTGTCATCATCGCTGGTGAGGTACAACACAACATGTGTGACTGCTGTTGTTATCATCGCTGGTGAGGTACATCACAACATGTCTGACTGCTGTTGTCATCATCGCTGGTGAGGTACAACACATGTGTGACTGCTGTTGTCATCATCGCTGGTGAGGTACAACACAACATGTCTGACTGCTGTTGTCATCATCGCTGGTGAGGTACAACACAACATGTCTGACTGCTGTTGTCATCATCGTTGGTGAGGTACAACACAACATGTCTGACTGCTGTTGTCATCATCGTTGGTGAGGTACAACACAACATGTCTGACTGCTGTTGTCATCATCGTTGGTGAGATACAACACAACATGTCTGACTGCTGTTGTCATCATCGCTTGCGATGGACAGCTATTATTATTATTCCCAGTATGCAAGGCCCATGTCAATGTCTTTATGTTCCGCTTACACGCATATTTGAACCTCAGTTATGGTTGATTGACTGTTCATTTGTCATCTGCCCATAGAGAATGTCTTTTGGGATTCATATGGGCCAGGTGTCTTCAACAGAAACACGCATATTCTTCAGTCTTGAGTTAAGCAGGCCCTCTCCTTTCATTTTGTCTCGAGTTCATGCCTCACAGGTATGCAGCAGAGTGGATAATATCACAGCACGATACACTTTTATCTTGGTGACACCGATGCCTTATCGCTTCTAAACATTTGATTGGAGCCTCCCAAATGCAAACCTCGCCTTAGCAATCCTGTTTTTGACCTCACTGACGACATTCGCCTCTCTGGTGATGTTACTGCCTAAGTAGGGGAAGCTAGCGACTGTCTGGAGGCGTTGGTTCTGTACAGTAATGTTTGATTCGATGTACGGCTCCCCAGGAGCAGTCTGGAAGAGTACCTCCATTTTTCTAGAGTTGATCGTGAGACCAAGTTACTACATGCCGCCAAAAACTATATCATAGTGGGCTGCATATCCTTTTCGCAGCAAATGTTAAGGGCCCAATCGTCCACGAATATGAGATCTAGTATGGTGGCCTCTCGCACCTTGGTTTAGGATTTACGGTGCCTCTAGACAAACTGATGACCCTGCGTCTTGTGCCTAATATGCACGCTAGTAGCAGTCAACGGATTGAACGTATCCAGAATTATAGAATGGGAATGGTTTTAGGTGCACAAGCGATACCACTATTGTAAAGATACAATTCATGGATGAATTTAATGGATTATACGAGTCATCATCACTTTTGGTACAATGAAAAAGCAGAGTTCGAGAAAATAGTTAAGGAATGATAATACTCTGCATTACAATGCGTTGTATATACTGATGGGGACTCAGTGGTATCGAGGTAAGATGTCCGTATCTGGTGCTGGAAGTCGCAGGCTCGAATCACTGTGAAGACAGATATTTTTTTCACCTGAATCTTATTGGTAAAAATTCCTCTGAACTCTGGGTAGTGAGATCGGACTCCTGTGCTCAACGTTGAGCACGTTAAAAATTCCTTTTCAGTTGGAAATGGAACCGGTCGCTGCCAACACACAATTTGAATGACAAATCTACTCAAGTTATTTGTACCTTTCCCCAGGTGGTTTGTTATGAGGAGCTTTAGATGGCTGCGGGTCTACTTAGCTCTAGAGTCTAACACATCGTCAAAAAAGCACCCTCCAAGAAACTGGTTGTATATAGACTTTGTAGAGTCGTCTAAAACAGTATAAAAACCGTACGTTAGGTTAGGGATCAAGATGCTGAGTAGCGTATGAGCTGCAGTGGTCAGCGACCCATAGCTGACTGCTAGCGTCAGGGCCAGCGAACCAGAGCTGCCAAGACCCTTCTACACCTCCACGCAGTGATCCTGGATAACAGGCTGCAGCAGGTCAGACTGGATAAGGAGAAGGTATCGAAGACGGAATGCTAACCCGGTACTAAAAAAATTATTGTTGAAGTCGGATGTGTTGGACCGAAAGGTGCAAATATCGCAGTCAAGCTGTAAAATACGACACAACGTTCTCTGGACTGCATTCTGCTACTTAAGCCCTTTCAGAGTTTGGTAGCGGGAGATTGAGAACGAACGAAGCCAAGCCAAGTTAGGTTAAGAATTGGTCCTGTGCTGTGAGTAATCGGGATGACGCTTTTCTGTTTACTTTACTTTAAAGTAACCGATAGCAGTACTGCCATAGGGTGTGAGGTGTTAGTGATCTTACATTTAAAAGGATCGGCTATATGAGGGCGGTAGCTATCTCCTCTCCCTCGCCGCTTGTACTTCCCGGACTGAACCCATTTAAGGCTGGGTCGACCCGGGAGCCATTGCGGTCTGGAAAAAAACATTACCGCCTCAACTGGGGAATGAACCTAGGACCACTCATATGCGAAGCCAGAGCGTCTATTACTGCGATACGCGGCTCCCTGTTATTGTGAGTGCTAAAATTACCGAGTAGCGCACACATGACAACTACTTCCAGTATGAGAATGGAGACCAAGCGACGAATTAAACTATGGAGTGGCTTTCTGAGTCCTCTTTGACAAAGACAGTCATCGTATGGGATTCTCCATCCTAGCTTCGGAAGATATAGAGGAACTGTCTACGACATGAGCGAGTCCCGGTAATGTATGTGTGTTCACAATGAATGCGCTGACAGCCTCGTATCAAAGGCGCTCATAGTGGGGACTTTGAAAGGAAGTGGTGGAATAAACTGAGTTGTGATATTTCGTGTTTTTGTAATGTAATTCTGTTCCCAAGAATCGACGTCACTGCACTCCGGGCATACCCATAGGTGCCGAGTCTCTCTCATCAAATGGCGTAAGGTATGGATGCTGATGGTCCCGTTAGCTTGCTGGTCGTGCACTCTCCTGCGCCCCACTCCGGTCGAACCTCGTTCAATGTCGAAACTTTGCAATCTGTGGATTGCTGCTTCATCTATTGCGGTGTCCTCATCCAGCAGGCGGTCATTGATTGAATTCAAAATGTCACTTCTATCCATCACTAATGTGCCCATGATGGTAGCTTGTGAAGCCAAGATGTCAGCTCTTTCATTGCCCTGAACCCCGGCATGAGCAGGACAGTAGATCCAGGTCAACGCCTGGAGGTTTGAGGCCTCAACAGCAGCTATCCACTCGTACCTAAGCCATCCCTTCTGTACTTTCTGAAGTACGGCTTGCGCGTCTGCCACGATGACTGCCCTTTGTTATAGAAGTATCAGATATCCGTTTCAGTGCTGAGGTCACTGCTTCCGTCTCCATTCTCATACTGGAGGTTGTTGACATGTATGCCCTACTGCGCTCAGCAACGACCTCTCCTCTCACTCTAGCTGAGAAACCCCAGCCTGATGTCCGACTGCGCACGGCTGATCCGTCGTTGTATATGACAGCGTCAGAATAGTGTATTCGTAAGTTCGGATTCCCTGACCCTAATGCAAGCAGGCACCTACGAGTCGCTTCCTGGCTGCTGTCAGCTCCTACTGTTGCATCTTGGGCTCCATCAAGATTTTGATCTGGCAAGTCTGCACGTGGCTAAAGAATAAAGTCCGTCCCTGCGAAATGAAAGACACAATTACATTCCTCGTTGAACATTCTACACCATCTTTAGATGCATCCCATCACATTTACACACGGGTAGGAATGTGAAATGTACTGACAAGTTTTTGATTGGCTGATTGAACAACGTGAATAAAGTACCAGTAATTACTATTCGATTCTGTTCCAAAGAGTGGACTTCACTTCACTTCGGGCAAACCCATATCTGCTTATGCTTATTCTATCTCAGTAAATGGTGTTTATACGGATGGTTCCTGCAGCTCGTTGATTGTACACACTTGTGGTCCTTTTTCTCTCGCACCCCAATCTGCTCGATTTCAAAGATCTGCAGTCTGTGAATTGCCAATTCATCTATTGCGGTGTCGTCATCTACCAGGTGGACATTCATAGACTTAAAAATGTCATTCATATCTATATCTAGTGTACCCGTAATTGGTGCTTGTGAATACAGGATGTCAGCCCTTTGGTTTCCATGAACGCCAGAATAACCTGGACAGTAGACCCTCAACAATCCCTGCATGTTTGATGTCTCTACACCTGCCATCCCCTGTGGCAATACTTTACTCCACAGGGACAGTGTTCTTGCGGGAGCGCAAAATATGCACCCCCTCTGTCTCAGATATTAAATTTACATCGGTCTTTTCACTGACGGCAGTGTCTGGAGCATGTTCCCTTATTTAATGGCGCACATCTACGTCCCCTTTGTCTGTTACCCTATTACTTAGATAATGATAAGGCCTACAGTATAACTGATAGTATGGAAATAAATGCTGATAAAACAAAGCTCATGACCAATAACGTTGCAGGGTTTCTATCTGTAATAGAGGCGAATGGGCAGGAACTTGAGGTGGTGACACGTTTCAAATATCTGGGATCATTGATCAGCGAAGAGGGTTCGAAGCCAGAGGTAATTGCAAGAATAGCACAAACAGCGTCGCTGACTCGGCTGAAACCTATATGGCAAGACAAGCGGCTCGCCCTCGGCATAACAGTCAGACTACTGCGCTCTTTGGTGCTATCAATATTTCTGTATGCCTGCGAGACCTGGACCATTACAGCAGATATCCAGGGCAGGATACATGCAATGGAAATGAGGTGCTATAGAAAACTCCTAAATGTTACATATAAAGATCGTGTCCCAAACGTAGACAGCCGTCAGAGTTGAAGACGCTATTGGTCCTCTTGAAGATCTGTTCACAACTATCAAAAGACGAAAGATGGCCTGGTGCGGGCACGTCGCGGGGTCCAACGGAATTACCAACTCGATACTCTTTGGGTCCGTACCGGGACAGAGAGGGTGAAGACGTCCAAGGAACATACATTTTTTAGATAAAATTCGAGAATGGTCTGTAAGTTGGCAAATGGAGTTTAATGTAGATAAATGTACAGTCATCCACATGGGTAGATCCAATATGGAACATAATTACAGAAAACAATATTAGAAAGATAGATAAGGAAAGGGACCTAGGGGTTATAATAGATCATACAGGAAAGGTGAGTGAGCAAGTTAAGGTAGCAGTGAAAAAGGCAAATGCAATGTTAGGTATGATAAACAGAAATATTAAACATAGGAGCAAGGAAGTGATCGTCAAACTGTATAAAGCTTTAGTTAGACCTAGATTGGAGTACTGTGTACAGGTGTGGAGTCCTTATCATAGAGGGGACATAAACATGCTAGAAAGAATACAAAAAAGAACGACAAAGATGATAGTGGGATTCAAGAATTACAGTTATGAGGAACGACTCAGAAAAACCGGCCTAGTGTCTCGAAGAGAGTAGAATTCGTGGTGACTTAATACAGGTTTATAAGATGATCAGAGGAATGGATAAATTAGACTATAACAAGTTTTTTTAAATACAGCCACCTACACTAACATGAGGGCATAGCTACAAGCTGACTAAAGAGAGGTCCAGGTTAGATATTAGGAAATATCTTTTTAGTCAGAGAGTGGTGTCTGCTTGGAATGCATTGCCAGGGGAGGTAGTGGAGGCAGGGACAGTTAATGCATTTAAGAATAAACTGGATGCGCATAGCTTTTAGAGCAAGGTGATGTAAATGTAACTGGTTGTTATACAGACTCTGTAGGGTCTTCTAAACCAGTATAAAGACGTTAAGTTAAGAGATTGGTGGACAACATCACTAAGTGGTCAGGCCTTCGTCCCGGTAAGATACGTCAGGCGGCGACAGACAGTGAGGGTTGGCGTAGGATTTTCATGTCTTTATGTGTGCCCCAACGACCTGATGGGTTACGGGATGAACTGAACTGAATAACTGATGACTAATAAAAACAAGGAATTACGGAAAATCCACTGCACTATGTAATTGTCTGTAACTTTTAATTTGTATAGCCGCAAGTTGAGAATTTGTTTCATGTTTTGCAGCCAGCAAGCTGCTTGACCAGCATAATACTTGTAATGTAGTACAGTACTTTTCTCTCTACTTACGCCGGTGTCAGCGTGGCTTATGGGTGAAACAGTGTCCAATTTGGCAGACATATTTTATTTCCATGAACCACCTCCAGTCATCTCAAATAATAGCCTTGCCACTGGTACAAGGTAGCACAGAAAGAGAGAGTGAGGTTGATGACCAACGCAGTTTCTTCCTCACTATAATACAAATACAGCGCAGGTTATATCATCAAGACAAAACCGTCTGATGATGTCGCCATCCTCACTTGCGATGGGTAACTAACATTGATAGTAATGCAGTATCCCTTTGTAATCCACATTGACTCTCTGGTAGTAGCTCCCGCTTGAGATGAGGTTTTAAGCGGATGAGAAAGACCCAAGCCAGGATTTTTTATTTATTCACCCTGGTGGTTATCACAAGATTGATGAGTGTGAAAATGGTGGCATCAAATTCTTGTGGCATGAGACCTGCATCCCAGATTTAATTAAATATTTCATGTTAGCTTTTGTAGTAGCACAGGATTTCCTGCTTTGTCAGCAGAAAAATAGTATCTGACCCTGGTGCCTTGCCCCTGGATACTAGGCTGATAGTTTTCTCAACCTAATCTGTACTGTGCGAGATATCACAACAAGGGATCAGTGGAGAGGGACTACTGCAACCTCACAAGGGATCAGTGGAGAGGGACTACTACAGCCTCAGAATTAGGGATCAGTGGAGAGGGACTACTACAGCCTCACAATTAGGAATCAGTGGAGAGGGACTACTCCAGCCTCACAATTAGGGATCAGTGGAGAGGGACTACTACAGCCTCACAATTAGGGATCAGTGGAGAGGGACTACTACAGCCTCACAATTAGGGATCAGTGGAGAGGGACTACTCCAGCCTCACAATTAGGGATCAGTGGAGAGGGACTACTACAGCCTCACAATTAGGGATCAGTGGAGAGGGACTACTCCAGCCTCACAATTAGGGATCAGTGGAGAGGGACTACTCCAGCCTCACAATTAGGGATCAGTGGAGAGGGACTACTACAGCCTCACAATTAGGGATCAGTGGATAGGGACTACTACAGCCTCACAATTAGGGATCAGTGGAGAGGGACTACTACAGCCTCACAATTAGGGATCAGTGGAGAGGGACTACTACAGCCTCATAATTAGGGATCAGCAGAAGGGACTACTGCAGCCAGCCCCATTTTTGCATGCAATATGTGGGAGAAACAAGTAAGTCTTTAACTCTGCACGTGAGATTCTAGTTGTAATTGCATTCCCTTGTCTTTTTATTTCCTGCTGAATTTCATGGCGCTTGAACTGTACAACATAATATATTTGGTCGATACTGGAGGGTGATTTGGTTGATACTAGACATGTACCATCTGGATCATTTAACATCTGGCTTGTAATTAGTCCTGATACAGACACACTTATTTTTCATTATTATGTACCTGTCAGAGCATCTTTGAAAATATTTGTTTTATTAAATTAAATTAGTGAAAAAGAAAAGTAAAAATGAAGAAAAGAATAGAAAAAAGGAAGAGAGTACATTGCTAGAAATAAAAAATAAATGTTAATAAAACATTATAACAAAGATTACACATATACACACTTGCTGTCTGGACATTTAAAATAACTCAACAGATAATTACAGCACTGCAGGAGTTTATTGGTAACAGCATCGAGGGAGTTTATTGCTTACAACACTGAGGGAGTTTATTGCTTACAACACCGAGGGAGTTTATTGCCTACAACACTGAGGGAGTTTATTGCTTACAGCACTGATGGAGTTTATTGCTTACACTGCTGGAGTTTATTGCTTACACTGCAGGAGTTTATTGCTTACACTACATGAGTTTATTGCTTACAACACCGAGGGAGTTTATTGCTTACAACACCGAGGGAGTTTATTGCTTACAACACTGAGGGAGTTTATTGCTTACACTGCTGGAGTTTATTGCTTACACTGCAGGAGTTTATTGCTTTCACTGCAGGAGTTTATTGCCTACAGCACTGCAGGAGATTATTGCCTACACTGCAGAAGTTTATTGCTTACAGCACTGCAGGGGTTTATTGCTTACAACACTGCCGTTGTTTATTGCTTACAGCACTGCAGGAGTTTATTGCTTACAGAACAGCAGGAGTTTATTGCTTACAACACTACGGGAGTTTATTGCTTACAGCACTGAGGGAGTTTATTGCTTACAACAATGAGGGAGTTTATTGCTAACAACAATGAGGGAGTTTATTGCTTACAACACTGAGGGAGTTTATTGCTTACAACACTGAGGGAGTTTATTGCTTACAACACTGAGGGAGTTTATTGCTTACAATACTGAGGGAGTTTATTGCTTTCAACACTGAGGGAGTTTATTGCTTACAACACTGCAGGAGTTTATTGCTTATAAAACTAAGGGAGTTTATTGCTAACAACAATAAGGGAGTTTATTGCTTACAGCACTACAGGAGTTTATTGCTTACAGCACTGCAGAAGTTTATTGCTTACAGCACTGCAGGGGTTTATTGCTTACATCACTGTAGAAGTTTATTTCTTACAACACTGCAGGAGCTAGTGGTCTTAAATCCTTAACTCTATAAGTATAGGTCACCATTTTCTGAGATAGACTGAGCCCATATGGGTCTTCCTGGAATGCATGCAGCAAATTTGATTTTATATAAAATAACAGCATTTGTAAAAATTAAATAATACAACATAAGTCATGGAAAAGTGCAACAAATATTAATTTTTTCTTAAAATCAATGTAATTGAAAGACGTCAAATATTTATGCATAAACAAAACATGAGACACTACTTCCCCTTGTCTTGTAAACTATTACTGGTAACGCGATACTACACTGATAATGCAGTTTCATAAAAATGTCAGACTTACAACATTCGAAGAACCCTTACTTGGTGTCACACAAGCGTGTTAATAAATGTTCTCTGTGAGTCAGGGGTCTCAAATGTGCAACCAAACCAAGTTTTATTATGTGTCCAACAACAAAAGTAAATTAAAGTAAAGATCCTGTTTGCATGCTGTGTGGTATTTGGAAATATAAATTCAATTGCTGTCTCCACAACGAAGGTTGGCTGCAATGGACCTCCTGTCTTGATGGTACACTCTGCCAGACTGACGTTAGTCTATCTTTTAATGTTGCTCTCCCACTTATGACGCTGTCCGCCTCTTTAACCTTTCCGTACAGTATTGATTTCAATAAAGCAATCATGTCTTTTATGCGATCAAAATATTTGCTGTCTAATTTTAATGTCTGTCAAAAGTTCTCTACCCATGTCCACTCTTCTCAGGACGTCACTATTTGTTTGTTTCTCTTTCAACAAAATGCAACACATTTTGTTGTAAAAAAAATTTCTATTTTCCAACTGTTTGTTCATAGTCCATGTTTCTGCACCGTATAATAATGTTGAATATATTTAACATGCCAATCTATTCCTCATAAAATTAAATGCTTTTGGCAATTCCTATTCTCTTCGTCACTTCCCTCTCACATCTACCATAACATGTAATAATCTGTCCCAGATACAAGTAGCTGTCTACCTTTTCTAGTATGGGGAACTGCGATGTTGGTCCAGTCAGGCACAAAATACTGACCAGAACGTTGCGCCAGGGTAAACATACTGACCAAGACCACAGTCTCTCTTCCATATAGCGTTCCCTGGAAACAGGCTGTTGTCAAAGCAGTCTGGCTGATGAGATGTGGGTCGATGTGATCCCGATAGTAGTAAGAGCCACGCAGATGAAGCAAAGCGTAGCACAACTGCCTGGAGGACCATGGTCCAACTTCATCAACATGCTCGGAAAGCTACTACAACCCGCCACTTAACGTTCTTTTCAGGGCGCACAAAAGAGTAAACTCACTCATTGTGGGCATTAAACAACAACGACAACCTTTTCTAGTATCACTCCATTCACTCAAATATTAGTTTTGGTCTGCACATTAGGGAATATGGTGTTAGGCTAATGTTTTCAACAATAAAATTTACTGTTCTTGACTAGGATGTTAAAATAAAAATCTAGTAAATTAGGTCTGATGGTTAAAGATGTAAACAATTCCAACTGGCAACGATAAACAATTGTGCATAAGTACAGTAAAAGAATGGAAGACTGATCTTGCTTGGGCTATTCTGTTTTTTAAAAAATTCCATTAGTGCATCTCCTATCTGTGGGTGCCTAAGTATTGAAACGATTGTACTTGTTTTAGTTCTCGCTCGTTCACCTTTATACAACATTTTGGAGATTTGTACTTCTTAGTTACTACCATTACTTTCAATTTTAAACAAATTTAAGTTGAGGGCTTTATTTTCGTTTTGAAAAACTACCATGTTGACCAGTTCTTGTAAGTCTGACTCATTCTGCGCTATCAGCACAGTGTCATCAGCGTAACGCAAGTTGTTAATGTTCTGACCCCTAATTGATATTCTTGGCATTGCCTCTAGAGATTGCAATATAAATTTGTTGTACAGAGAGAATAGATCAGGTGACAGCATACATCCCTGCCTCACTCCTTTCTTTGATCTGCCTGAAGTTTCCTACTGTGTTATCTATTCGTATAGCTGCAGTCTTCTTCTTTTTCTTTTGCGTTCGCCTTATTTCTCTTATCCCCAAGGCGGTGTGCGTTGCACTACGGTTTTTATTTTGCGCCTGTTGGCAAAGTGCAATCGACTTCATATATGGTCCTGGACTACTCTTTCTTTCTATCTCCAGGTCTAACAGTTTGGCTTGGCTTCGTTCTCAATCTCCCGCTACCAAACCCTAAAAGGGCTTATATAGCAGAATGTAGTCCAGAGAACGGAATGCGTTGTGTCGTAGTTTACAGCTTGACTGCGATATTTGCACTTTTCGGTACAACCCATCCGATTTCAGCAAGCATTTTTTTAATACCGGGTTAGCATTACCTCTTCGATCCCTTCTCCTTAGCCAGTCTGCTCTGTTGCAGCCTGTTATCCAGGATCAGCACATGGAGGTGTTGAAGGGTCTTGAAAGCTCTGGTTCGCTAGCCCTGACGCTAGCAGTCAGCTATGGGTCGCTGACGTTCATCTAACAGTTTAATCATAGTTCCCATTCACATTCTCTTCTTCATAAGGTTTACCTATCTTTCTCATCCCTTGAGGATTCAATGTTAGAACTCATCTAGCTATGTTGGATGGCAGAGCGAAATGTACCAGTTTAATTTGTACACAAGGACTCAAAAGGGGAGTCAAGAATAATAGTACTGCATGCATGTCATTAGAAGCGACTTAAGACGGGTTGGGTATAAAGCTGGCTATCTCCTCCTGTAAAAACTTTAAGCCACAAAAACTTTAATAGATATGGACAGACCAATATTAATTTATTTGTTATAGACCTATGGACAACATGGAGCCGATACTGCTTTGACTGAATAATTTAATTTTTACACTCACCTCAGGGTGAAAAAGTAAGACAAAATATGATTACACCTTGGCATGTTGTTGAATACAGTAGTTAATAAATGTATTAACATTTACATAACATCAGATGGAAGATGCACTTACAAAATAAAATGCAGAAGAGGCCAAGCTAAATTGGTCTTCCAGACCACGAAAAGAATATTGTGCAACAAAATTTTGTAGCTGAATCTGAGTCCATGGATGCTACATGGAAACCGTACGGACATATGACAGTGAATCATAGACAATCAGCAAGTAAATGTATAGATATTTGGAAGCAACAGAGATGTTGCTAATAGAAGAATGCTGAGGATACCATGGACTAGAAAGAACACTAATGATACAGTACTCGAAGAGGCACAAACACAAAGAACACTAATGATACAGTACTCGAAGAGGCACAAATACAAAGACAGCTTATTGCAAGGATCAGAACAAGGCAGTCATACTTATTGTGCACGTTATGAGAAGAGGAGGCTTGGAGCACGTTGTGACAACAGGAAAGAGAGACAGAGGAAGGCAAAGCGAGAAGATGTTCAACAGCCTGAGGAAATGGCATGGGTGACAATCAACAACAGAGTAGGTAGACGACACACGTGATAGAAGTGGATGGAGGTCCATTATCGCTAATGCCAACAAGCAGGGCACCTGATGATTAACATAAATTTGACATTTTCCCCCAAGAACTAACCTTTGCCTGCCCTATTCAATAGAGGAAGAAGAAAATTATTTAAAAAATTAACATGGCAAATTAAAAGCAGTCATCTTTCCACCATAGACATGTTGTGTTAATCATATTATTAAGCAGCTCAAATACTCCATCATCACTTAGTCTTTATTTGCAGAATTAGCAAAATAATTCAAGCACAATGGCACATTGGCATTAGGTACAACTATAAAACCAAACGACATAGCTGTTACAGTAACTGGCCCTTTGTTTGGTTTTGGTAGCAGTGGAGGTAAATCAGAATTTTGGATCAGCAACAGATCACCATTAAGTCGGACATACCTGGGAAGGGACAAGAAAATAAACATTATATTACTACATTTTAGGACAACTCACACAATAAAAGAAATACATTGTTAATTATGTAAAAACGTGAATATTAACAACAGCAGCTTCCGTGCAGAAGCAGAGGCACTGAAGGCCGCAGCTGAGCTTGTAATCCAAGACAAAAGATATCCACCAAGAAAACATATTCCTGACTGATGCCGCGTGAGTATTAGCAGTGTCAAAACAACACAAAGAGGAAGATCTCGAGCAATGTATGTTCTCCCTGACACAGCTCTCAGCAGAACACCCAAGGTTGGTCATACAGTGGATCCCATCCCACTGTAATATTGAAGGCTATGAAGCTGAAGACAAACTAGCAAAGTGCGGAGGAGCATCCCCACAAACAAACAAGAGCATCACATATGAGACAAAGACCATAATTAATGCCAACTACAGAGGACAATGGTCTGATCAACACCCCCACTTCTGAAAAGAAGACAACTAATTTAACTTAACTAGAGAAGAGCAAGTCATCATCTTCAGACTGAGAACTGGGCATAACAGACTCAAGGGTCATCTTTACAACAAAATGAGGATTGGGACAGATGACAAGTGTCCATGTGGGGAGCATACAATGGCAGTGGAACACATCCTACAAAGCTGCATGCTCACACAGGGAAAAAAAAAGAGAGAACAATATTGGCTTCGCGAGACAGATGAGACAAAATCTATATGGAGATAAAACAGCTTTACAAACAACGGTGTCCTTTGTAAGAGAGACCGGAACATTGATATGAGGATGAACGAAGAAGATTTAATTTGTGGACAACACACAAGGCAAAGGCCGCCGTCCATCGTAGACGATGATGGCATAATTTATTTGCTAGCGCTATTTTTAGTAGGGATCAACTGCACTACTTTTTATCCTCACTCTCTCGTTTCGAGCCACCCGACCCCAGTGGCAAGTCAAGAACAAGACGACTAGGGGGTGACTACGAGATGCAGGGGACTCCGCGTCAAGCACACATGGAAAAAGATGGCGGAATTCGGAGTCGAACCCACACTACCTGATCACGAGGCCGACAGCTTAACCACTTCACCACAGAATCCCGACACACACACAAGAAAAGAAATTGCTCAAGGCAATGACAATTTTTAGTCTTCAGTTTTTTTTCTTTGCAGTTTGCTCCAAGTTAACTTCATTATACTGGTTTAGAAGACTCTACAGAGTCTGTATACAACCAGTTTATTCCACTTTAAAAATGACTGTGATCATCCAATCTATTCTTGAATGCATTAACTGACCCTGCCTCCACCACATCCTGTGGCAATGCATACCAAGCATTCATCACTCTCTGATTGAAAAAATGTTTCCTAATATCCAATCTAGGTATGTCTATAAATAATTTGAAGCTATGCCCTAGTTCTTGTAGTCAGTTGAACTTGGAAAAACTTGTTATAGTCGAATTTATGCTATCCATTGATTAATTTATAAACCTGTATTCAGTGATCTAAAGCAATCATATCTATGTTCCTCATAAACTTGGCAGTCTCTGTCAGACTTCTCTTATCATCATACAGTTTATCCCCTGGGGACTATCATGCTGACAATCTGTTAAGTTTTTATTCTTTAGTGATAGTATAGTTATCTTTTGAAATTTTACAGATTCATACATTTTTATTTTTGCATTGGTCAAATGGTGATACATTTTTACATCATTTGTATATTTAACTGAACAAACTGACTGATTGTTGTCACTTCTGAACTCTTTCAGGACCATTAACCGATGTATCTGTATGCGAACAAAACCCTACAGGACCTTTATCAGATATATCAGTTCTGTTGGGACCAGTTTAATTTTTGTTTCATGGAGCGGAGAACTTGGTTTTGTTATTTTAACCAATACTTTATTGCCAAGAACGTCGCAGTTCTAAACTTCACCTTAAGCACGCATGTTTGTTTTGAAAAGAGATTTATTTTCCAGTCAAAAGTTTGTTGTTTATTTCTTGGAAATAGTGGTCACGCCCATGCTTCGAGTACTCGACCAAAACAGTACAGTACTGAACAAGCTAGTTGTTTTTGAGAGCCTGCTGATGAGTGATTCAGAGATAGAAGATTCCCAAGATTCAGATAGTGATTGAAGTCCTGTAGAAAGAAATCAAGACAGTTCAGCAGTTGCATCCACTCAGCGACTATCGTTGCGTTCATTGTGTTGCTCGGAAGATAAGAAAACAGAGTAGCTCATAAACCAAACCTGTGTGCTAAAGCATGCTTTAGGCAGTACCACACAGCATAAGTGTAGCTGTGCACATATGCCACATCTGTGTGCTAAACCATGGTTTAGGCAGTACCACACAGCATAAGTTTAGCTGTGCACATAAGCCACATCTGTGTGCTAAAGCATGCTTTAGGCAGTACCACACAGCATAAGTTTAGCTGTGCACATAAGCCACACCTGTGTGATAAACTATGGTTTAGGCAGTACCACACAGCATAAGTTTAGCTGTGCACATAAGCCACACCTGTGTGATAAACCATGGTTTAGGCAGTACCACACAGCATAAGTTTAGCTGTGCACATAAGCCACACCTGTGTGATAAACCATGGTTTAGACAGTACCACACAGCATAAGTTTAGCTGTGCACATAAGCCACACCTGTGTGATAAACCATGGTTTAGACAGTACCACACAGCATAAGTTTAGCTGTGCACATAAGCCACACCTGTGTGATAAACCATGGTTTAGACAGTACCACACAGCATAAGTTTAGCTGTACACATAAGCCACACCTGTGTGATAAACCATGGTTTAGGCAGTACCACACAGCATAAGTTTAGCTGTGCACATAAGCCACACCTGTGTGATAAACCATGGTTTAGGCAGTACCACACAGCATAAGTTTAGCTGTGCACATAAGCCACATCTGTGTGATAAACCATGGTTTAGGCAGTACCACACAGCATAAGTTTAGCTGTGCACATAAGCCACACCTGTGTGATAAACCATGGTTTAGGCAGTACCACACAGCATAAGTTTAGCTGTGCACATAAGCCACACCTGTGTGATAAACCATGGTTTAGGCAGTACCACACAGCATAAGTTTAGCTGTGCACATAAGCCACACCTGTGTGATAAACCATGGTTTAGGCAGTACCACACAGCATAAGTTTAGCTGTGCACATAAGCCACACCTGTGTGATAAACCATGGTTTAGGCAGTACCACACAGCATAAGTTTATCTGTGCACATAAGCCACACCTGTGTGATAAACCATGGTTTAGGCAGTACCACACAGCATAAGTTTAGCTGTGCACATAAGCCACACCTGTGTGATAAACCATGGTTTAGGCAGTACCACACAGCATAAGTTTAGCTGTGCACATAAGCCACACCTGTGTGATAAACCATGGTTTAGACAGTACCACACAGCATAAGTTTAGCTGTGCACATAAGCCACACCTGTGTGATAAACCATGGTTTAGGCAGTACCACACAGCATAAGTTTAGCTGTGCACATAAGCCACACCTGTGTGATAAACCATGGTTTAGGCAGTACCACACAGCATAAGTTTAGCTGTGCACATAAGCCACACCTGTGTGATAAACCATGGTTTAGGCAGTACCACACAGCATAAGTTTATCTGTGCACATAAGCCACACCTGTGTGATAAACCATGGTTTAGGCAGTACCACACAGCATAAGTTTAGCTGTGCACATAAGCCACACCTGTGTGATAAACCATGGTTTAGGCAGTACCACACAGCATAAGTTTAGCTGTGCACATAAGCCACACCTGTGTGATAAACCATGGTTTAGGCAGTACCACACAGCATAAGTTTAGCTGTGCACATAAGCCACACCTGTGTGATAAACCATGGTTTAGGCAGTACCACACAGCATAAGTTTAGCTGTGCACATAAGCCACACCTGTGTGATAAACCATGGTTTAGGCAGTACCACACAGCATAAGTTTAGCTGTGCACATAAGCCACACCTGTGTGATAAACCATGGTTTAGGCAGTACCACACAGCATAAGTTTAGCTGTGCACATAAGCCACACCTGTGTGATAAACCATGGTTTAGGTAGTACCACACAGCATAAGTTTAGCTGTGCACAAAAAAAAACCTTAAAGATCTAATGAAGTTAAATAATGAAGTTGTGACGTGACCTACATTTTTTCATATTTGATATTGATTCTGAATTCATTGAGAAAAGTGTACATAGGTTCCTTATTTATGGACATAAATGCATAAAATAAACTGTTTTGAAGAGTTGTGGATACTTTTGTGTAAAATTGCCAGAAAATTGGATAGTAAAAATTTATGTGAGTTAAAATATTTTGAATATTAAATTGTCCGCCCTTGAAAATTATATATTTTTTACAACATATTTATTCCTTTAAATAATAAAAAAATTAGCAATTTACTAAAATTTTAATTTTTTTTAAAACTATTGTCCTTTGCAAAAATATATAATATATTTAACTGTACTTTGGTTTGAAGCAATAAAATGAAAAAAGTATAAGTTGACATTTTGTGAAATGAAATGTCTGAGAAAGCTCATCTGTATCACAAAGAGAGAAAGAATGAAACATTAAAAGAGATCAAGATGCTGAGCAGCGTATGAGCTGCAGTGGTCAGCGACCTATAGATGACTGCTAGGGTCAGGGCCAGCGAACCAGAGCTGCCAAGACCCTTCTACACCTCCACGCGGTGATCCTGGATAACAGGCTGCAACAGAGCAGACTGGCTAAGGAGAAGGGATTGAAGAGGGAATGCTAACCCAGTACTAAAAAAATGCTTGCTGAAGTCGGATGTGTTGGACCGAAAGGTGCAAATATCGCAGTCAAGCTGTAAACTACGACACAAAACATTCCATTCTCTGGACTACATTCTGCTACTTAGGCCCGTGTCAGGGTTTGGTAGCAGGAGATTGAGAACGAACCAAGCCAAGCGAGGCGAAAAATGAAAACACTAGATTTATGGTGGGGACCACGCCCTGGGTTAAATACATTTAAACATGTAAATATCAGGTTTTAAAAGTTATCAGTAAAGCAAAATGACTAGCCAAACCTGGACTTAAGTCCTGCCTGATCGCCTGGGGTAAATAAATAGAGGTCAAGGTCAGCATCTTGAAACTGGGGCAAGTCCAGGACAGCCTCATTATCGTGCAAGTTCAGGTAGTAGATAACTAAGGCCCCAGCGTTATATCTGAAAAGTAAACATTCATGAAGTACCAGCGTTACATCTGAAAAGTAAAAACATCCACGAGACACTAGTGTTATATCTGAAAAGTAAACATCCACGAGATACTAGTGTTATATCTGAAAATTAAACATTCACGAGGCACCAGCTTTATAATGACTGACAATTTTGTTGTATACATTCCCTCAAAGATGGTTATAACTTCTCACAGCAAAAGTATGGTCACGTTATCAGCATACTCAAGTCAACCCATCTGTAAATGGGTACTTGACATACTGTTAACCTTTACCGAGCCTCGTGAAATTACGACCTGTTCGATCCGTACCCTTGTTGATATTCTGCGCCAGCTTTAGGGTCATCGCTTTATCGTATATATATTTTTTTTTGGCGTTCGCCTTATTTCTCTAATCCCCAAGGCGGTGTGCGTTGCACTGTGGTTTTTATTTTGCGTCTGTCAGCCCAATGTATCCGACTTCAAAATGCATTTTATGTAAGGGTCTGCTTCCTCCTGCATTTTCTAAGGGTTTGCTTCCCCGGGGTAACGGCCGATGCTGTGATGGGGATCGAACCCAGCACCTTCGGATCGTAAGCCGTGCCACTTAACCACGCCGTCCCCAGCTTTATCGTATATAAACTACCGGGTTAATGCCATAGAAATGGCTGAACATACTGCTCTTTTAGTTGCAGAGAGTTCCAATGTCCATCATGTATGGTTAGGCGAAAACAATAGCAATTTTCAAATTTGTTTTAGATTTTTGAAAAAGATTTCTTCTGTTTTTTTTCACTTGCTTGGATTTGAGGAATGAGGGATTTAAGTTTTTCTGCAACGGATATTTCTGAGGTAGATCTATTTAGTTTGTTTATGTAGATACAATAATTACGTTTATAGTCGAAGTGACAACAGATACAGCCATTAAGATTAATATCGATAGTTGTAAATAGTAAGCTATATGTGTTTTTTATTTTGTTTTTCTAACCAAGGGATGCCACTAGCGGTGAGTATATGTTAGTGCTATTTTTCACCACTATCACCTTCATGTATCTCAGAAACTAACATACACACAATAACACCAACAAGCAGCATTATTAACCCATTCAATCCCAGTCCGGCCGCTATCGATTAACGCCCAGCCCGGCCGCTGTGGATATACTGATTTAAATGATTTTCCTTACGTTTTACTTGCAAATAGACACGCTAAATTTAACCGACACGTGACTTGAGGTAATGGGGGCTCTAAGTTTACAGATCGTTTCTATCAGGTGTGGTGTTCGAGCCGTGATTTTTTAAAATATGGCCTTCAATTATCTTCAAAACTTGGTGCAGACTAGAGATTCTTATGAGTCAGATGATGGTGATGAAGAATTTGTTTATGGAGTTGCAGAGAATGAGAACGAATCGGATGTTGATGAGGAATAAGTTCAAGATTTAGAAGATGAAACTAGTGACACTGACAACGTGATCCACCCCACAGGCAGGCCCTAGTGGTGACAGAGAATGGTCAAAGCAACTGAGTAATATCATTATTGAAGGATTTATTGAGGAAACCGGTCCTGCATATGACATAGATCCAGATCCAGATTACTCTGCTTTTGATTACCTTTCACTATTTCTACCTCAGACCTTTCATGAGTACTGGGCAGAGCAAATGAATGTATATGCCTTGCATCAGAATTTTAGAAAAACCAGATCCTTCGTGGAAACCTGTTTCTTCTGATAACATGAAGGGCTTTCTTTATGTTAACTATATGTTTGGGGTTCATCAGTTACCCAGCTACAGAATGTTTTGGTCTACTGATGAACTATTGAATGTGCCTGCAGTGTCAAGTGTAATGTCAAGAAATAGGTTTGAAAGTATCAGCAAACATTTGTACCTAAATGATAATTCCAAATTCATTCCACGAGGACAAGATGCAATTTTTAAGATTAGACCTCTATTTGATCTTATTCTAGCCAATTCCAGAGAACTAATGAGGCCTGACCAGGATATTAGTATTGATAAAGCTATAGTTGCTTTTAAAGGAAGACTCCAGTTCAAGCAATATATAAAAAACAAACCCTGTCCTTGAGGAATTAAAATTTGGTGTGCCGCAGATCCTCATACTAGATACCTCTATAACTTTGACGTGTATACTGGAAAGTCAGACATGAAGATGGACTAGTTACAATGAACCAAGGGAGATTGGTTTGCAGCTTTTCATTTGGACATTTATAAGCAACAAAACTGATGAGTGAAACATATTTTATATTGATACATTTTTTCTCCCCTTCACTTTTTCGCATCCAACTTACATGATACTCACAAAAAAACATGTGCACAGATCAGTATCTCTTCCATTTATTTGAAAACTGGAGTTTGTATCGCACAAATAAATTAAAAATTGAATTTTTTATTGCACAAGTATGACTAATTTTTGTGGAGTGAAAATTCAGTTGCGAGTATTTTTGATCAGTTGGGATTGATTGGGTTAACATATATCTCTAGACACACACACAAATAACAGGATTAGAAGTTCTGAAAATCAACAACCATGTCGTGACCTGATGTGCTGAAACATCAAGCAGCTGCAAGAAACAGACGTCATTTTTTAATCTGCCGTCCTGAAGGTTAAACCGAAACCACCTCACATACAATATTTCTCATGCAGTCGCATTATTTTTCAGCACATCATATTTTGCTATAGTTGTTGACTTTGAGAGCCTGTAATCTTTTTTATTTGTTGGTCTATGGATATAATTTTTGTGTGTGTAGGAACATAAATAAGTGAACTTGTTGGTGTTATTAGCTTGAGCTGCAGCTGTCAGCGACCCAAAACTGCCTGCTAGCATCAGGGCCAGCGAACCAGAACTGCCAAAATCCTTCTACACCTCCATGTGGTGATCCTGGACAGCAGTCAGCAATATAGCAGACTGGCTAAGGAGAAGGGATCGAAGAGAGAATGCTAACCTAATACCTAAAAATATCTGCTGAAGTCAGATATGTCAGCCCGAAGGGTGCAAATAACACAGTCAACCTGTAAAGAGGTACAAGGCATTGAAAGCCTGAAAACCTGACAAAAACAGGCCACAATACAAAGAACTGTTAAAAACATAATCAACACAACGCATTCTGTTCTACATTCTGCTACTTGCAAAGCCCTTTTCGGGGCTTGGTAGCAGGAGTTTAAAAACAATGAAGAAGTTGGTGTTATTGTTATTTTGTGTGTGTTTGTGTTAGTTTCTGAGATAGAAGAATATGAAGGTGACAAATGTTGAAACACAGCACAAACATTTTGACGCACCTATTCTATGTGCCGATTCTGCGGTTAATTTGTGTAATTGCCAAAGAGGACGGATTGTGTTCTTTTAAAAGATCCACTGCTTCAGTATGTGATATCTTACATGTTTTTACACTAATGATCCATATTCTATTAGCCAGACTAACTGGAAAACAGCCTGTTTCCATGTAAGAGAGGTGTGGTCTTGGTCAGTATTAAGCCTGACCCTAACACGGCATCCTGGTCAGTATGTTGTACCTGACCAGACTAGCGTCTCAGTTTCCCTTTAGTCTACCAAAAATCAATCAAATGTTTCCAGATAAAACAATGAACCAACTAAACAATGTCAGAAAAAAATGTCTGCCATCGTTTCAAAATATGAAACATTGATAATATGCCCAACAAACCTAGTCATTTTCACAGACTCCCTATTCACCTTTGAAAGCCCGATCCCATTATCCCAGAAAACCCTAACAAATATTTAAAAATCTATGATAGTTGCAGTATATTATTGCTTCAGTACCACCATACAGTGGATATCAGGTCACACAGGCGTCCGAGGTACAAGGTATTGAAAACCTGACAAAAACAGGCCACAATCCAAAGAACTGTTAAAAACATAATCAACAATAACTGCAGACAGTAATGGATGGATCAAATGGCTACAGGTGTGATTGCAGGAGCTCTGTGTGCAGACATGTCTCAATCCAATCCTAAAGATGTCATAAACATTTTCCACAGAAGAGACCAAAGTACAATTTTCAGGTTGCAAACAAGATGTACTCCTGACGAACACCAACGAAGAGTGATCGCAGACAGCATGGAGAAGAAGAATGGATCAGAAAATCAAAGTCGAGTATTGAGAAGGAAACGTTAAGATTTCATTGTACTAGGAGGTTAAAGATTTCATTGTACTAGACTGTTTAAGACTTCATTGTACTAGGAGGTTAAAGATTGCATTGTACTAGGCGGTTAAAGATTTCATTGTACTAGGCGGTTAAAGATTTCATTGTACTAGGAGGTTAAAGATTTCATTGTACTAGGAGGTTAAAGATTTCATTGTACTGGGAGTCTGCTTCTTATGAGGTGGAGTGGCTTCCCTTCTTCAACACCCCCCCCCCCCCTTCCCCCCAAAAAAATTCCTAGTATCTAGCCTCGGGAGTCAAGGGAAATATTTGACAAATTTGGTCAGGCATTAAATACAACTGCAGATTTCAGTACCTATATGAAATAATGATTACAACTCACAATTTCCTTCGAGCACAGTGTGCATAAGCTCTTAAATGTTGACCAGGAGGGTCAATGCTAATGTTGAACACTGGACCTTCAATCAGTCTTTTGAAAACCACAGACAGGTAGAAATCCTGAAATATAGGTAAAACAAAAACATTCTACATTCATAACACATTAACAATGATGAGATGCTCAGTGGTAAAGAAATTTATCCGCTGTGATCAAGACTCAGTACCACTGTAGCTGTTAAGCAAAATAAAGATGATTACAACCGCTTTTCAATCGATTTAATTTACCATAGGAAGTGAAATGTAATTGTTGTAGAGTGCATTAAATTTAAAATAAATTCAAATTTCTTTCTGTTTTTGAAGTTAGTTATCAAACTTAAGTTATTACTTTTACCTTCGCAACCAGTGATAGGGTCATAATTATTAACATTTACTAAACCATTGGTTAAAAATTCCCACAGTGCAATGTCTCTGTATACTCACCGTTTATTCGTTTTGTTAACACTTGATTATGCTATAGAAATGGCTGAATCAAAAACAAGACTACTTCCTCTCGCCTTGATAACAACATAAATACTATTTTGACTTTAGACAATTTTTAAACAATTTGTTCTGTTTCATATGGATTTGGAAGGTTATTCCATTATTGCGAGTGATGAAGTTAAGTTGTTGCAACAGATTTTTCTGAGGTAGATCTATTCAGTTTGTTTATGTAGATGTAATAAATACGTTTGTAGTGGAAGATAACAGGTATGCCGATCTGGTTAAGAACACTAACAGTGCTTTCTGCAACTGGTGTACTAAAAAATGGTTGTCTACATGTGTGTGACGTAATTAAAATATTGTGGAAATTAGAAGGATAATGAATATATTACCAAATAATCAACAAGAGAAAGGCATAACATGCTTTATATCCATCAATACCATGACAAAAAAATCATAAGGAGAGCCGAGTCCTGGGTCTACTGTTATGTCACGAAGACAAAAGTGCAGTAATTTTAATGGATAATGCCAGAGTAACCACAGCCAAAGAAGGCATGGCAATGACGAACAAATGTGAAGGCCATGTTGACAGTATTTTACAACCAGAAGGGCGTAGTTTTTCTACGAGTACACTCTTGAGGGACAGACTATCAACAAAGTGTAATATCTGACTGACATGCATGACCTATGAGATGCAGTTAGACGCAAGACACCACAACTCTGTGAGAGTGGCAACTGGCAAATCCATCATGACAATGTTCCAGTCCCTGCATTATAGCTCATGCAGGTTTTTTGCTGAAACATGGCATTGGATAGGTTTGGCACTCCCCTACATGGCTCCCTGCGACTTTTGACCCTTTCCAAGCCTCAAGTTGCCACTCAAAGGTTTCAAGGTTTCAGGACATGGAAGAAATGAAGGCAAATGTGATAGAGATCCCCAAAATGACTCCAGGAAATCCTTCACGAGGTGGCAGCACTGCTGAGAGAAATGTGTCAACTCAGAATCGGCTTATTTTGAAGCAATGATTCCATAAAATTTTCGGTCCATTACTATCTCAGCATACCAGAATTTTTCCATGACACCCGAAGTCAGAAAATAAGCCTAATTAACAGCTATAGTACGCACTTGATGAAAATATTGGAATGTTTTGCAGCACCCTTGTAAATTGACAACAGCACCCCCAGGGTGAATGCTGACCCTTGTAGAGGCCTGGCTGTAGAGAAAAGAGAAAGACTGAAGAAATCAAGGAACAGCCAGGCAAGCCAGCCTCCTCAGTATGGTTGTATGATCTGTGGCAGGGATTGTCACTCGCGGATCGGCCTTTGCAGCGACAGCCGACAGTCTTGAAATACGGGAGACAGAGCTGGAGAAAACTCACAGGGCGCCACACACACGGTCTATAGAGACTGAGACGCCTATGATAATGACCGCCAGGGTGACACAGTTTGGCAACCACTCTTTTAAACTAAACAGGTAAGTTCGTTTTTTCCAGCCTAAGGTCTGATATTTTTTCAACAGCACTATTCCTTCCTTATGGCAGATCAACAGAACTGTAAATTCATCAACATCGACTTCACGGATGCTATAGACATCCTAGAGCAAAGATCATCTAACACTTGTATTTTATCAGTGAGACATATTATAGCCTTTTTTCACTTGGGAATATTTACCAACATATTTCATTGACACTTTGGCTTCGTTCGTTCACAATCTCCCGCTTCCAAACCCTGAAAGGGTTTAAGTTGGAGAATGTAGTCCAGAGAACGGAATGCGTTGTCGTAGTTTACAGCTTGACTGCATAATTTGCACCTTTCGGTCCAACACATCCGACTTCAGCAAGCATTTTATTAGTACCAGATTAGCATTCCCTCTTTGATCCCTTCTCCTTAGCCAGTCTGCCCTGCTGCTGCCTGTTATCCACGATCACCGCGTGGAGGTGTAGAAGGGTCTTGGCAGCTCTGGTTCGCTGACCACTGCAGCTTATGCGCTGGTCAGCATCTTCCATAGACACTTTGAAGCCATTATTAATGAAAATTACAAAAAAACATATCCATGTTACAAGATATTCGACAGGCATGCAGAGAACAAGGAACCAGCCTTTGCTTGCTGGAGCCTATCCACAAAAATACACAGCAGATGTCTTAAAAATTATTCCCATGCTTTGTATGTTCACAAATATCCTATAAGTAGCCTGCCCATTTATGGTGAAAAACAGGTTGCATTTTATTTAGAGCGAATAAGAAAAACTGAATACTGTACACATGGCAAAGACTGACTTTTGGTAGGATATGACTGAAAGATGATATCATTTACTTATCCCAGATGGAGAGGAAGACTAATGTCTGGTCAGGCAAAATATACTGATCAGAAATGTTAGTCAGGGTTAAACATACTGGTTGAGACCCTAACATCGGCTTCCTAGTAGCCCTCCCTGGAAACGGGATGTTTTCATGGCAGTCTGGCTAACGAGGTGAGGGATCTATATGATCCCCATAGTAGTGAGCAACACACAGATCAAGTCAAGCATAGCACAGCCGCCTGGAGAACCCCGGTCAACCTTAATCAGCATGCTCGGGATGTGAGGAAAGCTACGACAACCAGCCACTTAACGTCCTTTTAAAAAAGTAATCCTACTCATTGAGGACATTCAACATCAACAATATCATAATAATATTTGGTACAGTGTTTCAAGAGCACGGCAAGATGTAGATGATGTTAGGGAGCTCTCTACTCTAGAAGAATTTGTCTAGTAGCATGTTAGAGGAACAAACTTTGTTCAAACTATAAGTCTTCAAAGAAAAATTGGTAAAGAAAGGAATGGTATTAACAGTCCTCCAGATCAAAGTCCAAATCATAGATATGAACCTACAACTTACTGGGTTTGGTTTCATATTGTCCGCAAGAAGCCCATAAGATGTTCCTAGGAATGTCTGCCTGAAAACCCTCGATATTCCATACTGTGCTGACAAGCCTAGTTTATCCAGCCACCTGGCATATAAGAAGCAGATAAATACAAATGAACTGACTAGAACTAAATTCACAATGTTTTTTCTTCTTGTCTTTGGCTCTCAAATAACCACAACTATTCCCCCTATAACTAGGTGTCTACCTCAGCCATCTCTTAGTGCTATACAGTTTGTCCCTCAAATAACCACAACTATTCCCCCTATAACTAGGTGTCTACCTCAGCCATCTCTTAGTGCTATACAGTTTGTCCCTCAAATAACCACAACTATTCCCCCTATAACTAGGTGTCTACCTCAGCCATCTCTTAGTGCTATACAGTTTGTCCCTCAAATAACCACAACTATTTTCTTCATTGGAGAGTAGCGAGGACTTGGCTGGACGCCCCGCTCATTAAGGAAAGTCAAGCGTCAGTTATAGCCTCTCCTTTCCAGGTGTAGAGACCGCCGCTGGATTCACTGTTTGGCTTGCCAGACAAGTTTCCATGCCAATGGCCTCTCCTACAGTAGACAAAGCTCAATAGCCTGCTCAGACAGTTTGCCTAGGGGGGGGGGGGGGGGGGGGGGGGGAGAAGAAGAAAGAGAGAGAGACTCTGATTATTTAATTTGTACCTATTCCCTCTTGTTCTTGTGGGTGGTTGTATTTTGAAAAACTAGTTATACTCTAATTTACCCGTTCCTCTGATCATCTTATAAACCTGTATTAAGTCACCACGAATTCTTCTCTTTTCTAGACACTGTAGGCTGGTTTATTTTAGTCTTTCCTCATAACTGTAATCCCACTATCAGCTTTGTCACTCTTTTTTGTATTCTTTCCAGCATGTTTATATCCCATCTATGATAAGGCACTAGGGGGACTCCACACCTGTACACAGTACTCCAATCTAGATCTAACTAATGCTTTATACAGTTTGACTATCACTTCCTTGCTCCTATGTTTAATATTTCTTTTTATCATACCTAACATTGCATTTGCCTTTTTCACTGCTACCTGAGCTTGCTCACTCACTCACCTTACCTGTATTATAACACCAAGGTCTCTTTCCTTATCCATCTTTTTAATATTGTTCTCGCCCACTCTGTAATTATGTTCCATATTGGATCTACCCATGTGGATGACTGTACATTTATCTACATTAAACTCCATTTGCCAGCTTGCAGACTATTCTTGAATTTTATCTAAATCTGACCTCAATATATCCACTTCTGCTTTAGAGACACTATTGCATAGTTTTGTATCATCAGCAAATTTTGCAAACATGGATATTATCAATGTCCAAATTGTTTATATATATATCAATAACAAAATTGGTCCCAAAACCGAGCCCTGTGGCACTCAGCTTTTCACTTCACACCACTCTTACTGGCTCTCTACCTCATGCTTCTCTAGTGCTATACAGTTTGTCTCTCAAATAACCACAACTTATTTCCCTCATAAGGTTAAACACCAAGACCCTTTGATATCCCGCATGAATAAAAATAAACAGGAAAGATCTTAAGATAATGAGGAACATATATTGGTAGCAGGAATTCACGACTAGCTTTAAGGAGAACGAAGTGAACTCACAGCACTTAAAAGAGGAGCTAGACAGCTATTAAGAAAGAGGATCAGGGCTTTCGAGACAAAATGCTACAGAAGAATCCTCAAAATAACTTGGGTAAAGAAAATAACAAATAAAGTCATCCTGCAAGATCTGAGCGTTGAAAACATCTGGCTTATAAACCTATTATGTTTCGGTAACTGAGGTTTTTAGGCCACATCAAGCGCCATGATGAACTGGAAAAAGCAGTTCTAGAGAACATTGCTCAAGGAAGATGAGGCAGATGCCGATCAAGGTGCAGTTGGGCGCAAGAAATCAAGGACACCCTAAACATGAACATGAAGCAGACGGATAGACTGACTGCTGATCCAAATTACTATTGAATGGCTGTGATAAGAAAATTGTTATGCCAAGGACATGCCCCATGTTGATGATGGAAGTGTACCATCAAAATAAGATATTGAAAGTCTATTGCAGTCAATGCCCGATGTGGAGATGGCGCTTGATATCATCATCATTACTAAAATACATATGTATTATGAATACTTCATGTAATAGACAGCTGCGTTTTAAAATCTAATAATTATAATTTTAGTTCAATTAATTTTTTGTTTGAATGAATTTATATTTTTAAAACTATGGACAAACTTGAGTTACTGTTTTTGCTTTGGAAGTTAGGACAACAATCTAGCAAATTAGGTTGGACTATAAAGTGTTGAGACAAAAATTTATTGAATTAGGCTGAAGCGTTAATTTGAGACAAAAATTTAGTCAATTAGACTGAAGCGTTAATTTGAGACAAAAATTTAGTCAATTAGACTGAAGCGTTAATTTGAGACATAAATTTAGTCAATTAGACTGAAGCGTTAATTTGAGACAAAAATTTAGTCAATTAGACTAGATTTGGATGAAATTGAGAAAAATAGATTGGACTGTAAAGTGCCAAGACAGAAATACAATAAATTTAGCTGAACTGTAAAGCACTGAGACAAAATGTTAGTAAATTAAGCTGAACAGTAAAATGTTAAGTTGAGACAAAATGCAAGTAAATTAGGCCGGACAGGAAAGTGATGTGAAAAAATGCTAGTAAATTAGGCTGGACTTTAACTGGCAAAATATCGTGTATATATGGGGGACGTATTCAGCAGTAAAAAATGGCTGTCGGGAGTGACTCCATAAAAAATTTTTCTTTCTTTCCGCACACCATTTTTGTAGGCCGAGTTGGTCGGCTAGTACTTGACCGTAGTGCGCTAAAGGTTAAGTTGAGACAAAATTCTTGAAAATTAGAAAGGACAGTAAAGCATTCAGACAAAATTGTGGTAAATTAGCCTGGATGGTAAAGCATATAGACAAATTAAAAAATCTAGTAAATCAGGCTGGATAGAGAAAGTGTTAACGAAATTAAAAAATTATGGATCCATTTTATCAAGGCAATACTCACATGAAACCTGCCACGTAGGCATTGGATAAACCTGGTGCTCCACCTCCAAAACAAGAAGATGTTTCCGTCAACAGAATAGGCAGCTTAACAGGGCTCTCACTCACAGCAATGACAGACAGCTCCAGTTGGCTCTTCATGGTGTCCAAGATTGTTATATTTACAAATTCTTCTAATGTTGCAGTCATTCCATTGGTATAGTAGCTGTGTGCAACATAACAAATTTTACCTTACGATTTACCTTCTTATTACGCGGATTGTAACCAGCCGATTTTTTTAGAAAGGTGAAGTAAGTTGTAATAGAAGGTAGATTTGTTTATTTAGATGTAATAAATACGTTTGAAGTGTAAACTAACAGTTGTGCTAATATTATAAACAGTATCGATACTTTGTTGTGGTTTCTATGGATTTATAGAGGAACGACTGTCTCTATGGACAAGTTCAAATTGTCACCTTCATCTTCTTCTATCTCAGAAACTAACAAACACACAACAAAAACACCAACAAGTTCTTTATTTATTTATGTCTCTACACACAACAAAATCATATTTATTGACCAATAAACAAAAAAGGTTACAGGTTCTCAAAGTAAACAACTATAGTAAAATATGAACAATTATTTGTGGTGTGGTAAAGGGTACTTCAAAACCGTTAGTCAGTACTCCTTCATATAAAAACTGTGTGTTTGTATGTATTCTGTATGAGTAATAATAACTTCTTTGGTATCCTGTAGTGTCTTGGCAGTAACCATAATACTATACTGTCCAAGATTGTTCTGATGTTACAATCCTTGCAGCAGTATAGTAGCTGTAATTTATGCAACATAATAAATATGTTGGCTATACAATAAATATTCCACTAACTTAACTTATACTGGTTTAGAAGACTGTATACAACCAGTTTCATTTACATTACCTTGCTCTAAAAGCTATGCGCATCCAATTTATTCTTAAATGCATTAATTGTCCCTGCCTCCACTACCACCTGTAGCAATGCATCCCAAGCATTCACCAGCCTCTGACTAAAAAGGTATTTCCTAATATGTAATCTGGACTTCTCTTTAGTTAATTTGTAGCTATGCCCTCTTGTTCTTGTAGGTGGTTGTATTTTGAAAAACTTGTTATAGTCTAATTTACCCATTCCTCTGATCATCTTATAAACCTGTATTAAGTCATCTCTAATTCTTCTCTTTTCAAGACACTGTAAGCCGGTTTTTCCTCATAACTGTAATCCCACTATCAGCTTTGTCGCTTGTTTCTGTATTCTTTCCAGCATGTTTATATCCCCTCTATTAAGATGAGTGCGGCACAATTTCTCCAAAGTTGTTTACAGCAGCCATTGAGGACATCTTCCAGTAGCTTCCTAAATATGCGTATTATCTAAGTAATAATAATTTATATGCACAATAATTCTTTTATCGCTGTAATAAATTTGTATGTTCACAAAGATGTCTTTCATCTCTAATAAATCTGTATGTTCACAAAGATGTCTTTCATCTCTAATAAATCTGTATGTTCACAAAGATGTCTTTCATCTCTAATAAATCTGTATGTTCACAAAGATGTCTTTCATATCTAATAAATCTGTATGTTCACAAAGACGTCTTTCATCTCTAATAAATCTGTATGTTCACAAAGATGTCTTTCATATCTAATAAATCTGTATGTTCACAAAGATGTCTTTCATCTCTAATAAATTTGTATGTTCACAAAGATGTCTTTCATCTCTAATAAATCTGTATGTTCACAAAGATGTCTTTCATCTCTAATAAATCTGTATGTTCACAAAGATGTCTTTCATCTCTAATAAATCTGTATGTTCACAAAGATGTCTTTCATATCTAATAAATCTGTATGTTCACAAAGACGTCTTTCATCTCTAATAAATCTATATGTTCACAAAGAAGTCTTTTTTCTTTGTAAAAAAAAAAAAACTGCATAAAGATGTTTTATGTCTGTAACGAAAATCTATGTACGACAAAAGCAGTTGGCTTTCTCGCAAACAGAACATTTGCGGTACTGACTCTGAGGATGATAATGCTTATACAAAGGTGTCTTTTATGTCCATTATAAAACTGTATGTGCACTACAATGTCTTTTATCTCAGCAATAAAAATCTATGTGCACAAAGATGTATCTTTTTCTCTGTAATAAAAATCTATGTGCACAAAGATTTTTTTTCTGCGTATTAAAAATCTACATGCATAAAAATGTTTTTGGATCCATGCAATAAAAATCTATGTGCACAAAGATATTTTTTAAATCTATGAAATAAAAATCTATATGCATAAAGATGTTTTTATATCTGAAATAAAAATGTATAAAATATTTTGATTTCTGTGTAAATCAACATATTAATGAGCAAAATTTTTCTTGAATACAATAAAATTCATTTCTAGACTTACTGATGAAGTGTTATGCCTGCAACAGTATCATAAGCCCCAGATTTGATGAAACTGCAAATAAAAATCAAGATCTGCTAATACAATATATTAGTTCAAGACTGCAGACCTCCACTAATGGATGATTTAGTTACATACTTTGTACTACATAACCAGATGGTTAATCATAGAAATGAAGCAAAATCTAAGAACAATTAGGTAAATCATAGATCTGATGCAAAATCTAAGAACAATTAGGTCAATCATTGATCTGAGTCAAAATCTAAGAACAATTAGATCAATCATTGATCTGAGACAAAATCTAAGAACAATTAGATCAATCATTCATCTGAGGCAAAATCTAAGAACAATTAGGTCAATCATAGATCTGAGAAAATATCTAAGAACAATTAGGTCAATCATTGATCTGAGGCAAAATCTAAGAATAATCAGTCTTTCTTTGAATTATAAACACCTGGTGCTACCTAGATGAGACCAACAAGTAACCAATTACAAAAAAATGGTTTTAAAATTATCCTATAACAAACACTGTCGTTAAGGATGTAGTGTTAGATACTTGATTGCATGTCTCAGATTTATGTGAGCTGCGGTGACCAGTTCCCATTCTCACTGCCAACTGTTATTTATAGAATCTATATCACTGTATTCCGGAAAGACCCATAGGCGCTCAGTTCCTCTCAGCACTATCATAGCTCATTGGTTGTACAAACTACTGTGCCATCCTTTCAGGTGCCCATTCCTCTGGACACGCACATGATTTCCAAACTTTGCAACTCTGCATTGCCGGTCGCTGATCAGCTTCAGAATTTCACATCTATCCACTGCCAATGTCCCCATCACGGATGCCCCAGATGCCAGAATGTATGCTCTCTCACTCCCACAAACTCCAACATGACTAGAACAGTAGATCCACACAGGATCTTAAGGCTCGAGACCTCTATGTCCGTTATTTACTTATGCTACAGCCAGCCCTTCTGAAGCAATGATTGATAGTCAGAGATGATTATGGCACTCATTAAAGAGGTCCCGGATAGCCATTGCCCTTTTCTCCAATCTATATTGAAGGTTGATGGCCTGCTTTCTGAAACAATTTAAAACTGGATAAGGGGAACTGGAACACTAGTCCAGTCAGACACAACATACTGATTAGGACGTCACTTCAGGCACAATACACTGACCAAGACCACTATTTCTCTTCCATGTAGCATCCCCTGGAAACAGGCTGTTTTCATGGTAGCCTGGATGACGAGATGTGGATCAATGTGATCCCCATAGTAGTGAGCGCCATGCAGATGAAGCCAAGCATAGCACAACCGCCTGGAGGACCGCGATCCACCTTCATCAGCATGCTCGGGATGTGAGGAAAGCTACTACAACCCGCCACTTGTCCTTTTCAGTGGACACAAAAGAGTAAACTTACTCATTGTAGGCATTAAAAAACAACTGCATAAACTGGAGTGTGTCAGCACCAGGAACATTTGCCACGAGAAGCAATTGATCTATTCACTCTGCTGTCCAGGCAATCTGCAATTCAACAGATTCAGAGCTAAACCCGATCTGGCAGTAATAAAATAAAGAAGGTAATTTTGACTTGATATAACCAAAATGACTTTGTGAGTTAATGTCTAAAAAGGAGCAAAACCCTAACAAACAATAATAGACAACATCAAAAACAGAAGAACTGGTTAAGGCATGAGTGGATCTACTATTATGCTGGGGTAATGAAACAGCTGCTGGCTTCACAAGATGGGCACACTAGATTTTAATAGAAGTGACATCTTGAAATCTTTCAATGACCATCCGTTGAACGATGACATAGCAATAGTTAAACCATCAATTCCGAGACTGCAGAGCTTCAAAATAAAATAAGTTCAAGCAAAGTGGCGTGCATGAAGGAAGTGTGTACAACCAACGAGCTACAGAAACAACTAGTATCCACACTTTTTGCCATTTACTAAGACAGAATAAGCCCCTATGTGTATGCCCAGAGTGCAGTGAAATTAACTCTTAGGAACAGAACAGATCAAATGTAGCAGTAGGTTAATGAAAAACAACAATACAAACAGATATGCACAGAGCTGGTACACAAAGGGCAAAACACAAGTAAGAAAGTTACATAACACTTGGCAATGACAGACTGAGATATCATCTATTCAACAAAGATAGAAAGTGTTGATGAATGTAATGTTAAATGATGTTGTTCTAAGCTACTCATGCTTAGTTAAATCATGATGATGTTTCTTTGGCAGCATGTTACAGTGGCTCTTCTTACATTTAGCATTTGAAGGCACTTTAACATTTTTAGAAATGATCCTTTTGGACTTCCTAGCTAACGCTTTAAAGGAATTGGTAGCTTTGCATTTTACCTCATCCTTTTCGTTCAATGCGTCGACATTAATACCAGCTCTCTTTCTGGTTTACGCCAATCCTTTGTTGTCGCCTCATTTTCTCCCCAGGCCGTATCAACCTCTTGAGTCCACCAGGGTGGTTGGACAAAAGGGGATCTAGTGGCGCAGCTTGTTCACTACATTATCCTGTTCGTATGTATATCTGAACACCTGTTTGGCTTTCCGGTGTCTGGTGTGTTTTCCTCTGGGTATAAGTACAACACACAGCAGGTGGTCGCTCTTTTGTGCCCCTAATACGTCCCAGCATGTGGATGGAGCAACATCACTGGATATAAGAGCCAGGTCGATGACCCCGTCCGAGATGCTATTCTAGTCAGACGTCCGTCATTCACGACAGTGAGGTTTGTGTGGACTAATGCCTGGCTCAAGGTGACCCCTTGCCTATTTTCAGTGACATTTCCCCACTCCTTTGACCTAGCATTAAAGTCACCTGCAATGAGGCACTTTTTGCTCTGTGATTCTGACAAGTCCGACATAAATTCCCACTTTACGTCCTTGGAGAGGTGATCTATGTGAGCGTATACGTTGTAGATTCTCCATTCTTGGTGGTTGATTGTTACTTTAATCCCATGTATCTCGACATCCTCAATTTTACAGTTGCTAGTATCTATCCATGTATGGGGAAGTTCTTGCTTCACATACATCGCCAGTCCCCGCTTACCGGGCTTGTATGGATTATTGTAGCACCTGTATCCTGGACACTTGATGGTAACATTCTCCTTCAAGCAGATCTCCTGGATCATGAATATGTCGAAACTGTACACCAATTTATGGAGAATCACTTCGCATTGTGTCGCTCTGCGGCAATTCCAGTAGCCTATCCATACATTTTTTAACCCAAGTCTATCTGACTTTCTTCGACATTTTCTCTTTCCGGCTCTTTTCTTTCTTTCTCTCCTCTTCCTCTCCTGCGTCCACATTCCTTATCACTTTGCTGGAGACATCGACGTCAGAGCACGATCTCTGTAGCTCCAACGATGACTCTTATGTGTGGTTTGTCATCAGAGTTTTCCTTCTCCTAGAAGAATTGCCTGCGAGGGTAACACGTCTCATCTACTCAGTTTGTGGTCGGTTGTCTCCGCCATTTTTTTCGCTGTGTAACATTACCGTACAGGTCGGTGTATGCACACCCGTGCTATTCCACGAGACAATTGGTGGAGCACAGCTACCAGTCCAACCGTCCGGGTATCACTTGTTTAATACACACTCTAGCGTTCTTGTTATCTCATCCTCTAACTGATCAGCACCACCCAGTGCACGCACGTTGACCTAGCAAACCGTTGGTCAGCGAAGACCCTAAATCCCTATGTGTTTATCACAGGAGTGGGTAATGATAATACCCTCCAGAAGTTCTGGCACATGCATCGAAAGATGAATGGGCAAACTACAAGCCAGCTTATCTCCAACATTCAAGACACCACAGGAAGGCTCCTGAAGACAGATGAAGAGAAGGGTCTAAGTTTTTTCAGTCGATATGTTGCCCAGACTGACAAAGGCGACAGAAATGCCCGTCAGGAAACTCAGAAAGGCATCTTGGACGCAGCCATCAGGGGAGAGGCTTATGTAGACCTTATCACCGAGGCAGAGGTCGTAAATAACCTACGTGCAAGTAAAAACACTGCCCCAGGTCCCGATGGAGTACAATATTCCCACATCAAGCAGTTGGATGAGACAGATATAAGAAATATGGTGAAGGAGTTCAACCACACTATAGAGAAGGCATATGTGCCTGAGGGCTGGCTTCATAGCTATCTATGCCCACTGACTAAACCGGGTAAGGACTCCACGCTTCTCGGCAGCTATCAAATAATCACCATACAAAATGTATATGGCAAATTGCTCGAGAAGATAGTGGCCAGGAAAATAATGGCCTACCTTGAACGGGAGCAGATTCTACCCGATACGCTGGGCAGTTATAGAACAGCGAGGGAGACCTGGGCTAACGCTGGAACTTTCGCGTATGATGTGTACGAGGTGTTTCAGTCAAAACAAGAAACAGTCGCGGTGGCACTCAACCTGGAAGACGCATACAACCGTGTCGATTTTGGGACCTTAATTACCTGTCTGCAGCAGTGTGGTTTAAGCCCGTGGTTGGTTAGTTGGATATTAGAGCTGACCTGATGGAAAGAACAGTTGCGCTACGTGTGGAATCGTGGACATCAGAGCCGAGGCGAATATGTCCAGGACTGCCTCAAGGGTCTCCGCTCTCACCGGTGCTGTTCAATATTTACACAGTAAAAGTGGCCAATATTCAATCCACAGGGACAGGGTGAACGTTGACATCTACCAATGACATCCTAACGTACAGGACTGGCTCAGATAGGCAAGAGTTGGTCAAAGACATCCAGGAAACCTTGCAAGGAATCTCACAGTGGTGCAGCGACTCAAGCTCCAAGATCAATCCGAAAAAGGCCTGCATAATGTGGTGCCCTTTGAATAATTCCATAGTAAAGGCTGAACTCCCGGGCATCACTTTTGATGGTTGCACCATCGACAGGTGTGACAGGTTGAAATACCTCGGAGTGACATTTGATCGCAGTCTTTCCTATAACTGCCATGTTGGCCACATCGTACAAAGATGCAAGAGAGGGTTAGGAGCACTCAAGATCATGGCTGCTGCCGACTTCGAACAACGCCTCCTGTTCATCCTATTTCGTCAGGTCGTGTTGTCTGTCATCGATTACGGACTAGGCATCCTCACACTATCAAGAACAGTGCTTCAGGTTGGACCGCATCCAGAATGAAGGTATGCGTCTGGTTCTGGGCTGCACTAGAGATACCCCGATTGTGATGATGCGGTACATGTTGGGATTGTTATCGGTGACATCCAGACATAAACTGGCACAAGTCAAAGCCTATATGCGTGTCACCACAGACACCCTCTGCACAGTAGTATCTCAAGATATCAAGGATCAAGAGAGGGTCGTCATGGATGGCACAGGCTGAGACAAAAATCAGACATGTCACTCCAGCTGAAACGATAGCCAAATGGGGAAGAATGGGTCCACACTGGTGGTAGAATGATAAGAGTACCAGAGAGTCATCATACGCTTAGGGAAGGGGAAAGAATGGGTCCACACTGGCGATAGAATGATAAGAGTACCAGAGAGTCATCATACCCTTAGGCAAGGAATGCAGAGAACGGAGCAACAGGAGAGCAGAGCACGAAGTAAATCAGCTGATAACTGAGAACACCCAGGAGAGTGACGCTGTCATTTACACCGACGGATCAGTCGTGCGCAGTGGGACATCAGGCTGGGGTTTCTTGGCTAGAGTGAGAGGAGAGGTCGTGGCTGAGCGCAGTAGGGCATACATGTCAACAACCTCCAGTATGAGAATGGAGACGGAAGTAGTGACCTCAGCACTGAAATGGATATCTGAGACTTCTATAACAAAAGCAGTCATCGTGACAGACGCGCAAGCCGTACTTCAGAAAGTACAGAACGGATGGCTTAGGTACGAGTGGATAGCTGTTGTTGAGGCCTCAAACCTCCAGACGCTGACCTGTATCTACTGTCCTGCTCATGCCGGTGTTCAGGGTAATGAAAGAGCTGACATCTTGGCTTCACGGGCTCCCATCATGTGCACATTGGTGATGGACAGAAGTGACATTTTGAGATCAATCAATGACCACCTGCTGGATGAGGACACCGCAATAGATGAAGCAGCAATCCACAGACTGCAAAGTTTCGACATTAAACGAGGTTCGAGCGGAGTGAGGAGGGCGGCGCAGGAGCGTGTACAACCAGCGAGCTACAGGGACCATCAGCATCCACACATTACGCCATTTGATGAGAGAGACTGAGCACCTATGGGTATGCCCGGAGTGCAGTGACGTCGATTCTTAGAAACAGAAATGATCCTGAAAGTTTCTTCTTCGTTCTTAATCCTGCTACAAAACCCTGAAAAGGGCTTTGCAAGTAGCAGGATGTTGTCTGAAGAATGGAATGCATTGTGTCATAGTTTACAGCTTGACTGCGATATTTGCACCTTTCGGTCCAACACTTCAACAGGCAATATTTAGTACCGGGTTAACCTTCCCTCTTCGATCCCTTATACTTAGCCAGTCTGCTCTGTTATCCTGGATCACCGCATGGAGGTGTAGAAGGGTCTTGGCAGCTGACTGCTGCCGATCCTGCACTGCAAAGCGAGGGTTCAATACTATTGGGGTACAGAGCTGAACTCCACCTTGGTGGCCAGACTGCTGTGACACAGTCTGTTTCCATGATCACAAACGGGAACGTGAGGTAGAGGGTCTTTGTCGGTATCTTTTATTGTCTTGGCTCCGATGTTGTACTGCAAAATACTTACTGAACATGAGCTGTAATAGTGCACAACGTATGAGGAACAGAGAAAGCACATATATTACAACCATCATTCAGGAGAAAGCTCTATGGAGATGCCAATAACATCAGGTTGACCCCTGTTGTTTTTTTTTTTTATAGATACATTTCAGTTAAGCAGCACTGACATCAATGCACTCTGAGCAGACACATAGGTACTTTTTCCTGCCGAAGATGGATGTGTTGGACCGAAAGAAGCAAATATCGCAACCAAGCTGTAAACTAGCAACACAGAAGCCACTTTAACATTTTTAAACAAGACTCTGAAGGTTTGAAGACACATTAACATTTCTAAACAAGATCCTGAAAGTTTGAAGACACTTTAACATTTTTAGACAAGACTGAAGGTTTGAGGACACTTTAACATTTTTAGACAAGACTAAAGATTTGAAGACACTTTAATATTTTTAGACAAGACTAAAGGTTTGAGGACACTGATGTGATTAAATATGTACCTAAACAAAATATTGACACACTAAAATACTTACTCAGACACATACTTTACAGATCCATGCGGCACATTTAGATTTGTGACATCAGGACCATAGAGACCACTTGAGGCGTACAATGGATACTTGGAGATGAGTTGCTTCAGTATCAAATAGTCTTTGGCAAGTGTTTCAGGGGAGATCGAGACGTTGAAATTGGATTGGTAGGAGTTAGGTTCTGAAAAAGAGTATAGTTGGTATTTTATGTCAGCTCATGGTAATACCAAAGATGATGAGATATAATTACAAACTTATAACTGTGGTAAAATCATAGAAACAGTCGGTCATTCTCATGACTAGCCAATACTAGCTCAGTTCAGGTGCCATCTCCACAGCAAAGGTTGGCTGCAATGAATCTTCCACATTATCTGTCTCTTGCCTTAACAGTACAATCTGCCAGGCTTATCTGTGTTCATCTTTTGATTTTATCCTCCCACTTATAGCATTGCTTACCAGTGGCATTGTTTTTTATTGTGACTACAATTTCTTAACTGTTAGAATGATTTTACTAATTAATTCTCTTTGCAGTTCCAGTACCTCTCTATGTTTTAATTTCTTTTCAGGTGATGCACTTCATTCTTCTATATATATCCACATATCAAAGCAAAGACATCAATTCTCTTCTTCAATTATTTGTTCGTTGTCCACCCTTCTTTGTAATACAGTGATGCTGAGTATGCATGACACCTGATCATTCTCATTTTTTATTTGCGAGTGACTTGCTTGGATGTCAATGTATGACTCTTGTTGGTGAAAACAGATTTGTCTAAACAGATTTGTCTATACCTATTCTCTTTCTGTCCTATTTTTATCTGTGGAGTAAGTTTGAGTCAACTTTGTAAATAATGATAGTTTTCGTTTTCTCTGTGCAAGTGTCCGATCCATATATCTAACGCTTTGTTATTTACTTGAATCACCATCCCGAGTGGTCTGCCGGCGTCTTTGTGTATGACAAAGACAAGAATAGCACCACTGCCCCACAGAGAGCATATTGTAAGAGGTTACTAACTGTATGACATGGAATAATATCAGCCATGGCTAGGTGGTTTGTTAAAAGCAGCATAGATGGCACCTAACAGGCTGGGGGTCTACTTTTCTCTAGTGTTTGAGTCTATTAAGATGGACTCACACATCAGTTAACCACCCTCCGCAGAGAAGTAATAATCTGCTCGAGCCTAACCCGCTAAGCAGGAAATCCTACTCCCGGCTATATCCAGCTCACGCTAGAGCTGGAACTTGCACAGGGATATCTGCCCCTCTAGAAGTACAGATTGACTAAGACTATAGAAAACTCCTAAATGTTACATATAAAGATCGTGTCACAAACGTAGAAATACGTCAGAGACTTGAAGACGCTATTGGTTCTTTTGAAGATCTGTTCGCAGCTATCAAAAGACGAAAGATGGCCTGGTGCGGGCACGTCGCGAGGTCCAACAGAATTACCAACTTGATACTCTTTGGTTCCGTACCGGGACAGAGAGGGCGAGGATGTCCAAGGAAGAGATGGGTGGACAACATCACTGAGTGGTCAGGCCATCGTCCCGGTGAGATACGACAGGCGGCGACATACAGAGAGGGATGGTGTGAGATTTTAGGAGTGTCTTCATGTGTGCCCCTACGACCTGATGGGTTACAGGATGAACTGAACTGAATCACTACTAATTCCTGTAGTTCTTGTTTGCTTTTATTTAGTGGAATTGTGCCATCTGCATATCTGAAATTATTTTGGATACTCCACCAATAATAAGTTCTGGCATTGCCTCTACCTTTCACAAAAGTTTGTTCAGTGTAAATGTTAAACAGACAAGGGGACAGTATGCACTCCTCTTTCTACATCTATTCATACCAACACCACACACAGCCTAGGCTAAACTAACAGGCGCTCTATAATTCAACAGAACCAACTCTTCCAAAGGCTAAGCCGGCATTTTGTTATGTGACCATCTAGCACACTGGAGAAAAATGCACAATTTATACTGTATACAGCCCCCTTCTGACAATATTCAGCCTACCAGAACTACCCGAGACACAGTACCAATCAACTTGCCAGTGACTTCAACGGATACTCCCCCTGCTGAAATTACTCAGACCATAACAGGACAGAACAATTTTTAAAAGAGCTCTCTGAAGCAACCAACATGCCAGTCGTGCAGGATTCTCACCAACACTCCAGCACTCCCACTTAGTGGACCCGACCTATCTGTTCATCCAACCTAACAGACTCTTGCCACCCACAAGTTCTTGATGACATTGGGAGTGATCACAAACCAGTCCTCATCATCATCATCATATCCACTCCCTTAAAGCATGCTGCAAATGGAAAACTCTCTGAAACTTTTGGTAAGGTTGACTAGAGACTTCCAGAAATCATCTGACTACCTGCTTGGTAACTTGGACAACTGCAGTGTAGAAATAATAATGAGGTGACAAGAGCTATTCTGAATGCAGCATTGCAAAGCATCCCAAGGGACACCAGGAAGTCATATTAACCATTCATAGCAAAACAAAAAATGAAACAATAGCAGCCATCTAGAAATCACCACCACAAGAAGAAAGGATTCTCTACAACAACTTGCACTAGGATAAAACTCATAATTAAGAAAGCGAATAATGAAAATTGGTCAGCAAAATGTGCGGAACTTGATCTAAAGCACAATGGGAAGATAGCATGAGCATTGATTAACAATTTGTCTGAAAACAGAAAGAGAGCAGTAACTGAAGACCAGAATAAAGCAGAGTACTTCAACCTGTACTTTGCCTCTGTGAACAAAGCAGAAAAACTTTCTGAGTTGAACGAAGAACGTCTATGCCACTTGAAATGTCCAAAAAAGGTCTCAACTGGTAGTGCTTCCATATTTGAAATTGACTTTAACATGCAGGAATTCCAACAAGGTCTGAAGAAAATTAAAACCTAGAAAGTCTCCTGGACCAGACACGATTCATAATGAAATGCCAACTCACATGAGGCCATTAGGGAAAGAAACTCAAGTTGACTAATATGACTTGGAGAAATGAACTAATAAAAGCAAATATTATCCTCATTCTGAAATGCAACAAACTTTCAGATGAACCCAAAAGATTAATTTGCATCTCACTAACATTCCTGGGCAAATTAGCAGAAAGCATGCATTTACTGGTTCCTTGTAAAGTGAGATATCATTTGCCATGAACAGGCAGATTTCAGAAAGGGTAGATGCACAGAAGACAAGCTTTTCAGGCTGACACATAGCATTCATGATGGATTTCAAAATAATAAAAATATAGTAGCCATCTACAACAGGTAGGCCTTTGATCGAGTTTGGAGAAAAGGCCTCTACATGAAAATGATTGAGGTAGGAATTAGTCTAAAGTTATGCAACTGGCTAAGTATTTATTGACCATACAATCCAGATAAGGATGAATGATGTAGTCTCTTCTAAAGAAGTCTTAGAGGAAGGCTTACCACGTGACTTTGCCTTAAGCTGGCCTTTTTCTCACCTACATCGATGACCTAGCCAAGCACATCAAAATTGAAAAAGCCCTGTATGCTGATGATCTGGCAATATGGTAGCGAAATGAAGATGTTGAAAGTGCAGCACAAAGACTAAATGGAGACTGTCAATAGAGGTTATATTTAGGGATGCAACCATCTTCCATGTGACAAACATGACCAAGCCTTCGTAGTCTTCGCTGCCTAGGATAATGTACATGCTTGGTGACGGTGCACCTCTGCATCTGTAACTTATGTAATTTCAAGAATGGATCACAGGCGGCCTAGATGTTAGGTGTAAGCCTGTGCTCTTATTTGGCATAGGATGGCCCAAGTTTTTCCCCAAACACGCGTTATGAGACGAACAAATGTAACAGCAGCTTTGCCTATGAGAATATCTATTTCTATAGCAAGCTTGTTGTTGATGAGGCACCCCAGTTATGTCTTCTTCTTCTTCTTCGTACGCTGTCAGACGTCAACCTTTATTTTTTCGAAAAAAGCAGCGGTCATACTGAGGCTGTCGACACTGCCATAGAGCTTGTCTAATGTTGCCACTGGTGATGGCCACATCTGCTTTATCTGGTCCTCGTCGGGCAGTTTTGCAGTAGATGTTCAGCGGTCATTTTCCCAGTACCGCACGTGCATTCGTCAGTGCCACCTATCTCCAATTTATTGAATAGGTGGTACCTCAGTCTATTGTGGCCAGTGCGAAGTCTGAAGACCATGACCTGCTCTCTTCTGTTCAACTAGTAATAGGCATCGATTTTTGTGTAGCCAGTATGTTATGTTTCCCATTTGGTCATGTATCTAGCTCTAATAAGCCTTTTTGACTCTTCGTATGTCACACTAGTATCTGGTTGTTGTAGTCTTGCACCTTCTTTTGCCAGTCTGTCTGCCTCCTCGTTGCCTTGGATGTTACAGTGGGATGGAACCCACTGTACCACTACTCTTTTTGGTGCGGACTGCTGGCATAGTTGACAGAGTACTGCTCTTAAATCATTAAGTTCAGTATTTTTCTGGCTTTTTAGTGCTGTGACTACGGCCAGGGCATCTGTAAACAGAACTATATGGCTTTCATTTCTTTTGCATGTCACCATTTCTTCTACTGCAGCCCTCAGTGCCTCTGCTCTGAAATTGCTTGAGTATTTTCCAGTTGCCACTGACAGTGTTTTTTACTACCATTTGGTAGGCTCAGGAATACCCCTGCCCCTCCGTTCTGTGTTGTGTTTGTTACAGAGCCGTCGGTGTATGCATGGGTCCAGTCCTTGCTTGGGTAGTTTTTCGTTATGTACCTCAGGGTTATTGCTCTTCTTTCTTTTTCAGTCTGGCTGTTCGTTTCCAATACCTAGTATATTTTCTACCACCTCTGGAAATATGTGCTGCCTCCAGGTAGGTTTGCGTACAGTAGGGATGGGTTTTGGTGTTGTTAATGCGTTCATAGGGTCTTTGCTCATCTTTGCTTTGGCTATTTCTGCAAAGTTTCTCCGCTTTAGTTTCCCATTTCCAAAATTATTTAGTCTCTTATGCATTGGATGGTCTGTCAGTCTTCTGAGTTTCTCTGCTTGCTGCTGGGCTTTGCAGTCTCTTCTGTCGGTCATGGATTGCAGACTTGTAATCTTTTCCAGTTCTACAATTAGCATTGACTTCATGTCTCCTGTTATAACTCTCATGGCTTGGTTTTGAAGTTTGCTAATTTTGTCAAAGTTCGCCTTTGCTTCTGTTGTCCATGCCGCAATGCCATACTCGAGAACTGGTCTCAATCTTCCTGTGTACAGTTTCTTTAGTATACTTTCATCTGCTCCCCAGCTTGTGCCAGCAAGTTTCCTCATGATTGCCATTCTTTCTCTGGCTCTCATTTGGTTTCTCTTGATCTGACTTTTCCATGTCATGCGCCGATCAAATGTGACTCCCAGGTAGTTTGGATTGTCGTTTGGCTGCAGGTATTTGCCGTTAAGACTTATTTTGTTGTTTTATCCCAGTTATGTGAATTGGTGCAAAGTTACCAATTCATAATTATTGATGTTAAGAGTTTGCGAAGAATCTACTTCCGGTCCCAGCACACTTATTTTGTTGAGACTTATTGTAAGACCAAAATCCTTGCATGCATGGGAGAAGCAATCTGTCAAGCTCTGAAGTTCCTACTGGCTGTGGTAACAATTGAAGCATCATCAGCAAAAAGCAAGTCCCTGATGGTGACCTCTCTGATCTTTGTTCTGGCCTTGAGCATTACAAGATTAAACAGCCGACTATCCGACCTAGTGTGAAGCAGATTCTGTCATTTCTATTTGTGTTACCAAATACATCCTTCACTAGCAAAAAATTCCTAACAGTGTCGGGACATTCACTACTGTGAATATCAAATGGTTGTGATAGGCTACATCAAACTGGACTGTTCCTGTCATTCCCTCCTGGAACGTTTTTATTAGTCGTAGAAGTTTACTTGGGCAGCCTATTTCAGAAAGGATTATTTTAAAAGTACATTCTGAAGGGTAGCAGGGAAAGACTCTTCAACAAACAAACAAAAAAAGAAAAAAAAAAAAGAAAAAAAAGAAAGAAATACAGATGAATGTGTCTATGGCACTGATAAAATAACTACTGAACATCATTAGTCCTGAGCGGTTTACAGGGGTCGATGTGTATGACAAGGCCAAGAATAGCACCACTGCCCCACAGACAGCATGTCGTAAGAGGTGACTAGCTGTGTGACATGGCATAACACATAAGAGCAGCCTAGATGGTGTCTAACAGGATGCGGGTCTACTTTGCTCTAGTGTTTGAGTTTATTAAGATGGACTCGCACATCAGTTAACACCCCCCCCCATAGGGTAGTAATAAGCCCATAGGATTGAGCCCAGCCCGCTAAGCAGGAAATCCTCCTCTTGGCTACATTCAGCTCACATCAGAGATGGGACTTGCACAAGGTTTATGCCACTAGAAGTACAGGTCGACTAAGACAGCATCAGTAGCAATCCTGGACAAAGCTCTACGGAGAAACCAGTGACCTCAGGTTAACCATGGATGTATTTAGTTACCCAAAAGTATACGAAGAACAAGATTGATGCAGTCATTAGAATTAAGGCTAGCCATGTCTGTAGACCTATCTCCTGTTTTTTTTCTATGGCCCATCTTTCTGCCAAAGTTCATTGTTTGCTGTTATTATGAAGTTGTCTTGATGTTTGAAAGAGTTCTTGTGGTCTATAGTTGTTCTTGTCTTGATCCTTTCTTTGCTAATCTGTCTGTGTTATCATTGCCAGGTGTATTTGAGTGTATAGGGATGCAATGCATAACTAATCTGATCACATTGGAATTAAGTGGTCAGTATCTAGGGCTATTTGGATAACATCAAGTCTATGATGTTCAGCATCTTCTAATACTGCAACAATCTGTAAAAATAACAATGCTTTTTTTGCCCATGAGGATAGAACGTAAAAAAAACACATACCAGTCTTCAGATGTACAATGCGGCTTCCATCAGATAATCTGTCTGGACACTGTATATAGATGCCATAACTTACTTCAAGGCAGCCTTAAATGCAGATCCACTTATGTATATATATATATAAATATATATATGTGTATTCATTCACTGAGATAGGCATCAATAGTTCTTTGATGTGTCCTGATAAGAGTATTTTGGTCAGAAATTTGTTTTGGTCTGTCTATTAATTTTGTTTTTTGCTGATGATGCTGTGATTGTTACCCACAATCAGCAGGAATTTCAATGGTTGATAGATCACTTCACCCAGGCAGGCGAAGATTTTTGGTCTCACAATAAGTCTCAACAAAACAAAACTGCTGGGACAGGAAGTAGATGCTATGCCCACTCTTAGCATTGATAATTATGAACTGGCAGCTGTGCACCAATTCACATACATGGGACCCCTCATTGATGACAAGCTCATTTTAGACCCAAAAATATACAGTCGCATTGGCAAAGCTGCTGCTACATTTGCTTTCCTCACAACGCACATTTGGAAAAACCAGAAACTGACAATTAAAACCGAGGCCATGGTGTATAACGCATGAGTCGTCAGCAGAACACGTCTATATTATATAGCAGTGAGACTTGGACAACCTATTCCAAACAAGAGCACAGACTCAACACCTACCATCTATGGCGTCTGCAATCCGTTCTTCTAATTACACGGAGAGACAGTGACAAATGCAGAGGTGCACTCTCGCACTGTCTCCCAAGCATGTTCACTCTCCTTAGACAGCGAATACTACGATGGCTCGGTCATGATGTTCATCCCATGGAAGATGGTTGCATTCCCAAAGATATCCTATATGGGCAGTTGGCAAAAGAACAGTTGGACGACCACAGTTGAGGTTCAAAGATGTGTGTAAGCGTGATATGAAGACACTTGACAATGGTCTGACTTATTTGGGTAAACAAAACTTCGACCAATTCAAGTAGAGATGTACCCTGAAGACATTTCACGCTTAATGAAGAGAAGCTATGGCAACACAGAGAAGTGAAAAAACAACACAGCAAGAAGAAACACAATACAACCTAAGTATTTCTTTTTTGTTTATCACTCCAAGTCATATCATTCTATAGTCAATCATGACTGAAATGGGCTACTACTATTGATTTTGTCAGTATCTCTAATGCTTTTAGGAATGTGTATGGTCGCACATTTTTGTTTTACTACTCTCTGTAACTCTGGTTTACTTCCTGAGAGAAAGTATATCTTCAATTTCACTTTGTGAAAATTCTGAGAAGAGGCAATACGCGGAAACGGGTTGGTTTACATGACTGATATTCACAAAAAACACCATTCGCCACACACCAACCAAATACACATAAAATATTGCACAAAATAACAATAATGCAGCACTTGCAAACAATTTACCATTTCCTAATTGCAAGTAAGGAAGTCCCACTCCTCTTTGAGATGAGTAATTAAGTAGTAAATCTGCATTAGTTGGATCCCACAATCCATCCTTCCACTTGAACAGGTTGAAATCAAACATAATGTCCCATCCCACTTGTGTCGTAAATGTAGTCAAATTGTCCCACATTTCACCTAATTGAAAGTAACGAAGCAATTGGAAACTCTGAGACTAGTAAACAAAGCAGTGACAAAATCTCTAAGACAAATATACTTAAAGTGTTCACACCTGACAACAGAAAACATTGCAATCACTTGGGGTGTTTAGTTTACCAAATCCTGTAACTACTATCTTTGCTGCAGATAGGCGCATCTGTCATCTTCTTCATCAAAATTCACCCTGAAAGGACGTTGGTGACATTATACTTAACTTAACGTCTTTATACTGGTTTAGAAGACTCTACAGTCTGTATACAAAAAGTTTCTTGTAGGGTGATTTTTACCGATGTACAAGTCCATCTTAATAGACTCAAACACTAGAGCTAAGTAGACCTACAGCCAGTTAGGTGCCATCTATAGCTGTTCTTAACAAATCACCTGGGGAAAGGTACAAATAACTTTGGTAGATTTTTAATTCAAATTTTGTCCGGGCAGTGGCCGTTAAATCTACTCTTTTTTATTTCCAACTGCCAAAGCATTTTTAACGCGCTTGACACTGAACACAGGAATCCGATTTCACTACCAAGAGATCAGGGGCATTCTACCAGAAGATCCACATGAAAAAAATCCCAGTCTCCACCGTGATTCGAACACACGACCTCCGGTATCCAAGGTGGACACCTTATCTCGAGACTACTGACTCCCCTAAGCTGTAGTTTACAGCAGCTGTGGTACCTGTGTGGTTTGGCCTGAAACATTCAATTTCAACATGACATTTTTTGGTTCCTTCCTCCCCCCCCCCCCCCTTGTTTTGCGTTCGCCTTATTTTCTCTAATCCCCAAGGCGGTGTGCATTGCACCTGTCAGCCCAGTGCATCCGACTTCAGTTTGCATTTTATGTAAGGGTCTGCTTCCTCCTGCATTTTCTAAGGGTTTGCTTCCCCGGGGTAATGGCCGGTGCTGTGATAGGGATTGAACCCAGCACCTTCGGCTTGTGAGCCATGCCACTTAACCATGAGGCCACGCCGTCCCCTGCATTCCCTTTTCAATCCCGTCTTTTAGTCAGACTGCATGGTTGAAGACTGTTTCCAAGGTCACCACTTGGAGGTGGAATAGTGTTTTGGTCAGTTGTGGGTCACTGACCCTGATGCATGCAGTCAACTATGAGTCTCTGGCTGCAACCAGCTCATTCCCTACTGCATCTTTGGCCACCATCTGAAGGTACACAGCTCCAATCCAGAATTGCTTTCTTTTCTGTTGTATATGTTTTCAGAATGCTTAAAATATATTTGAGTTTGTTTGCTTTTACTCCAGTTGTGTGTATATTGGAGAGGGATAATATACTCAGGAGGTGTCAAGTACACGCTGTGTACATAAATGAACCCTTGACAGTTTAAAATCAAAAAGAGCGGTCTGTTAGCCATTGTTGGTAAAAAATAATGAAATTTCTGCTCAATATTCCACTTACCTTCCACAAGGTCTTGCACACGGCAGGAACAACTAAAATTGCAAAAGGAATACATTTTGCATATGTGCTGCGCACGTGTATGCTACACAAAGCACCTGGTACCTACAGTAATCACAAAGCTGTGTGTGTGGATGTATGTATTTTTTTTTTCGCGGGCACGCGCACACACAAGGCTTGTTCAAATGAAACCTGACCTAACTGCACCACGTGAACATATGTAGGATGGGCATGATGACACCACTTCTAGTGTAGACAGCATATACCAACCGTATTGGTTCATAATTTTATCACATACATTCCTCGCAATGAAATTGAAACGATCAAGTTGGTCAACATTCACTGCCAACTTTGATCTTTGAAAATGTTCATCATTCATGTTGATTTCTTCACCTGTGTCATCTTCAATGTTTACTTTTGGGTGTGTGTGGTGACTGCTCGAATGTGACGTGAATTTACAGTATTACTGTCCATTTGAGTAAATATAAAATGCTGTTTTTTAGGTACATGCTTTTAAATCACCTGTACAGGAATTGCCGAAATTTTATAGATAACTAACAAGTCGCACTTGTAGAGGCTGTGTACAAAATGTCAGCTCTCTAGGTTATAGGGAAGTTGGTTAAAATATGAGAAATAGATGTCCATGCAAAAGGTCATGTCAGATTGAACAAAAGCTTGTAAAAATGAGTACCTGTCAATGCAAAATCGTTTATGTTCACTGATGAATCAAATAATCCAGAATCATATTTGTAACTATTTTTTGGAAGCTTCTGGTTCCTCTCGTCTATGGAGCTGTTTGTGCCATTAGGAACGAATATCAGGAAATTTGAGTAAGTTCCACCAATTCGAATGTCAGAAGGAGAAAGAGCAGAAGCCAAATTTATGAATTCTGTAGATCTACAAAAAGAAAAACAACAATACAGACTTAAATAATGTACACATTACAGAATGTTGAGTCTAATCATTGCAAAGAAGAATACAATGATAAACATACGTTTATAAGAAGAGTTGAATGCTTATGAAGAGTACCATAATATTTTGAATCATGTTTAGTTCTTATTCCAGCAGCATCTTAACTTAACATCTTCATACTAGTTTAGAAGACTCTGTATACAACCAGTTTCTTTTACATTTCCTTGATCTAAGATAAGTTGACCATTTTTTCATTATATGTTGATTTGTTAGTTCAGTATTGTTATCCCTGATGAAGGACTATTGGTCGTAACGTAGGTTTTGTTTATGTTCTCGTCTTGATGCGGTATCTGACCATACCCATTAAAAAATTTTGATTAAACTCAACCTTAATCAACTTTTACGAGATTTTTTTCATGTTTTTTTCCCTTGATCTAAAAATAACTATGCATATCCAATCTATTCTTAAATGCATTAATTAACCCTGCATCCGGGGAAGAAGATTAACGTCTGGTCAGGCAAAATATGCTGGCCAAGACCCTCACCTCGGCTTCCTCGTAGCCATTTTCATTGCAGTCTGGCTAACGAGATGAGGGATCGACGTAGTAGTGAGCGACACGCAGAATAAGCCAAGCATAGCACAACCGCCTGGAGAACCCTGATCCATCTTCATCAGTATGCTCGGGATATGAGAAAAGCTACTGCAACCCGCCATATAACATCCTTTTCAGGGCGCACAAAAGAGAAAACCTACTCATTGTGGGCATTCGCAACAACAACCCTGCCTCCACTATTTCCTGTAGCAATGCAGTCCAAACATGCACCACTTTCTAACAAAATATTTTCTGGTATCTAATATGAACCTTTCTTGAATTAATTTGCAGCTGTGCCCTCTTGTTCTTGTTGGCGGCTGTATTTTGAAAAACTTGTTATAGTCTAACTTATCCTTTCCGTTGATTATCTTATAAATCACCTCAAATTCTTCTCTTTTCTAGACTCTGTTGGCCGGTGTTATCTGAGTGTTTCCTCATAACTATAATTCTGTTTTCATATTCATGTATGCTCTCCAAGTGGTGAATCTGTAGCATTGCGTTGTACATAATGAGATTGCCAGCATATGCAGAAACCTGTCATTTACTGAACACATAGTCCTCTTTCATAGGTAGACTTGGCAAGTTTGTTGAAGACATGTGCCCCCCAAGGGATAGTAAAGGTTTCAAACAACTCTTTTTTTCTGCCAATGAGGAGCTCTAGCATGGGCCTGGCAATCTCATCATATAAAGAAAATTGTCACATAATCAACCTCTGCAAAAGTAATAAATGTTTGGATTTGACTTCCTGACAGGAAGCGAAATCTAGTGGCAGCCCCATGCTCCTACTAGAATGGAAAAGGAGTATATGATGATGCTTATATAATTAGGAATTTTTACTGATGCCAAAAATAAAAATGCGCTATTTATACTTTCTAAACGCAATGCACAATTTTGAAGCAATCCACATAAAGTGTGGCTTTTGTTAATTTGTCCCATAAAAAAATTTTTTTTTTTTAAAACAAGCAAAATGGGATTAAAATATTCATAGACAATTGTCAGTGTTTATAAAATGGATACCTTATCAGCCAACAGAATATACAAATCACATATGTCAGAAATGGTTGTAAATTTATTTGAACTGCATATTTTTCCTCAGAAATTGATTTTATAATATTTTCTATTCAAACTTACTGTTCCACAAAATTATTGGATTTTGATATATTTAGGGCAAAGTGTAAAACCTCAGAATTACCGTTCTCATGATATTAATAGCTAAAATGATCAAAACTATATTTAACCTTCTTCACGTCTGCTTTTAAAAAAAAAAAATTTGACCTAATTAATTTTCTGAATTTGTCGCTATGGTAGTATCTTTCAAAATTTGTAACTTTTATGTTTGTTTGTCAATAAATATGATTTTCTTGCGTGTAGACACACAATTGCATAACGAACATGTGGATGTTATTGTTTATGATGTGTGTTTGTTAGTTTTTGAGATTCAAAAAAGATAAAGTTGAAATTTATGAAAATCTCTGAAAAAATTTGGGCTCGACCACTAGGCCTAGTTGCTTTGATAGAAAACCATGAAAACCACAACAACGTATCATACTGTGTTTACAATATCGACACAACTGTTAGTTTCCAATTCAAACGTAGTTCTTTCATTTAAACAAACAAAATAAACAGATCTACTCGATAAAAATCTTTCCTAACAACCTACTTCCCCTTTCGCAAAATCTCGGCTTGGTCCAAACGGCGTATACAAAATTAAAACTGTTCAGAAGCCATTTGTAATCGCACATATAATACTTTAACCGGCAAAATATCGTGTATTAATGGAGTATGTATTCAGCAGTAAAAAATGGCTGTCGGGAGTGACTCCGTTAAAAAAATAAAAATTGTTTCCGTACACCGTTTTTGTAGGCCTAGTGTGTCAAGAAGTACTGGACTGAGGCGTGCTGAAGGTTAATGAGCAAAAGATGACGTCAGTTACACAGTAGCTTCTGGAAATAAAGTGTTAGAAACTCCATTGTACAAAGTCTCAGCTGGTGAGAGATTTCATTCCTCGCCTTTCTTAACTGTCCCATCCAGGTAGCCATTTACAAATGGGTAGACTAAAGTTTGAAATCTAGGTCAATGACTGTGAAGCAGTATTTGAGTCTGCAACTAATTATGAACATAATTTATTCTGTTACATCAAGTCAAATCTCATCAATATAAGACACTAAATTACCTGAAGGGAAACTCTTTCCATTTGACATTCACTTCATAAGTGTCAATGGTAACACTCAGAAACCTTGTCTCACATTCATAAAGGCTTGATGTCAGGTTCACAAGTATTCTGTAGGATACATCCTCAGAAGCTTTCTCAGGCGTGACTTTCAAAACCTCAACATACCGTTTACTCGAGGCCAGAACGTCACCACAACAGGCCAATAATAAAATAAGTGTCCAACTGATAAAGTTGACCATCTTAGAATGGGTAGCCCTTTGCTGGAAGTTTTTTAGACGCATGATCTCTCAAGGTGACTTTTCAGTACATGATATATAATACCAAAGTAAAGGGCAAAAATCTGAAAAATATATAACAAAAAGCTTCACCACGCACATGAATAAAATCAATATTAATGAGAACTTGGATAAGGCAAAGCAAAGGCAAAGGCCGCTATCCTTCATAGACGATGATGGCATAATTTATTTCATTAGCGCTATTTTTAGTAAGGATTAACTGCGCTACTTTTTATCCTCACTCTCTCGTCTTGAGCTGCCCGACCCCAGTGGCAAGTCAAGGACAAGACGGCTAGGGGGCGACTACAAGATGCAGGAGACTCCGCATCAAGCGCCCGTGAAAAAGACAGCAGAGTCCGGAGTCGAATACACACCACCTGATCACGAGGCCGACGGCTTAACTACTTTGCCACGGAATCCCAATGAGAACTTGGATACACATAAATTAAAAACTGAAAGAAATACAAATTTAAAGTGCTATAAGTTATGACGGCAAAGTGACATGCAACTTATTTTTAGCATCAAAACTCACAAACAAGCTAAACGTCAGTCATTTTAAGTTTGAAATCTGGTCTAACCAGATGGATCAGCTTTAAAATCTACCTCATTTGCAGGTTTATGTTATGTATTTGAAATTCCTGACAGATCTTTATATGAAACATGCGAAATCCTTTCAAATGATGAAGCGGAGGTCAAGGTTTTCAAAGCTGATGAGATTTTCCACTAACAGTTTGACCTAATAGAATTGGTGCCGCTAGACATGGTGAATTTTAGTAACTCTAAGCTGATGCTGGTGGCACTGAAGCACACTCTATAAAACAAAAACAGAGAATTTTAGTAGGAATGGCGATCAACAGCATAATCCCTTTCCACCCAAATAATGTTACCCTGAACAGCGAATCAAATGGCAGATACACTGACAAAAACAAAAGCCTCCAAATAACAAAAGTATAGACCCTGTAGCAAATACACGTTAAATGAATCCTTAGAAATAATACCCGGAACACTGGCTGAACAGGTAGATAACGAGGACATCGGGTCTCAGAGTATTTAGCGAAATGTCATAGCCACGAAAAAAAAAAGAAGAAATTAATGTACAAATAGACAGAAAAGAACAAAGTCTGATCTTTCAGTTCTGAACAGGACGCACTAGAATCAATAGCTACTTAAATTGCCTCAACTTTCAGCACCTGCCCCTGTGCAGACATTTCTCTCACCCTGATGAGACAGACTACTCCTCATTGAGAGTGAAACGCTTGCAGTAATGAGAAAACTATTTGTACAAATGTCGCAGACAATCACCAATACACTGTATGAATCCAGCTTCCAGATCAATCCTAACAAGGCTTGCATGATGTGGTATTCCTTGAACACCCTTATAGTGAATGTTAACCTCCAAAATTTACCTTTGATGGATATGTCACTGACAGGTGTGATGGGTTAAAATATCTCCAGGTAACCTTTGATCAGAGTCTGTGTTATAAAAACCAAATCCACCTGACCATACAGAACAAGCAAGACATGGGAGCACTCAAGCCCATGCAGCGGCAAACTTGGAACAATGACTGATTTTCATCCGATACCATCAGTTGTTGATTATAGGATGGGCATCCTTACACTTTCAAGATTACAGTGTGAATGGTTAGAATGTATTCAGAAAGAAGGGATACGATTGGTTCTGGGATGTACTAGATACCCTGATTTTAAAGATGCGTTACATGCTGGGACTTCTGTCTATGACATTCAAATGTAAATTGGCACAGACCAAAGCCTATATGCGGGTGACCAGAAACAGGCAGCATCCATTGCATAATAACACCTCAGACATCAAGGGCAGAGCATCATTGATGGCGCAGGCAGAGAGCACAACAGGACAGGTGACCAAAGTTGAGATGATAGTCAAGGGGGAAGGATGTGTTTACATTGGAAATAGAATGACAGATTTTAACAAAGTCATCATAACCCTAGGCAGAAAATGCAGAGAGGGCAGAACTCGAGATTAACCAGCCGATAAATGGTACCATGCAGTACATTGATGCTATCGTATATATCAATGGATAGGTGCCACGAAACGAGGTATCTGGCTGGGGCTGACAGGGCAGGTCATTGCTGAACAGTACGGGGCAAACAGAACAACAACCTCCAATACGAGAACGGTGATGGAAGCAGTGACTGCAGCTCTGAGATGGTTATCTGAGCCCTCTATTACAGGGGCAATTATCTTGTCTGACTTCCAATCCTTACTTCAGAAAGTATAGAAGGGCTGGCTAAGGCATCAACTCTGCAGTGGCTGGTGTGGATCTACTGTCCTGGTCATTGTCAGGTTCAGGGCAACAAAAGAGCTGACATCCTGGCATCACAGGCATCAATTACAGGTACACTAGATATGGATGGGGGTGACATCTATCAATGTCCGCCTGTTAGATGATACTGCAATAGATTTATTCATAGACTGCAGATCTTTGCTATCGAATGAGCTTCAAGCAGACTGGGGTTCAAGATAGAATGAAGCAGAAATGTGTACAACCTATCAGCTGCAGGAATCAGTATCCACAGTGTTTGTCATTTACTGAGAAAGACTGAGCACAAATGGGTATGCCTGGAGTGTGGTGAAGTTGATTCTTAGGAATAGGACAGAACTGTACGGAACAACTGTAGAATACCTGTATTTGTATAAGAATGACATTGGGCTATCAAGAGCAGCACTGCTCAGCAGCTATGGGATAGCAGCAACAACAAGTTAGAAATAAAGTATACATCACTATTTAAGTCTCAATTTTGTGTATTTGAGACCGTTATAGCAAATACAAAAACAACCAATGACTTCTATAACAAAAAATAGTTTACCTAAGTTCCAGTTGAATTTTTGTAAATATTATGACATGAAATCGAAAATGCATTAATTAATTAAATAAAATTCCAAAGTGAATGTCCGGGAAGAAGTGGTCTTATAGTCTTAACTTTTCTGATCAAGTACCCTTGGTTTTCATCTCAGCTGGATGGAAGCAGTAGATGTACTTTGCCCTATAATTTATAACCTTGTGTAAATTATTTGTTATAGTAAAAGTTAGTTCTGAGATAACCGCAACTGAAATTTAAAAGGACAATGGTTACACTTGCATGTGTAATTTGTGCCCATATTATCTGGTCTGTGATAAAGCTGATTCAGTGTTAAAACGACAATGGTTACACTTATGTTAGTAATATGTGCTCCTATTATCTGATCTGTGATAAAGCTGATTCAGTGAGCCACTATCTTATAGTGTCATTAAAACGTTATCAGTTGTATTTTATTAAGTGGCATAACTGTATTGCGAGTCAGAGAAGAAAAAAAACCTGTTGTACAACTTTATTCCTATTGCTGGTGTAGTTAAGAGGTTTTAAAGGCCAAGGACTACATGTCTTGTGTGTTGGCTATTTGTTTATTTCACCCCTGACAGAAAAACGGCATATGCCTTACCGAGGAGTTGATCCACTGCCCTCCTTGCCAGCAAGCAGGTATAGAAGCCATTCGGCCATGCACTCCTGTGATAGGAGGAGTAAATAATTAACAAATATGAATATTGATAAAAAAGCAACTCAGAATATGTGTGTGGTTTTTTTTTTGAGAAACAATGATAATAGACAAAATACAGTGAGAACATTAAGAAGACTCACTAATTGGTTTGCCATTAAGACAGCGATGTATACTATCACCATATTGCTTATTGTATATATGGATAAACAATATAACAACTGAAGCAAACCCAGAAACCACTTCAATAAACGAGCTATTTTTTTTGCAGATGATCAGAGCATCTTTCATGCGTTAAACATCGCCTCCAAGAATATCTGAATGCCCTTGACAATGCCTCTGATAGATATAACATACAGCGCATGGCCGAATGGTTTCGAGGCCTGCCTGCCGACAAGGACAGCAGTTCGAATCCTCGGTATGGCATGTTGTTTTTCTGTTGGGGGTGAAATAAACAAACATAGCCAACACACGGCGTGGTGACAGCAGTGGCAAAGCAGTCTGTAGTCCTCAGCCTTCAAAACCCCTCAACTACCCCAGCAATGGGAAAAATGTCGTATGACCGTTAAGATGTAACATGAAGATTAATGCAGTAAAGACAGAGCCAATGTAAATCAGAATAGAGAAAACACTCAATATTCAGGTGGAAACCACAGAACTTGAACAGATTATAGAATTCAAATACTTGGGTAGCATCTTCACACAAGATGGGAGGATGGATAGAGAGGTGGAATCAAGAATCCAGAAAGCAAATGTGACTATTATCTTTAATTAACTGAACTTCATTATACTGGTTTATAAGACTCTACAGAGTCTGTATACAACCGCTTATTCCACTTTAAAAATGACTGTGATCATCCAATCTATTCTTGAATGCATTAACTGACCCAGCCTCCACCACATCCTGTGGCAAATGCATTCCAAACATTCACCACTCTCTGACTGAAATTTTTTTTCCTAATATCCAATCTGGACCTGCATTTAAATAATTTGAAGCTATACTCTCTAGTTCTTGTAGTCGGTTGAACTTTGAAAAACTTGTTATAGTCTAAGTTATGCTTTCCGTTGATTAATTGATAAACCTGTATTGTCACCTCGAATTCTTCACTTTTCTAGACACTGCAAACCAATTTTTCTAAGTTTCTTCTCGTAACTATAATTCTGGAATCCCACAATCATTTGTGTAGCTCTTCTTTGTATCTTTTCTATCATGTCTACACCCACTCTATGACAAAGACTCCACACCTGAAAACAGTACTCCAATTTAGGTCTCACCAATGATTTATAAAGTTAGACTATCACTTCCTTGCGTCGATGTGTAATGTTTCTTTTAATCATACCCAGCATTACATTAGTCTTTTTCCCCAGCCACCTGGACTTGCTCTCGCACCTTAGACGTATGATCTATTATAACACCTAGGTGCCTTTCCTTTTCTATCTTTCTAATATTGTTCACTCCCATCATATAATTATGTTTCATATTTTATCTTCCCATGTGAATGACTGCATTTGTCTACATTAAGCTCCATCTGCCAGCTCACAGACCATTTATGAATAGTAGCTAAATCTGATATCAATAGATCCACCTCTGCCGGAGAAGAGACCCTTCTGCATAATTTTGTGTCATCCGCAAATTTTGCAATCATGGATGTGATATCATTAACCAAATCATTTATATATATATATATATATTTATATATCTAGAACAAAATTGGTCCCAAAACCGATACCTGAGGCACTCCACTTAATAACATCACACCAGTCAGAATACTCATTATTTATGCTTACTCTCTGTTTTCTGCCTGTTAACCAATTTTCTCCACTTATACCATATGATTTCAATTCCCGAAACAATCTCTGATAAGGAACTCTATCAAAGGCCTTTGCAAAATTCAGATAAATAACATCCTCTGGCTCTCCAACCTCTAACATTCTGGTAACCTCTTCCATGAATTCTAATAGATTTGTTAAGCACGATCTTCCCTTATTAAAACCATGCTGACTCTTCTTGATGAGATTAAACTTAACTTAACGTTTTTATACTGGTTTAGAAGACTGCAGAGTTTGTAAACAACCAGTTTCTTTTGCATTTCCTATCTCTAAAATTTTGATGTAGATGCAATCACTGATCTGTGTAATGATTTCTGCTGTACACGATCTTGACAACGCAACATGATTACATCAGTCTTTATATCATTAACCAAGAAATCTTGTGCAAACAGAATGTTCAGATTTGAGAAAAATCAGTCTGATGAGCAACGTAATCTGTTTCTTCGGTCAGCTGATGCTATGCTTCTATTCCGGTGAGGCTCACGACGAAAACTGCATTTCATATATTTGCTAGTCCCCTACAACTCTTCGAGCATGGTCACTCCCCCGGGCCTGACTGACCTTCTTAGGTCTGCATAAGTGGAGCAGTTTTGGAGCATATGTTCTGGTGTTTGCATGGGTTGTCCTCAATAGACATGGCAGTGCTTCTAAGACACATTCTGTGAATGTAGGATCTGAGTCTGCAATGTCCCGTTTTGAGTCTGAAGATCTTTGTCTCTCTATCTCTGCCAAGTTTGTCGATGTTGTAATTTTCTGGCTAGCGACAACCAAAATGCTGTTGAAAATAAATAGGAGAATATTAGATGTGCAGTAAGGAATCGCAAATCGCAGACATTTGGTCCCCGTGCTAGGCTGATAAGCCAATGGCGCGAGGCTACCATAGGAGGGATTACGGCCGAACGCCTCTAAGCCGGAATCCCGCCCTAAATCTCAGCACCACTGCGATGGGAGGCTACGATAGGGTTGGGACCTGGGGCTCGTGTCCCAGCCCGACCCGGTCGAGTCGCAGAAAGAGGTCTCTGCCGTCCACCGATCAAAGCGGGCGGGAAGCTGCCCGATATTCACCCCATACGGCGATGAGGTGTGAAACCACTAGTAGAAGACTTAGTTCTCGGTCGGGGTGTCGTAAGCAGTAGAGCAGCCACCTCACTGCGAACTGTTGAGACGCAACCCCTTGATCATGAGATATGTCCGCACACCAGGCGAACAACATCTCCGTGCCATTACCAGGCTTGTCCCCTGGTTAAATGCACTCCTTCGAGAGGAATCGCAGGTCGCTGACATTTGGTCCTCGTGCTTGGCTGATAAGCCAATGGTGCGAAGCTACCACCTGAGGGACTACGGCCGAACGCCTCTAAGCCAGAATCCCGCCCTAAATCTCAGCACCGCTGTGATGGGAGGCCACGATATGGTTGGGACCTGGGGCTCGCGTCTCAGTCGAGCCGCAGAAATGCACCTTGCCAAATGCACTCCTGCCTCGCTCTTTACCTCTCTCTGCTATCAGCCATCTCAATGGCCGCAGAAGAGATGCAGTCCAGCAGACATTGCACCTCTGCCCTATGGTGACAACGTCCCAGGTGGCGGGGAATGCTAGGCGTGCCATCACTGCAGATGAGCCAAGAAAATAATGGGAGCAAAGAGATACCTCACTCACATGCATATGCTACGTTTCTAGCAGGATGTGATGATCCTGAGACACAGTCACACTGGACTGCCTCTCTTCCGGGATAGTACAAACTAGTACATAGTCCATCATATCATATCATTGCCAAACCCTATAGACACGAGTGGGGAAGACTCGTTAGTCCTGCAAGACAACTTCCCTAAGAGAGACAACTCTGACCAAAAACAACTGCTGCCTTGCAGATAGGCTGGGGACAGCCAAAGGCTAAGGAGGGCATCCCTACAGAAACGCCTGTTGAAATCGGATGCACTGAGCCACAGGCTTAACAAAATAAAACAGTGCAACGTAAATATCGCTGTAAACAGCGTACGATGAAGAAGAAGAAGAAGATGTACAGTAGACAACAAAGATCAGGTAAAGTTAAAAAATTTTGATTTCGACAGGAGAAACAATGTTCTGTATAAGGACACCAGCAGAAAGAACCTGGTAAAGTAAAGGTAGCCCCCCCACAACAGACACTGCCATCTGGGTGAAGTGTTAGGGTCTTCATTGCTTGATGAGAAAGATATATCAAACTGATGGGTGGTATATGTAAGTGAACTATTTAATGACAACAAACAATAAGAATTTAATAATAATGACTCCTATATTCTCAGATAGATCAATCTATCAATCCATCATCAGTCCATTTGTGTCGTTAGACGTCATGGGGAGGTGTGACCCCCTTTGTTTCATATTTTATGGCAGGCGAAAATTCGCTGGTGACTTGCCAAGTCAATCCTAGTATCTGATGCCAACTGTTAGGTTGGTAGCCCCTGGAATATACAATCACCTATTATTGGTACTGGTGGTGGTGGTGGAAGCATAAATTGGTGGAAGCGTAAATTAGAGCAAGCGTTAATTAGAGCAAGCTAGACCCGCAGCCTGTTTGGCGCTTTCTATGCCGCTCCACTAACCACATAACCAAGACCAAATGTTATAGCCACACCGTCCCATTTTTGCGACATATTCTCTGAGAGGTGAGAAACCCTAGAATTAAAGCCACAGCTTTGTGAGGTGGGATGGACAGTTTCCTTCCCTTGTCGCCTTTTCCTTCCCTAGCCGTGAGCCTACCACCAATTCACAGCTGGGTCGACTGGAGCTGCCGGTAGCGTGAGTTGAACCTCGTAGATCTGCCAGGAAACAGAATGCGAGTGCTTTACCACTGTGCTAATCAGCCGCTCTAGAAAGTTAATATAGAAATACAAACAACAAAAAAAGCATTTATTTGCCCTTCACTACAACCACAAGACTAGAGTCCTGCATGAGCAGCTAATTACAATTTCATGTCTGCAAAATGTACGTATGGACGAAAAAGACACAAGAATACAAAGTAATATACACTGGGACGAACTGCTACTATAAGATCTGCCACAATTTACTCACTATATATGTTTGGTGTGTGCGAAAGTATATGCAAGAGGACGAAAGTACGCACGATGGTTAAATTTGTCGACATTATTGGTGTTTACAGATTATGGCGGGAAACATTGCTGTCGAGGAGGAGTAAATAAAAAACTAGGAATGATGTCCACGTCACAAAATATGAATGTAACTGTGTTTTTTTGACGTTTCAATGTTATTTTTGCATCATCTTATGATTTTTATTTTAGCAATAAAAATGATTATTTATCAAGTTACTTTTTTGTGGTAAAGTAGAATCTTAGTTTAATCATCATCATCAAGTGCCGTCTCTGCATCCGGGGTTGACGATAATTGATCTCCAGCTGTCTCTGTCCCGTGCCAGGTCGGTACACTTCGTCAGATTGTGTCCCGCTCACATCTCGATGCCGTCTGTCCATCTGTACATTCAGTCAGATTGTGTCCAGACCACATCTCGATGTTGTCTGTCCATCTGTACACACAGTCAGATTGTGTCCCGACCACATCTCAATGTTGTCTATCCATCTGTACGTCTTTCACCCTTTAACTCTCTTGCCCCCCCCCCTTTCCCTCTAGTATAACCTTCCGCAAACTGCCATGTCTCTTGATATGACCAACATATTTTGTTTACCCTGCTTTTTATTTGCTTCAGATGCGTCTTCTCCGCAAAGAGTTGTTCCAGGTCCTCACTATTTTCTTTCCTATCTTTCTAAGAAACTCGTCCAAGTTTTCTGAAGAGCAACATTTCATTTCAAAGTCTTCAATACTAATCTCCAATTTCTGTGTCAGCAGATTGCTACTTCAAACAATAACACTGAATGCACACCAAGTTGAGGTTTGGTTATGAAATGGCTAAAACGAATTTAAAAAACAACTATCGTTTAATTGAAGATTTGCTATTCTAAATTATACTGTCGAAGGCACGCCACTTTCAACCTCAGACCGTAGTCCTTTGAGCTACATCAAGAAGTATTGGCCGATGTGTGGATGCGTGTGTATCTTAAATCTGGACGTATTAACCAGTGTATGGATACGTGTGTGTAAATGTTTGTAATGTTATTGTATTGACCAGTGTAGGCAAAAGTACTCTAACAACATGATGCAACAATACGTATGCCTACTTTTGCTCCATTTATGAATCACTCAAATAACTTCGTTGTTACCTAGTTAACTTCTTCTTCGTCGTTCGTTCTCAATCTCCCACTATCAAGCCCTGACAATGACTTTGCAAGTAGGAAGATGTCCGGAGAACGGAATGCGCTGTATCGTGGTTTACAGCTTGACTTTGATATTTGCACTTTTTGGTTTGACACATCTGACTTCATCAGTAATGTTTTGGGTACCGGGTTAGCTTCTTTTCCTTCTCCTTAGACAGTCTACTCTGTTGCAGCCTGTTATCCGTGATCACTGCGCAAAGGTGTAGAAGGGTCTTGGCAGCTCTAGGTCGCTAGCACTGACGCTAGTATTTAACTTTGTGTCGCTAACCACTGAAGCCCATGCCCTGTTCAGCATCTTGATCCCACCTAGTTAACATGATTTGAAGTCTTTTATGTTTGGTAGTAACTTTTTTACTTGCTTTGTCTTCATCAGGTAGTATCAAGGACTCTATTCTGTGGAATTCATGTGTTTTCGTACGGTTATCCTGTTGTTATGCTGCATCTTGCTGCGGATGTGCCTGGGTTACGCCGTGAGAAAACAGTCCAAGATGACGTTGAACGTTCCGATTGACTGCATCACATAATTCAACCCAGGTTATCACTACTTAAAGGCCTTCCAACTTGGACTGAAGCCACCTACCTCCTCTCCCCTCCCTTCACCATTCCACCGGAGGTTACACCGTATCTCTCCCAATTCAGTATTCTCAGCACAGCAAGTGTCATGCTGACCCGAAGGTGAATACAATCCAGAAGCCACGGAGGTGGAACGCGAAGAAACAGGGAGTGACACTGACAGACAAGGAAAGCCGACACAAACATTGGTTCAACAAACACTCCTCCAGAGGCTGCGGAGTCTGTAGGGATTTCGATGGACACACTACGCAAGAACAAACTTCAGTAGTTGGGCATGGTAGTAGTCGACCGTCGCAACGGGCCTTTGACGCCTAAGCGAAAATTATTATTATCTGAGCGTAAACCTATGACAAAAGCTATTTTATGTGGGGCGTGCAAACTCATTGCTTAGGGTATGTCTATGCGGCAGACTGCAAAGGTTGTCGAATTTCACGAAGTAACTCTACGACACCTTTTGACGAAGGGGAAAGATGCTGAGAATGTCGGAAGGTTCTGAGCGGTGTTAATCTTGGCCCAAGAAAATGAAATAGTACAGCACTTGGCAAGAGATTTAACGGATTGACATAGACGTCTTTGCTCTTTGTGCTTTACTCTTATGTTGATAGGGCAGGTCGAGACCTCACGAGAAGTGTCTTGAATATAATTCGGCTATCCTTACAGACACCTCGGAAAATTAGCATTGCAAGAACCATAAGGTTTAATATAATTCAATTAGCCCGGTACTTTGACAATTTAGAGGAAGTACTTCAAAAGTACAATTTCTCTCCAAACCGTATGTGCAATGTTGATGATACTTTAATTCTAAAATAAACTGTCGAATCATATAGCTTCAGTAGGAAAGAAAGACGCTGCAAAGACAGGGACTGATGAGAACGTGCAGAAAATTACAGCTGTCTGTTGTATGGGTGACACAGTTCATCATATCCCTCTTTATTTTCTGTTTGCTTGGAAAAGGATTAATCTGCTCTAAAGATGGACCTACTGGTTGCAATGTGGCGTCACTGATACTGGGCACGCAAACACTCAGACGTTTATAAAGTACCTTGAACATTTCTATAAACACATCAGTCCGACCGACTGAGTAGAATCCCCTTCTTTTAATTCTTGACACTCATGTGCCACGCACAAGTCTCCAGGGCATGACATATACGTAGAGCAACCATATCCATATATTAAATCTACCATCTTACAGCAGCAACAGGACCCTGCGACTGGATCATGGTTTTTAAGACCACTGAAAGCAAACTATAAAGCTGTAGCTGATGGCTAGCCCACGTGAGACGCATACCAGGTCCCCTCAATCTATCATGCAGTTGCCCTTTTCGGCACGGGGTTCACGAAGACAGCGACTGTTGACAATAGTAAAGGAAAGATTCCTAGCAACATGAATCATACTTCGAAACAAAAAACAAAAAAATGTATTCATACGCGGACTTGCTAAAGTCAGATCAGGATCTCGACACATGTTATCGAAGAAGATTGATCTTCATCCCCTTTGAAGATAAAGAACCGCAAGAGCATATAATCTACTCGATTCACCACAACAACAAAAGAATGCCTCAGACGTGGCAACAGTAACCGAGCCAGGACCTTAATTATTTTAAGTAGATTACATGGGACAATGAGGCTAACGCCTGGTCAGGCAAAACACACTGATCAGAGAATGTTAGCCAGGATCAAGAGAAATATATTGGCCAAGACCTTCACCTGACCTCCTCGTTGGTCGTCCTGGAAACGGGCTGTTGTCGAGGACAACAGTCTGGCTAACAAGGTGAGGTTTGACGTGATCTCCGTAGTAGTGAGTGACACGCAGAGAGGCCAAGCATAGCACAACCGCCTGGAGGATCCTGGTCTACCTTCATCAGCACGCTCGGGATGTGGGAAAGCTAGTGCAACCCGTCACTTTTGAGGGCGGGCTTAACCTACTCATTGTGGGCATTCGAAACAACAAGTACATTACATTGACCTTCTTCTTTTTCTTCTTCTTTTTCTTTTTCTTATTCTTCTTCTTCTTCCTCTTCTTCTTCTTCTTCTTCTTCTTCTTCTTCTTCTTCTTCTTCTTACTTATCTTCTTTTTCTTCTTCTCATTTTGCTTCTTCGTCGTTAGTCCTGAAAAAGTACGTTTGTGACATTGTGTCGAAGTTTACATCGAGGCTACGATATCTGCGCCGTTCGGGCCGACGCATCAGATTTCACCACGAGTTTGCCTTCCCTCTTCGATTCCTAATCTCTCACTCAGGCTGTATTGGTGCACTTTTTTCCAGTGCTTCTACTTGAATGCAGAATAGGGTCTTAGTCAGTTATTGCTCAATGATCCTAAAGCATGTAGTCAGTTATTGAGTCGATGTCTTCTGTCAGCTCATTCACTGCTGCATCTTCGGACGTTTAAAAATTAATTTTAAAATCAAAGACAGTTATTGACATATTATATGTGCACTTTGCTAATTCCCCTAACGCAGCTTCAACTATACACGTACTGATTTGTGTAGACTGGTTCCGTGAGACCTTACAATTGGATCAATGATTCCTACCTAAAACGGGTTAATAAAGACAGTTCTAATGGATAAATACGGTATAAACACTCTCGTTAACATCATCGTCAATTGATATACTGGTTGGCGTTGTGGATCTGTGTTTGTGTGTGTGTGTGTGTGTAAAGTGTTTGCCTCTCTGTATTCTACTGGCAGAAGCACGCCACTTTCCATATCGGGCCGCAGCCTTTTAGGTCAACCCAACCGAAATATACTGGAAGGGCTTCACACTGTGGGCGCTTGAGAAAGTTGTTTAAGAGTGCGATTGTTAGAGTAGAATGAAACAGAATGTGAGGTAAAAATAGAGACGTAGAGAGAGAGAGAGAGAGAGAGAGAGATGAGCAGATAAATCCATCTTGATCTTGAGCGTTGACGACCATGGATCTCCAGTTCAATTTATCACACGTGTCGTTTATCTGTACCAGCGTTGATTGCTTCCAATGTCATGCATTCAAGCTATATTTTATCTGTTTGCCTTCCTCTGTCCACCTTCCCTGCAATTCTGCCCTTTGTCATCATGTGTTCCAACCCGCCGTTCTCATGGCGTGACCGAAAAAGGATGGTTGCCTTGTTATGATTTTTGCCAAAAGCTGTCTTTGTGCCTGTGCCTGGCCAAGAACCATATTATAAGCTTTCTTTGCAGTCCATGCCATTTTCAACACTCATCTGCAAAGCCACATTTCCGTTATCTTCAATGATCCCTGTACTTTTCTGCCGATTGTTCTTGAGTCGCTGCCATATGTCAGTACTGGTTCCACGTAGCATACAAGACATACAAAAACTCTCTTCCTTAATTTCAGTGATATGGTTTTGTTGCACACGATTCCTCTCAAGCACAGGGAGACTGATTTTGCTTTGGCTATTCTGTTCTTTATTTCATGTGCATCTCCCGTCACAACTAATATGGATGTTCAAGTATTAGAATTAGTGCTTTTATTTTAGTTAATTTAGGTCAATTACTTCTGATTTATTTTGATTTAAGTTGAGGCCTTGATTTTCTTTTCGAATAACTAACGCGTTGACCATTTCTTGTAAATCCAACTCATTCTGCGCTATCAGCACGGTGTCATCAGCATGGCGCAAGTTGTTGATGTTCTGTCCACCAATTGATTTTCCAGATATCTTCTCTACAGATCGCAAAATAAATTTGCTGTACAATAAGAAAAAGTTAGGGGATAGTATAAATCCCTGCCTCACTATATTTAAAAAAAAATCTGCCTACAGTTTCCTGCTGAGCACTAGCCCAGCCGATGTTTGACCTCCTATGTCTCTGCTGGGAGGAAGGTGCAGTCCCCCAAGATATGAGTGACTCCATTATTTTGACGATTTACCAAAAACAAAGATGACCGAGGGGACTGCCATAATTATTGAAGGACATCGCTCCCGAGTCTTGTAGGCAAAGTTTACGCCCGCATGCTACTAAATAGGTTGAGACTGTTCGCGGATAATATGTATCCAGAATCCTATTGTGGCTTTAGAGTAGATAGATCGACAACGGACCTGATTTTCCCTCTTCGCCATATCCAGGAGAAGTGCACAGAACATGACCTGCCGCTCTTTAAGATGTTTCTAGACCTCATAAAGGCCTACGACTTGGTTAGTAAGTAAAGTAAAGCAAAGATCACGTAACGCCGTGCGGCGCATAGCAAATATGGTGTTAGGCCCATATTATTTTGTAACTCACGGCACTTAGTGGATGATGTGGTCAGCATCACGCCGGCCCCCTTTACTTCCCGGACTGAACCAGTACCTATTCAAGGCTGGGTCGACCCGGGTGCCATGGCGGTCTGAAAAACCATTTCCGCTTCAACTGTAGAATGAACCCGGGACCACTCAGATACAAAGACAGCGCGCTAACTACTGCGCTACGCGGCTCCCTAAATTGGTTGTTAGAAAGTGTCTATTTGAACTCCTCATACGCTCATGACACATCTGTGGACGGTGTTTCTCTGCACACCAGGTGAGATGGGCGGCTGTTTAACCTGTCCCGACTACGTGCGAGAACAAAGGTTAGGATGGTGCTCATTAGGGATATGCTATGTGCAGATATAGTGAGGAGGCCTGTACATAGACTGGGAGACGTACATCATTTATCTAGATTTTGCAAAGGCCTTTGATAGAGTACCTCATCAAATATTATTTAGAAAGTTAAAATCACATGGAATAGGTGGGGAAGTTGCCAAATGGATTGAAAATTGGTTAACGGGAAGAAGGCAGAGGGTGGGCATAAATAAGGAGTACTCTGAGTGGTGTGAAGTGAAAAGTGGAGTGCTACAAGGCTCAGTGTTGGGACCAATTTTGTTCTTGATATATATAAACTATTTGGACATTGATATGGGATCCATGATTGCAAAATTTGCTGATGACACAAAACTATGCAGCAGTGTCTCATCTAAAGCAGGAGTGAATATATTGAGGACGGATTTAGTTACAATTCGATAATGGTCTGTAAGCTGGCAAATGGAGTTTAATGTAGATAAATGTACAATCATCCACATGAGTAGATCCAATATGGAACATAATTACAGAATGGGCGAGAACAATATTAGAAAGACAGATAAGGAAAGGAACCTAGGGGTTATAAATAGATCATACAGGTAAGGTGAGTGAGCAAGTTAAGGTAGCAGTGAAAAAGGCAAATGCAATGTTAGGTATGGTAAAAAGAAATATTAAACATAGGAGCAAGGAAGTAAAAGTCAAACTGTATAAAGCTTTAGTTAGACCTAGATTGGGTGAATGTGTACATTTCTGGAGTCCTTATCATAGAGGGGATATAAACATGCTGAAAAAAATACAAAAAAGAGCGTCAAAGCTGATAGTGGGATTCCATAATTACAGTTAGGAGGAAAGAAAAACCGGTCTACAGTGTCTAGAAGAGAGAAGATTTCTCGGTGACGTAATACAGGTTCATAAGATCAGAGGAACCGATAAATTAGACTATATCGTTTTTTTAAAATACAACCACCCACAAGAACAAAAGGGTATAGCTACAAATTAACTAAAGAGAGGTCCAGATTAGATATTAGGAAATCTTTTTTAGTCAGAGAGCGATGAATGCTTGGAATACACTGCCATGGGAGGTAGTGGAGGCAGGGACAATTAATGCATTTAAGAATAAATTGGATACGCATAGTTTTTAGAGCAAGGTAATGTAAATGAAACTGGTTGTATACAGACTCTGCAGAGTCTTCTAAACTAGTATAATGACGTTAAGTTAAGTTAAGATTCGCCGAAAGGTGCAAGAAGTTTGGGCTCACCATTAGCCTGGACAAGACAAAGATCTGCGCACAGGGTATTACCACTGCCCACTTCATAACGATTGATAGAAGCGACACTTGAAGCACTTTCACTTAGCAGGAACGGCGGCTTAACACCTTTCACATGAGATATCCACGGCGTATATTGGGCATTGGGTGGCAAGAGGGTGCCACATAATACGGCCTTACAGAGAACAAACACTCACAGCATGTACTCGAGGTTGAGCCAGAGACGTCTTCGATGGTTGGGACATGTTTACCGCCTGGATGATGAGAGGCTGCCAAAGGGTATCCTTTATGGACTGCTAGCCATTGGAGTTAGACGAATTGTCCGGACTCTTCGCTTCTCAGCAGCTATCGGATAACCACCATACATAATGTATATGGCAAATTGCTCGAGAAGATAGTTACCATGAAAATAATGCCCTACCTAGAACGTGAGCAAATCCTACCTGATACGCTCGACAGCTACAGAACAGCGAATGAGACCTAGGGTAACGTTGGAACATTTGCATATGATGTGTTCGACGGTTTTCAGTCAAGTAAGAAACAGTCACTGTGGCTCTCAACCTGGAAGACGCATACAACCGTGTCGATTTTGGGACATTTATTGACAAGTTTGAAACAGTGTGGCTGGTTAGTTGGGTATAAGATGCCCTGATGGAAAGAACAGTTGCACTACGCGTGGAGATCAGAACAGAAGCGAATAGGTCCATGACTGCCTCAAGGGTTTCCGCCCTCACCGGTGCTGTTGAACATCTACACAGTCAAAGTGGACAACATTCAACCCACAAGAACATGGCGGACGTTGACAATTGCAGATGACATCCTAACGTACAGGACTGGCTGAAACAGGCAAGAGTTGGTTAAAGACATCCTGGAAACCTTCAAGCAATCTCACAATGGTGTGGCGACTCAAGCTCCAGAACAATCCGAACAAGGCCTGCATGATGTGGTGCTTTTTGAATAATTCTATAGGAAAGGCTGAGCTCCCGGGCATCACATTTAAAGGATGCACCATTGACAGGTGGGACAGGTTGAAATACCCCGGAGTGACATTTGATCGCAGTCTCTCCTATAATTGCCATGTTGGCCAGACCGTACAAAAGATGAAAGCTAGAGCTAGGAGCACTCAAAACCTTGCTGCTGCCAACTTGGAACAGTGCCTCCTGTTAATCCTATTTCGTCAGGTTGTGTTGTCGGTTATCAAATACGGGCTGGGCGACATCACACTATCAAGAACACAGTGTGAAAGGTTGGAACGCATTCAGAATGAAGGTATGCAACTGGTTCTGGGCTTCACTAGAGATACCCCGTTTGTGATGATGCGGTACATGCTGGGATTGTTATCGGTGACATTCAGAAATAAACTGGCACAAGTCAAAGCATTTATGAGTGTCACCACGGACACCGGACACGCGACACGCTCTGTTCAGTAGTATCTCAGACATCAAGGGATGTTTTTTTTCTTTCTTTTTTTCTTTCGAATTATTTCTTTATTCCCCGAGGCGGTGTGCGTTGGTTGCACTGTGGTTTTTATTTTGCGCCTGTCAGCCCAGTGTATCCGACTTCATCATGCATTTTATGTAACGGTCTGCTTCCTCCTACGTTTTCTAAGGGTTTGCTTCCCCAGGGTAACGGCCGGTGATGTGATTGGGATCGAACCCAGCACCTTCGGTTTGTGAGTCATGTCACTGGCCCAAGCCGTCATCAAGGGATTAAGAATCAAGAGAGGGGCGTCTGGATAGTACAGGCAGAGTGCTCCTAGCCCTCGATTACATCGTTGTACGGTCTGGTGGCACGAGGGCCGCATAGTATGCAGTCTGCGGCGCATTAGAAAAGTTTACAAAATCTATAAGGTGATCTAGAAGATGCTTAAACATGATAAGACTTAAATTGTGTCAAATGTATTATATGCATTATTTTCTGTATTGTACATCAATTATTATACAATTGTTCATGGCATATACAAGTTATTAGTATATGTAATATTTATGTAATATTCATCTGTTTAATCTATTAAAAAATGAAAGTAATGTACACGATTGAAAGAGAGAGAGAGGGAGTGAGAGATAGATAGATAGATAGAAAGAGAGAGAGAGAGAGAGAGAGAGAGAGAGAGGGGGGGAGTGAGCTGGACAATGGCAATAACGTGAAGAACACCAGCGTATAAACATGGAAACCACCACCGCCCGCCCGCCCGGCCGGCACTTGTTTCTGATGAATTGCCCATTGTGAGATAAGCAAGCTGTCTTATGTTATACTTTGAGAGTGTATCGCGTTGGTAAAAGAAAGTGGCATGTCCTTTGCAGAACGTCGCTTCTTACAACCGTCAACGTATTTGGCGTATATTCTTGCTAATTGTGCGGTATTGTATTCTGCTAATACTTCCCGTACGCGTAGGAGCGAAAAATAATCCTAATCTGCCAGTTTGGACCATGATTAGAATCGGGTGCGTTGGGATTGTGAAACGGACGCTTGACCCCGATGGTAACTAGTTTTTAAAAATAATTTGGTTAAATTCAACATAAATACATAAATTAGATGAAAACCGAATGTTTAAAACATGTTGGGAAAATGTATAAAAATAATGATCGAAAAATAGTTTCCAATGTACTTGCAAATATTGTTGATGTCAAAGAATTTGCAATAGAAGGCGTCATCCCTGATTGTTGCGCCAACAAAGACTTCAGAAATATGAAGAAACTGTCAGCATTCTGAGCTAGCATTCATGACAGATATCACAGGCCATTTAAATAAGCTCAATTTGAAACTCCAAGGAAAGGATGATACTATCCCTACCCTACAAGGACATGTGAGCGGCTTTCGCCCAACCCTATATATGTTGAATGCTTGGAATGCATTGCCACGGGATGTAATGGAGGCAGGGACATTTAATGCATTTCAGAATAAATTAGATGCGCATAGCTTTTAAAACAAGGTAATGTACATGAAACTGGTTGTATACAGACTCTGCAGAGTCTTCTAAGCCAGTATAAAGGCGTTAAGTTAAGTTAAGCAACGTGAGCGGCTTTTACCCAGTCCTATATGGCCAGTTCAGCGGCTTTCGCCCAACCCTATATAGCCATGTGAGGGACTTTTCTTCCAACCCTATATAGCCATGTGAGGGACTTTCTTCCAACCCTATATAGCCATGTGAGGGACTTTTCTTCCAACCCTATAAAGCCATGTGAGGGACTTTCTTCCAACCCTATATAGCCATGTGAGGGACTTTCTTCCAACCCTATATAGCCATGTGAGGGACTTTTCTTCCAACCCAAATAGCCATATGAGGGACTTTTCTTCCAACCCTATATAGCCATGTGAGGGACTTTTCTTCCAACCCAAATAGCCATATGAGGGACTTTTCTTCCAACCCTATATAGCCATATGAGGGACTTTTCTTCCAACCCTATATAGCCATATGAGGGACTTTTCTTCCAACCCTATATAGCCATGTGAGGGACTTTTCTTCCAACCCTATATAGCCATGTGAGGGACTTTCTTCCAACCCTTTATAGCCATATGAGCAGCTTTCTACAAAAAAGGACTTCCAATTTTCAAGATGAACCAAGAAAAAAACAGTTTGGCTCATTTCACTTCATGCTTGGAATTATCTACAGAAACTGTGAAACTATAACTGCGTAAACTGTACGCTATACATACAAATCATCCATGGACAATTTCACGCAAGAATAAAGAGCTTGATTGGTGGCTTTACTGCACTTTTTAAAAATCCACTAAGTGAGACAATTGAAGACTAAGATCCTAGATATAAGTTTCTTAGCACCAGATAAGAGACAGGATCAGCTTCTTCAAAACTGTTCCAAGAAAATCAGTTTCACCATCTGCATGATTTTGGTCTTCAAATGTCTTCCATGTTTGCAAGTACTTACTTCTGTGAAAGTCTTAGTCTTAGGCGACCTGTACTTCTACAGGGGCAGCTGCTCCTGGTGCTGGTCTCAGCTCTGGCGCGAGTTGGATTCTGGATGTAGAATGGAGAAGGATTTCCTGTTTAGTCTTCACTCGGGCAGCTTATAACTCCCCTGCATTGGATTAAGTGTCGCGGAAGGTGGTTAATCCATCTTAATAGACTCAAACATCATAGCAAAGTAGACCCGCATCATGGTAAGTGTCTGCGGGCTCCTTGAGGGGATGAATTCCTTGCTCCTTATGGTTTCATGGTAAGTATCTGCGGACTCCTTGAGGGGATGAATTCCTTGCTCCTTATGGGTTCATGGTAAGTGTCTGCGGGCTCCTTGAGGGGATGAATTTCTTGCTCCTTATGGTTTCATGATAAGTGTCTGCGGACTCCTTGAGTGGAGCCTGTCCTTTACTGTTTTGGGAAGAGGACAGCGAGTATCAAAAGCATCACTCAGCGTGTAGGTGATGTGTTTTGGGCATGTTGCTAACCGGACAGGACTCAATCTGTCTTGGACAATGTGTTAGTCTATTATTGGCCTATGTATTTTCAGCAAACAGAGCGAAGAGCGCCAATCTCATGAAGTTCACCCGTGCGCATTGGACCGTGGAAGCACGACACATGGCAGCCGAAATACTATTTTAAATATCCGATGATGCCAGGATAATCGAAGGGAAAACACCACACAATGAACGAACTAATGAATCTAAATGGAAAACTGTAACACTAGGACACAAATGTGTCATCAACTGGTATGAATCACATTAAAATCCGTGTTTTTGCGGCATTTGTAATGAACTAAAACACTAGAGCAAAGTTAGACCAGCGGCTTGTCAGACGCCATCTTTGTTGCTCTCCAAATAAAGGACACATCACATATATATAATAACACAATTAATGACACAATAATATTAAAAACAACATGATATAATAACAAGACAGCAAGACTAGGAGGTTGATGTACAGTCTTCAAGAAATCGATGACTTTAGAGGAAGATTTATCAAGACTTTTACTGTAGGACCCAACTGAAATTATGATGTGCTATTTATTAAGTAAGAAAATATTCAAGAACTTTGTACGGAATACCTGAATACACACACAGTTAGACTCACTCACGCACACACACTCACTCATACGCATACAAGAACACACACAAACATACATAAATCATACATAAACACACACGGACACACACAATACACACACGCACACGCGTGCGTGCGCACACATACTCCCACATACTCGCACGCACACTGACATACAAATACACAGACAGGCACGCACACACACACGCACACTAAAACACAAACATACAAACACATGCACACACAATTAAACACGAACATAAACAAACACGCACACAAACACTCACGCGCACAAACACACACCCACACAAACGAACTTTGTGCCTTTGTGCGCCTACCTAAGTGAGGAACATTGTCACGAATCTTTTTTATTTATTTTTTAAGTACACCTCCTTCGTTGCATTCTACTATAGCACTACATTTAAAACGCTTCCAAGCTTTTTTCCTTCTTCTTTGCCAGAGTGCATGTTTCCCCACCATACAGTGCAATTGGCCATACATGATTAGTAATTATACTTATTCTCAGTTTTATCTCGATATTCTTTGAGGTTTTTAATTTTTGTTATTCTCTTAAGGCCTTTTTTGTCAATGCAGTCCGGAAGGGTGACGAAGATCAAATGCCAAGACAGGATTCCGGATTCCGCCGCTCTTGACAGAGCTGGTATCCTAACATGGATACTATTTATGTCCAATTACATATTCGATGGGTAGGTCATATAGTCCGCCTGCAAGTCCAATGGCTGTCAAATACACTATTTAGTGGTGAGACGCAGATGGAAACACTCACATGGTGACTAAAAGACGGGCTTCCACAATACAATAACGATTTCGTTACAAGTCTTTGGTATGTCTTGGCTTGGCTTCGTTCGTTCTCAATCTCCAGCTACCAAACCCTGAAAGGGCTTATGTAGCAGAATGTAGTCCAGAGAACGGAATGCGTTGTGTCAAAGTTTACAGCTTGACTGCGATATTTTCACCTTTCGGTCCAACACATCTGACTTCAGCAAGCATTTTTTGAGTACCGGGTTAGCATTCCCTCTTTGATCCCTTCTCCTTAGCCAGTCTGCCTGCTGCAGCCTGTTATCCAGGATCCCCACTTGAAGGTGTAGAAGGGTCTTGGCAGCTCTAGTTTGCTGGCCCTGACGCTAGTAGTCAGCTATGGGTCGCTGACCATTGCAGCTCATGCGCTGCTCAGCATTTTGTTCTAAAAAGTCTTTGGTATAACACTCGAGTGGCGCACATGTTCTCTTAAAAGTGCAGCATCATATAGTAGTGAAACAATTCTGACTGACCAGAAAAGTAGAATAAAAACTTCACATGAAGCGAACATTCTCTGCCTTCACTGCCCACGGTCTTTCAGTGCTCGCATTGCCTCGCCAATCATTTTCGTACACATATACTAACCTAGAATAATTAAACATACTGAGTGAACATTCTCTCGTGATCTTCATAATTTGTGATGGATGAACTACATAGTTTTTTAAGATTATCCATGCCTTATGTTAGTTTTCTTTTTACCCCAGAATGTTTCCACAAGTCTCGTTCTAATCCCTTACAGAAAGCCTGTCCATTTCAGTTACCATCTCCGCATGATACGTTGCCTGCCATGTTTCTCCAAAGATCTATATCTCTAACTTGACAAACACTGTAACCTGTTTCCCCTGTCCATCTCTTTATATTATCCTCAAACTTATATTGTTGTTTTCCTTTGACACCTTTTCCCTCTACTTTTACTTTCAGCATGCTGTTCAGTACTATCTTTTAATACGACTAAAGTACTGTCATTGTTGGACTCTGTTTTAGTTCATTATGTCTTTCTGTACCCCCAATTTCTCCAAAACTTCCTTATTTGTCATCCTGTCCTTCCATTAAATGCACATCATTGTTCTGCATATCAACATCTCAAGAGCATACATTTCTACTCCAACAATCGTCATGTTTTCATTCCATTCAGGAATCAGTACATATATATCTCCTATTTATAATTTGAGATTTGAATGTTCATATTTGTCATAATTTGGTGAAAACAGCTTTCGCCATCCCAATTGAAAGAGCAGCTTCTGGCCTGTTCTAGTTTTTAATTATTTATTATAATCTATACAGAAGATTTCTTGTTTTCTTGTCCAATCCATAATCTTGACTTATATTTGTTTCTTTACTTGAATTACCAATTTCTGTAATTCTTCATCGCTTTCAGCTAACACAACTGTTCTGGTATTTATCCTAGTTAAATTTTGTTCTGTATTAATGTTAAACAGACAAGGAGATAGTATGCATCCTTGTCTCGCACCAGAACTTAAAACTACCTTTACCTTTCAAAGTGTATTACATAACCAGTTTCCATTGATAGAAAGCTGCAAAGATAATTGTTGAGTGCTCAGAGTTACCTCATATGTGATCTTTACGAACGGTCACAAACAGGTAGTCATAAATTACACCAGAACAATCAACATAACAACAATAGCTATACAAATATTACGAATAAAAACATTCAACATAGAAACATACAATATAGAAACATACAATATAAAAACATTCCCTATAAAAACAGTCACTATAAAAACAGCAACTACAAAAACAGTCATTATAGAAACAGTTTTTATAAAAACAATCCCCGTTAGAAACATTCACAATAGAGACAGCCGCTATAAAAACAGCGACTATATAAGGAGTCAGTATAAAAATAGTCACCATAAAAGCTACTACTATAAATACAGTGACTAAGAAAATTCACTATAAAATACCAACTATAAAAAAAAACAGTAACTATAAAAACATTCAGTATAAAAATTCACTATCTTTTTCTTAACTTAACGTGTTCATAATGGTTTAGAAGACTCTGGAGAGTCTGTATACAACCAGTTTCATTTACATTACCTTGCTCTAAAAGCTATGCGCATCCACGCGTGGCAATGCATTCACCACTCTCTGACTAAAAAAATATTTCCTAATATCCAATCTGGACCTGTCTTTAGTTAATTTGTAGCTATGCCCTCTTGTTCTTGTAGGTGGCTGTATTTAAAAAAAAACTTGTTATAGTCTAATTTATCCGTTCCTCTGATCTTATGAACCTGTATTGTCACCTCCAATTCTTCTTTCTTCTAGACACTGTAGGCCAGTTTTTCTGTTGACATTGGCTCGTTTTGTTACTAATAATTTGTGCAACAATAATTACTGTCTGTACATCAGCCGAGTAGTTTGAACATAATTTTCCAGTGGATGAACTAGTGGTTTCATTTTCTTTATCTCGGTAGACACCATAGATTCCTACATCTCCATTTTTCACTGCTCTTGTTGTGTTCCATCAGAATATACCTGAATCCATGCTTCTCTGGGGTACAATTCACTGATCATGTCGCATGCTGTTGCTTTCTTTTGGAGAGCATTCTGGTCTCCCATAGGGTAGGTGTCAGTTAAGAATGTTGTTATGCTGAAGTTTTAGTGTTGTTCCCATAGGGTTGGAAGGGGTATTGGATTTACCTCCTTAGTGGTGTCTGGTAATTCATCCTAATTTGTTCTCATTAATTTTTTGGACCGATACACAAAGATACTTCTCTTCAATATTGCAATGGCAAGATCGTCGAATCTGGTCTGCATTGGGTATGTCGTCCTGTTTTTGTATGTTTCTGCTTGTATCATGGTCTTGGTGTCCCGTCAATAGGATTGAGGTGTGATTTTTTTCCATTTAATTTATTTGAGTTGTTTTCAAGGCACCTGTGATCACCCTATGCGGTCGGTTTTGTACCTTATATAAAGTTTGTAGGTGTGATTTGTCTGCTGTGGACCATTCTGCTAATCCATAGTCTACTATTGGTCTTATTACCCCATTAAAGATATTCTTAAGCGTTGTTTCATTAGTTCCTCAATTTGACCATGCTATTTTACTCAATATTGCAAGTTTTTCCCTTACCTTTGCCTCTGTTTTTTCAATGTAAATCATCCACGTCATTCTCTTATCAAATGCAATGCCTAGATATACCATCTCATCATCTATTTGGACCTGTATATTAGTCGTATTTGTCCTGTCTTTTCTTTTCTTTGAGATTCTGAAGAGTGTTGTTGCAGATTTCTCAGCGTTGATCTGTACCATCCATTTCTCAGTCCATGCTGCTATTTTGTCTGCTGCTCCTTATATTCGCTTATTTGCAATTGTTAGGTGTTCTTCTACACACCACACCACCAAGTCATCTGTGTATAGAGCAGCTCTCACCACTTGTGGCAAATTGTGTCTTTCATTTTCCATAAGGCCGTGTTTAGCTCTTCCATAGTAAAAGGTTTTGACATTACAGCTAGACCGTTTTTACTGTTTTTTGTGTGGGTTATTTAAAAGTCACTATAAAACCATTCAACATAAAGACATCAACTATAAAAACAATCCCAATAAAAAGTCACTGTAGAAGCGGTCAGTATAAAAACAGTCACTATAAAACCGTCACAGGCTTATTGTCTCTAAGTTCAACATTTATTGGCTGGCTAAGGCGAGCTAAACCACAAGAGAATAGTAGTGCTGTAGTGGATACCAACACACTGTGTCATACCAGGAAACGAGAGAGAGAAGCAACACCAGAACAAACAATTCAACAAATAAAGAACCTTATCCAAGCCGTAATGAAAATTGATCAAACGAGAGACAACTGTCACTGCCTTGATTGAGCTTAGCAGGTGATCATATTCCACATGAGAACGAGACATGTGAATGGCCACTTTCACAGGTAAAAATTGTCTCCATCACTCGTATGTACATCTAGACAAGCAGTACTGTCGACCGAACATATCCTACAAGATTGCTATATGCTTATGCACTGTCCCAAAGAGACACGTGTTTACACAACATTTTTTGAAAGCAATGAAGATCTTTCCATCACAGAAACCTTTATCCACAGAAATGGACTAATAGTGTTGTTGTTGTTTGCGAATTCTCACAATGAGTAGATGTTAAGCAGTGAGTTGCAGTAGCTTTCTTCACATCCCAAGCGTACTGATGTAGGTGGGCCAGGGTCCTCCAGGCGGTCATGCTATGTTTGGCTTCATCTGCGTGTCACTCACTACTATGGGGATCATGTCGATCCCTCACCTCGTTAGCCAGGTTGCCATAAAAACAGCCCGTTTCCTGGAAGGGCTACGAGAAAGCCAAGGTAAGGGTATTGTCCAGTATGTTTTGCCTGAACCTAACTAACATGTCTGATTAGTATATTTTGCCTGACCAGTCATTAGTCTTCCTTCCCTAGACTTATAGTGTAGATATATTGAATGAGAAGGAGGAGATGAAAGAAAGATTAGAAGAAGGCAAAGTAGGAGAAGAATAAGAAGGAGAAGAATAAGAAGGAGTAGAATAAGAAGGAGGCATATAAGAAAGGAAGAAGTGGTAGTAGAAGGAGTGAAGAAGAAGAAGCATTAGAAGAAAAAAGAGAAGAAGAAGAAGTAGAGGAATGTACTTTCATAAATCATAAAAAAATAAACAAAACATTACGGGATCGAGATGCTGAGCAGCACATGAAATGCAGTGGTCAGCGACCCATAGCTGACTGCTAGCATCAGGGCCAGTGAACCAGAGCTGCCAAGACCCTTCTATACCTCCATGCGGTGATCCTGGATAACAAGCTGCAGCAGGGCAGACTGGTTAAGGAGAAGGGATCGAAAATGGAGTGCTAACCTGGTACTAAATAAATGCTTGCTGAAGTCAGTTGTGTTGGACCAAAAAGTGCAAATATCGCAGTCAAACTGTAAACTACGACACAACGCATTCCGTTCTCTGAACTAAATTCTGCTACTTAAGCCCTTTCAGGGTTTGGTAGCGGGAGATTGAGAACGAACGAAGCAAAGCTAAGCCAAAACATAACAACAAGGATTACACATAAATGCATTTGGTGTTTGGACAGTTAATTGCTCGATACTTCTTCTTCTTCGTCGTACGCAGTCAGACATCCACCTTTATTTTTTCAAAAAAAGCAGCTTCATCCTGAGGCTGTCGACACTGCCATAGAGCTTGTCTAGTGTTGCCACTGGTGATGGCCACATCTGCTTTCTCTGATCCTCATATGTTGGGTAGTTTTGCAGCAGATGTTCAGCGGTCATTTTCCCAGTAACGCACACGCATTCGTCAGTGCCACCTATCATCTTCAATTTATTGAATAGGTGGTACCTCAGTCTATTGTGGCCAGTGCGAAGCCTGAAGACCACGACCTGCTCTTTTCTGCTCAACTGGTAATAGGCATCGTTTTTTTGTGTAGCCAGTATGTTCTGTTTCCCATTTGGTCATGTATCTAACTCTAATAATCCTTTTTAACTCTTCGTATGTCACACTAGTTTTTGGTTGTGGTAGTCTTGCACCTTCTTTTGCCAGTCTGTCTGCCTCCTCGTTGCCTTGGATGTTACAGTGGGATAGAACTCACTGTACCACTACTCTTTTTGGTGCGGACTGCTGGCATAGTTGACAGAGTACTGCTCTTAAATCATTAAGTTCAGTATTTTTCTGGCTTTTTAGTGATGTGACTACGGCCAGGGCATCTGTAAGCAGGACTATATGACTTTCATTTCTCTTGCTTGTCACAATTTCTTCTACTGCAGCCCTCAGTGCCTCTGCTCTGAAATTGCTTGAGTATTTTCCAGTTGCCACTGACCGTGTTACTTTTCTACCACTTGGTAGACTCAGGAATACCCCTGCCCCTCCGTTCTGCGTTGTGTTTGTTACAGAACCGTCGGTGTATGCATGGGTAATTTTTCGTTATGTACCTTAGGGTTGTGTCTCTTCTTTCTTTTTCAGTCTGACTGTTTTTGTTTCCAAAATTGCTCGATACAATCGCTACTTCTTATGGTCTTCTTTTTCTTCTGCGTTCGTTCTCAATCTTCCGCTACCAATCCCTGAACAGGACTTTGCAAGTATTCATGATGTAGTCTGGAGAACGGAATGCGTTGTATTGCTAGTTTACAGCTTGACTGCGATATTTGCCCCATTCGGTCCGACACATCTGTCTTCGGCAGTTGTTATTGTGTGAACTATTACAAAAGTCTATCATGGAACCTTTTCATAACCCTTGATTTAGAATTAGGTTTATGATTTCGCTTAGGTCTAGGATTAGTTGAACGTAATGATTGTAATGTTCATCAAGTATACAGCATTATTAAAACTACAATTAAAAGTCTTTTGATGTATTGTGATCGAAATACATTTTTATAAAATGATATTCTTCTTGTGTTTTCTGTAGTGTTATTATGTGTTGAATGACTATCTGTCATTGTTCATATGTTGTGTGATTTATCTATCCTGTGATTATCTGTCATTGTTTATATATTGTGTGATTTATCTATCATGTGATTATCCGTCATTGTTTATATATTGTGTGATTTATCTATCATGTGATTATCTGTCATTCTTTGTATGTTGTGTGATTTATCTATCATTGTTTATATGTTGTGTGATTTATCTATCATGTGATTAACTGTCATGTAACTAGCCTATGTTGATATAATATACATTTTTATAATACAAGCATTTCATTAGACAACAGCACCATGCAAACACATGAACATCCCCCTAGTTTGTCTCCCTTGGACGCTCCATGTACATGCTGTCAATGTAAAAGAACTTTTAACAGCTGAAAATTTAATAGAGCCGGCCGTTAACTGCTGCCAGGCAAAATTTGAAAATGAATCAAATTCCTACCCAAGCACATGGTCGGGAGTAATCTTAAAGAAAGATAATCTGCATTCTCTGCTAACCCCAGTTGTCTCAACTGACACTTCTTGCCACTGGATCAAGGTAGCTGAGGATTAGAGACTGCGGTTGATGATAATACAAATCTTCCTCTCTTAAATGTAATTAAAGAGCAAGTCACAGTGTGAGACCTTAGACAATTGAAAACAAATATCTCTATCCCGACGCTGTCGCCATCATTACTTGCAATTAGTAACTGAAGAGAATTTTCATTCATGTAACTTATTTGAAGACCTCTTGACAACGGTCAAAAGATGGAAGCTCACTTGGTACTGCCGCATATCGAGATGAAAGTCTTACAAATATGATCCTGCATGGTACAAGGCGGATGATGAAGTCGTCCCAAAAAAGATATGGGAGGACAACATAAAAGAATGGACAAATCTCCAGAAAGCGACAGCTGACAGAGAATGGTGGCATGGGGTTGTCTTTATGGGTACCACAACGACCTCACCTGAACCCTGCAGGAGTTAGTGGTCTTAATTCCTCAACTCTATAAATATCGGTCACCATTTTCCGAGATATCCTAAGCACCTATGAGCCTCCCTGGTGTGCAGCAAAGTTGATTTTGTTTAAAATAGCAGTATTTATAGAATATAACATAAGTCACAGATAGGCACGGAAAATATTTATTTTGTTTCAAACCAATATAATTGAAAGACATGTAAAATATTTTATACATAAAAAAATTTAAACATTAATAATTCCCCCTTTGTCATGTAAACTATCACTGGTAACATGATACCACACTGATAATAGTTTAAAGAAAATGTCAGACTGATAATGCAGTTTCAAGAAAATGTAAGACTTAAAATATTCCAAGGTCCTCAATTAGTGCCAGACAAGAATGTAAATAAATGTTCCCTATAAGCCAGGGGTCTCAAACATGCAACCAAATCAAGTCTATCCTGTGCCCTACAACATGAGTATAGCAAAGATTCCATTAACACGCAATGCGGCATATCATCTTGGCCAACGACACACAATATCGGATTGTGTTGTTCACACACCAGCTGCCTTGAGCTATTAGCCCTTAGATAATATGGAGCGCGTAGCCTAGTCGACAGTGAGCTGGTTTGGTAGGACTGGGATTACACCGCAACAAGGTTAGAAACAACGTACGGACAGAACATAATCCAGGCGTGGCTCATTCTTGGTACAACTGCTCCTCCAGTCGACCCAGCTGTAAATGGGTACCTGGCATGTGAAAGGAACTGGCCACCCCACCTCACATAGGCTGGAGCTTAATCCATGAAGATTTTATATTCAGCCTCAACGGCAATTAACTTTTTAGAAGACTCTGCAGAGTCTGTATACAACCAGTTTCATTTATATTACCTTAGTCTAAAAGCTATGCGCATCCAATCTATTCTTTAAATGCATAAATTGTCCCTGCCTCCACTACTTCCTGTTGCAATGCATTCCACACATTCACCACTCTCTGGCTAAAAAATTATTTCCCAATATCAATTCTGGACTTTTCTTTAGTTCATTTGTAGCTATGCCCTCTTGTTCTTGTAGGTGGTTGTATTTAGAAAAAAAACTTGTTAGTCTAATTTATCCATTCCGTTGATTATCTTATAAACCTGTATTGTCACCTTGAATTCTTGTCTTTTCTAGACACTGTAGGCCAGTTTTTCTTTCCTCATTTCTGGAATCCCACTATCAGCTTTGTTGCTCTTTTTTGTATCCTTTCCAGACCTGTACACAGTACTCCAATCTAGGTCTAACTAATGCTTTATCCAGTTTGACTAGCATTTCCTTGCTCCTATGTTTAATTTTATTTATATCATACCTAACATTGCATTTGCCTTTTTAACTACTTCCTGGACTTGCTCATTCAACTTACCTGTATGATCTATTTTAACCCCTATATCCTTTTCTATCTTTCTAATATTGTTCTCACCCATTCTGTAATTATGTTCCATATTGGATCTACCCATGTGGATGACTGTACATTTATCTACATTAAATAAACTCCATTTGCCAGCTTACAGACCATTCTAGAATTGTTGCCATGGGACCCACCTTTGCATTTACTAGATAATAATACTGAGGAAGTCTATACATTTTCCTTTCCAATAAAGTTCTACCCTTACCCAACCATAGAGAGAACATAATACACACAGCATTGTGCAATGCACAACATGAAGGTAACTGATCTGAGTAGTTAATTATTTTGCGCACAACTGGAATGAGGAATCTGAGCGTCACCATTTCACCATTCTTCTTCTTCTTCTTCTGCGTACACAGTCAGACAGTAACCATTATTTTCTCGAAAAAAGCGGCGGTCATCCTGAGACTCTCGCCACTACCATAGAGCTTGTCTTGCAGTTCCACTGGCAATGGCCACATCTGCTCTCTCTGATCCTCGTATGTCGGGCAGTTCTGCAGCAGATGTTCAGTGGTCATTTTACCAGTACCGCACGGGCATTCGTCGGTACACCCTATCTTCAATTTGTTGAATAGGTGGTACCTCAGTCTGTTGTGGCCAGTGCGAAGTCTGAAGACAACGACCTGCTCTCTTCGGTTCAACTGGTAATAGGCATCGTTTTTGGTGTAACCAGTATGTTCGGTTTCCCATTTGGTCATGTATCTGGCTTTGATAAGCCGTTTTGACTCTTCGTACGTCATACTGGTATCTGTTTGTGGTAGCCTTGCACCTTCTTTTGCCAGTCTGTCTGCCTCCTCGTTGCCTTGGATGTTGCAGTGTGACGGAACCCACTGTACCACTACCCTTTTTGGTGCGGACTGCTGGCACAGTTTGCAGAGTGCTGCTCTTAAGTCATTAAGCTCAGTGTTTTTCTGGCTTTTTAGCGCTGTGACTACTTCGAGAGCATCTGTCAGCAGGACTATATGGCTCTCATTTTCACTGTGTGTTACATTTCACCATTCAAGATGCTTAACTCATCTCACTGTTACAGGAAGGGTCAAGGTTTAGGGTTTAACCATGCCGAAGAGGAATGTGTTGAACCGAAAGGTGCAAATATTATAATCAAGCCGTAAACTAGCAACACAACGCATTCTGTTCTCCGGACTACCTAATGCTACTTACAAAACCCTGTTCAGGGCTTAGTAGTGGGAGATTGAGAATGAACACAGAAGAAGAAAAATAAGGGTTTAACCTAACACAGTTATACAGCAACAGTGTCATTCACAATTGAAACAGCAAGATGGTTTTAACAGACAAATAAAACCTAGATATGCTAGTAGGAATTGATTTAAACCATGTGCACCGGGACAAGGTAAACATCACATGCAAAACCAGTTTTAGCAGTGACATTTTTAAGAGTGTTAGTATGTAGCTGTTCAAAACAAATGGGCTGGTCATACATCATTCTCATTTTGTTGCTGTCTGGTAGGAAAGACATCATGGCCCTATAAGACATCTTTGGCTTGCAAGTGGGGCTGGGAACAATTGCTAAGATGTAATAAATCCTCACGTGTGAAACATGCAATGCAACCTGCTGTTTAAAGACAATGAAATAATTTCTTTAAAGCCATTGATGTGCATGCCTGATGGCAAACAAGGAAGAAGAATATTGTATTTGTAGTGTTCAGACCAAGGTAGACCTGGTACAAAAACAAACCCACACCATCTGAGATCAAGAGCGCCTGAGAATATACAATGAGAGATAAGAGATGATAAATGCTTGAGAAGGGCATTAAGTGACTCGACAAGGTTACAAATGAAAGTTATGGGAGAGAATATGGCAAAGATAGGTGGAACAAGAAATCTTGGGAAGACCTTTGCTGATTAAGCTCACAATGCAGAGTCTTCTAAACCAGTATAAAGGCGTTAAGTTAGTTATGCAAATGCCCCAAGCAGGAATCGCGATCTAATCTCCAGGGGAAAAAGGCAAAAGGAAGGTCATAAAATACACAAAGAAAAGACCTGGAGGCAGATACAAGGAAAACAGGGATATGTTGGAAAGAACTGGAGAAAGTAGCAAAGGTCAGGCCTGTTTGAAGAGGGTTGGTTGAAGACCTATGTTGTATCCATAACCTCTTCATAAGATACACATACAAGTTTCACTGGTGCGAGTCTTCATGTCTCTTAGAACATTACGCTGACTTTATGCAGTCCTAATGCAGTTTGAGACCCCTTCTAAGCTGTGTGTGTGCGCGTGGACAGTTACCGGTAACTAGCGCATGCAACGTGAAAATTTGCTAGAAACACATTTTATCCAGAATATTATCTTGACGTTTAAAAACAATAGGCAAAACATGAGCTTTTGGACATGGATTTTCATATCTAGCAATGCATTTATATTATTGAACATTACAGTAATCTTTAAATGAACATAGACCACACATATAAGATGTGGTCATACAAAATAAACACAAATACGATGTGGTTATGTAAAGTTGTACACATACGGGATATGGCCATAAAAAGTTGAACAATATTTATTTTAGATGCATAAAACCTACCATAAGTTAAAGGAAAAAATTGGTATAATAAAAGAAGTTAAAGGAAACAATGAGTATTAAAAAGAGTGTCTCGCTGCTAAATCACTTTTGTAGATCTTAACTTCTTCACTCCAAAATATTTGTGTTCATGGGGCATCAAGAATAGATCAGGCTATCCAGAGATAATCGCTCCACAAGTCAGATCACATCAATCCTTCTTCAACCCTGGTGGAAGGAAGTGTCTTATTTCCATGCACAAAATTCCAAAGCCAATTCAAGGCTCAGATTGGCTTAATTAGCCATCTTCAAACTCATGTGAATAGTGACAAAGTGGTTATCATCGATTACGATGGGCGAACAACAACAGAAGATGTGAGATGGAGGTGAAAATGAGAATAGAACATGAAAAATGTATTGCCATCCAGACAATTAACAAATGCATTGAAAATGAGAGTTGTCAGGTGTTATATATATAAAGCTTTGCTCAATGTGTGGAAACATGAACAATCGACTTGTGGATAAAGTGGAATCCTTTTAAAATGTAAATATACAGAAGGATGGGTGCATATTGTGGAAGGAAAATCAAACAGACAGGGAGGGCATGAAAAGAATGGGGATGAGAAATAAAAATTAGACAAAATATTTTTGATATATAAAGACACACAAAACAATGCTGGAGGTAAAGAGGAAGATTCTGTTTCTTCTTCATTCAGGTTTTCTGATCATGCTAAATCTTCAGTCCTATCACCAGGATGAAGTCCACAGGTCTGAGCGGTGACTCCATAACTTTTGCCTCAGTTCTGTTCTATCTGGCCAGGTCTTAGTTCTTCATGGGCCAGGCATTCTTGAAGTACGTGTTGAGGGGTCTGAACTCCTGTCCCACATAGACACTCATTTGTTTGGGAGATTTTGAGCTGATATGCAGTTTGCTGGTGTCTTTGTAGCTGGTGGATTGGGTTTTGACAGTTACTCTCTCCCACTTTATTTTATAAAGACAGTGCTATAAATGGCAAGATAACAAGAGATGGAGTGACAACAGTCTGCAGGAGTGTACCATAAAGGCAAGAGCTAGAGGATGTTGAAGATCCTTTGCAGACAACCTTCGATACGAAGACGGCATGTGACATCATCCCCATTCTTGCAATGTAGAACTACTACTAAGAAGTACAGGTACATTTATAAATTTAGGTAAACGAGATGGATAGGAAATGTTGCGGATATTCATATTCTGCAAGGGATGACTGGACAGAAAACTACAGCTCCCCAAGATGCAAGTGGATAAGACAAGTCAACTCGGTATTGAGAAAGTTTGTTGTTTTCCCTGTATGACTATTATTCAAATCCATTGTTTTTTTGCGTTCAGGATCTTTGGTCACAATATATATGTAGTCGATTGCCAAGATGAAGTCTGTAGTCTTCACCAGGTCGGAGAGGCTGCCGCACAGCTTTTGTCTCCGCTCTGCACCCTCTGGTATCTCATCTCCCTATAGAGTGGACATTTCTGTAGAATATGTTCAGGATTATGGTCGCCTGTTCCACATGAGGACTCATTGGTGAGTGCGATTTTTAGTCGGTATAGATGTTCTAGTAGTCTGCATTGACCAGTTCTAAGGCGAAATAAGGTAGTTTGTTGGTTTCTTTTGAGTTGGTGAATTGGGTCTGGTTTATTGCATATGTTCATGCCTTGTCTCCATTGGTGTATATACTGATTTTTCATAAGAAATATATCTCTTTATGGTATTGGATGATTAAATATGTACCAGAGGCTAAACAATTTGGGAACTGGAAAACTGAAGCGGAGAAACTTTGCAGAAATAGCCAAAGCAAAGATGCACGAAGATCCCATAAACGCACTAACAACACCAAAACCCATCACTACTGTACGAAAACCTACTTGGAGGCAGGATATATTTCCAGAGGTGGTAGAAAATATACCAGGTATTGCAAACAAAAACTGCCAGACCGAAAAAGAAAGGAGAGATACTACCCTAAGCTTCATAACGAAAAGCTACCCAAGCATGGACTGGACCCATGCATACACCGACGGCTCTGTAACAAACACTACACAGAACGGAGGGGCAGGAGCATTCCTGAACCTACCAAATGGCAGAAAAATAACACTGTCATTCGCTACTGGTAAGTACACGAGCAATTTCAGAGCAGAGGCAGAGGCACTGAGGGCGGCAGTGGAAGAAATGGTAACACACAGTGAAAATGAGAGCCATATAGTCCTGCTGACAGATGCTCTCGAAGTAGTCACAGCGCTAAAAAGCCAGAAAAACACTGAGCTTAATGACTTAAGAGCAGCACTCTGCAAACTGTGCCAACAGTCCGCACCAAAAAGGGTAGTGGTACAGTGGGTTCCGTCACACTGCAACATCCAAGGCAACGAGGAGGCAGACAGACTGGCAAAAGAAGGTGCAAGGCTACCACAAATAGATACCAGTATGACGTACGAAGAGTCAAAACGGCTTATCAAAGCCAGGTACATGTCCAAATGGGAAACCGAACATACTGGTTACACCAAAAACGATGCCTATTACCAGTTGAACCGAAGAGAGCAGGTCGTTGTCTTCAGACTTCGCACTGGCCACAACAGACTGAGGTACCACCTCTTCAACAAATTGAAGATAGGGTGTACCGACGAATGCCCGTGCGGTACTGGTAAAATGACCACTGAACATCTGCTGCAGAACTGCCCGACATACGAGGATCAGAGAGAGCAGATGTGGCCATTGCCAGTGGAACTGCAAGACAAGCTCTATGGTAGTGGCGAGAGTCTCAGGATGACCGCCGCTTTTTTCGAGAAAATAATGGTTACTGTCTGACTGTGTACGCAGAAGAAGAAGAAGAAGATGATTAAATTGTGCCTTTTTACTGCCATCTTTTGCTAGAGCACCAGCTCTCTCGTTTTATGTGATTTTGCAGTGGGAGGGTAGCCATTGGAGCGCTATTGTTGAGAATTGGAGTTTTCCTAGTTCGTTCAAATCCAAATATCAGCTTTATGGCATTGTAAGAACATTTGTGAGACAATTTATCGGCTATACAGAGTGAATCAGTTAATGGGATTTAACCATTTGGACCATTGTACCTTACTGGTTATTGTAAAAGAAAACTCAGTTTAGGCTTGAGACTGGCACACCACAGTATGTAAAACAAAATGTTAAGAAACTGCCACTGGTAAAGCACACAAATGCTTAAACATAAATTACAAGCAACGAGGCAGGGCAAATGTGAGACTACAGGCAATGAGGCAAGGCAAATGTGAGACTACAGGCAATGAGGCAGAGCAAATGTGAGACTACAGGCAACGAGGCAGGGCAAATGTGAGACTACAGGCAATGAGACAGAGCAAATGTGAGACTACAGGCAATGAGGCAGAGCAAATGTGGGACTACAGGCAATGAGGCTGGCCAACTTTGCACTGGAACAAAAAAAGATTGGTCATGATAAGCAAAAGAACATATTTACATAAGAATTACAGGTGTCTAAAATGCAAATATAGGCATAAGTATTAAGCATTTACAAAAATCAGCAGCACATTGAAAGACAATAAATAGACAATGGAACTTTTACAATATCATAAAGCAGAAAAATATCAAAATTAGTTGTTTAAAAAACAATTGTCAATGAGTATATTTAAAATGTAAATACAGATCCAACTTTTGACATGAGTATTTAGTACCACCCAGAATTAAATCAACAGCGAGGTGAAAGGGAGTCATAATAAAAATCATGGAGCAGAAAAGTACCCAAATTAGTTGTAGAAAGATAATATAAATTACCCATTAATCAATAAGTTTGGGCAAGGCAGTCTGTTTAGACACAGATTCCCAACCCATGGGTTGCGACGCCAAAAAGTTTTCTGTGGAGTCGCAGGTGGAAAACAGTAAACTTAAACAAATATATTGATTTTAAATTAATTTTCATTTTTAATTGGTGTCTTAAAGTTTGAATAATATCTTAATTTTAAAATTTAAAATATAATATTTACAAATATGAGTAGTTTTATATTTACCCTATTAATAAGCCTTTTTTTAAAATGTATTGGGTTTGCGAGTAACTTTGCTTCTATAAAATGGGGTCACGACTCAAAAAGGTTGGGAACCTGTGTGCTTAGATCAGCCGTGCCAACCGTCCATAAACATCAATGGCCAATTCCCAGGCTGCATGCAATGAAGATGATAAATGTCTTTCCAATTTTATTTAACTAGGCGGTGTGTGGATGACTGTAGGGGCAGAACCATGATGGACAGGGTCGTTTTCCATTCTTGATGTCAGTGGCCTGTTTGAGGAACTGATAGGCGGGGATGTCCTTGTCAAGGTGGGCCACATGTTCAAATAGGGCCGAACAGCGATGGTTTAGCATGGTAGATGTGCCTTTGAGGCCTGTTTGTTGAGTGACTTCATCATTTGTGACCCAGCATACCATTGGATATCAATAATGCGCCTATGGCTGCACATGTGGAAGGCTTCAATGCGCTTCTGATCGCTCTGCAGAATAGTCCTAGTTTTGGAGCCGTACATCAGAATGAGGATGACACAGATTATACACATTTGTAGCTTAGTTTTCAGTAAAAAACCTTTGCTGGTTCAAGATGATGCAGGGCAGTTAGGTAGACTCCTCGAATAAAATTGAACAATTATCTTATACAATGCAAAGGGAAAAGCAGTAAAGATGGCACCTAACAGGCTATGGGTCTAACACTGCTCTCATGTTTTAGTCCATTATGGATGCCGCCAGGTCACGGATATGACTGAAATTCACTTTTTCCATGGAAACGTGCAGCTGTTTTCAATTTGGATTTGTTAGTTTGTTCATTTTGTTCTCCAATTGTTCTGGTTGGTCATCGGGTATATATGTCTGTGGTTACGGGAAAGACAAGACAAAAACTGGTTGCATACAGACTCTGCAGAGTCTTTGAAACAAGTATAATGATGTCAAGCTAAGTTAAACAATAAGCAACAATAAAATACACAATAATATTGAGATGTACAAAACAAAAATCAATAATGCTTAAAATTTGTATTAAAAGTATTATTGAAAAAAAAAGGAAAATATTATATGAGGTCTTCTGTGGGACCCAGCCATTTTGACAAAATGAGTTGTAAAATAAAATTCCTTAACTATCGCTGTAGCAAAATAGGCCTTCTGTGAGAAATATAAACTTCGAACATTGAATAACATCAATATTGAGCTGTGTAAAAGCATAATCTCCACACAAGTCTGGCCTGTAGTACTGTACAGCTCTGAAACATGGACTCTAAACATATAAAAAAAAGTATGAAAAGACTGTAGAAGCTTTTGAGATGTGGTGCTATCGCAAGACGCAAAGAGTGAGCTTGATATAAAAATGGTAAAACGAGCAAATGTTTAATGGTATACAGGCAGATAGATAGCTAATGGAAAGTGTATAAAATGGTAGATTATTTTGGCTTTTTATTTTGAATAAAACTTTGACATGAAATTCCAGCAATTGGCAAGACTTAGAGACACAAATCGGCAAAATTTAGTGCAGACTTGAAAGAGTTAAGACACACAAACTTAGACATGGACAGACCAACATTTGATGATTTGATATGTATTTGTTGAAGACCTGGAAGCTGAAAATGTTTTGACTGATTAACTGAATTCCACCTCAGAGTGGAAAAATGAGAAACAATTTGATTACAACGTGGCATGTTTTTTAATACAATAGTTAATGAATGTATTAATATTTACCATTTGATATTTTCTCCCAAGAACTAACCTTTGCCAGTCCTCTTCAAAAGAATTGGAAAAAAAAAAACCACCCATTAAATTAACTTGTCAAATTAAAAGCAGTAATCTTTCCATCATACACATGTTATGTTAATCATATTATTAAGCAGCTCAAATACTCCATCATCACTTAGTCTTTATTTGCAGAATTAGCAAAATATTTGAGGCACAATGACACATTGGCATTAGGTACAACTATAAAACCAAACGACATAGCTGTTACAGTAACTGGCCCTTTGTGTGGTTTTGGTAGCAGCGGAGGTAAATCGGAATGTTTAACCAGCAACAGATCACCATTAAGTCGGACATACCTGGGGAGGGACAAGAAAATATAAATGATATTACTACATTTTAGGACAATGTAAGCAAAAAATAAAAACTGCCAATTTTGTTTTCTCAAATCGTCTTCTTTGCAGTTTGATCTAAAGCAATCACATCTATGTTCTTCATAAACTTGGCAGTCTCAGTCAGACTTCTCTCATTATCATACAGTTTATCCCCTGGAGAGTGTCATGCTGTCAATCTACTGAGTTTTTAGTCTTTAGTGATAGTATGGTTATGTTTTGAAATGTTACCAATTCATATTATACATTTTTTCATCAGGTTTTACATTTGCACTGTTAAAATGGTGGTACATTTTTCCATCAGTATTTACATGTGCACTGTTAAGGTGATGGTACATTTTCCATCAGTATTTACATATGCACTGTTAAAATTTTGATTTTTTCCACCAGTTTTTACATTTGCACTGGTCAAGTGGTGATTCATTTCTCCCTCAGTTTTTACATTTGCACTGGTCAAATGGTGATACATTTCTCCCTCAGTTTTTACATTTGCACTGGTCAAATGGTGATACATTTCTCCCTCAGTTTTTACATTTGCACTGGCCAAATGGTGATACATTTCTCCCTCAGTTTTTACATTTGCACTGGTCAAATGGTGATACATTTCTCCCTCAGTTTTTACATTTGCACTTGTCAAATGGTGATACATTTCTCCCTCAGTTTTTACATTTGCACTGGTCAAATAGTGATACATTTCTCCCTCAGTTTTTACATTTGCACTGGTCAAATGGTGATACATTTCTCCATCAGTTTTTTATTTGAATGAACTAATGGGGTTTCCTTTGCATATTTATACATCTCATTGAAACATTATACCAAGATCAACAAGCCGCTGTCCGAATATCTGGGCAAACATCAGATTGGTTTGCAGTACAAAAAGGAGTAAGACAGGGATGTATCCTCTCACCTTATCTGTACAACATATATGCAGAATGTATAATGAGAAATGTTCGAGAAGACGAGAACATTGAAAGTTTCGACCCATTTACGATTGGTGGGTACGAGATTCCAGACCAGAGTTACAATATGCAGATGACACAGTGATACTATCAAGAAGTGCAGATGGGCTAGAGCAGCTAATTTCAGCTGTAAATGGACATAGTAAAAATCAAAACCTGTTTTTAAACATAAATAAAACAAACATAATGACCATCGACAAAACACAATGTCAGCATAAATTTACAATGGGTGGAGAGGAAATAGATCAGGTCACACATTTTGAATATCTGGGCTCCAGAATTGACACAAATGGCGACTGCTCGAAAGAAATCAGAAGAAGACTAGCCATGGCAATGCAGAGACTGAACAGCCTGAAGAAATTATGACAGTGTACCAACAAAATGATAAAAGCAAAAGTCTTGAGAGCCTGTGTTTTTCATGTGGCAGCTTATGGCCGCGAATCATGAACGATTACCAAAACTTCCAGACAAAGAATCGAATCCTTCGAGTCAAAATGTTACTGAAAGATCCTCAGAATACCCTGGACAGAGAAAAAGACAAATGTAGACATTCGGCAAGAGTTGAGCATAGAAAAGAACTGGTTTATCAATTCCATTTTGGCTAGAAAATGCAAATACTTTGGTCACATCAAGAGACACAACGGTCTCGAGAGAACAGTGATGGAAGGTATGGTGCCAGGCATTAGAGGAAGGGGTAGACCAAGAAGACGATGGCACAAAGATATCCAGGAATGCCTGGGTACGACTGTGGCAGTGGCTGGAGTTCTGGCACGGGAACGAGTTTCTTTCAGACAGACTGTGATGGGAGTGACGTTCTATAAAGGACATGCTTCATGATGATGATGAATGGTCTACTTTTTAGATCAATTACAAATGTTCACTATTCTGAAGACATGATAAAAGATGGCACCAGAACCCACACTGAACAAGGTACGGACAGCGATAAAGGGGAAGACCCCATAATGTGATAATATACCCACGGAACTGATACAAACAGGAGGAGATGCAAGCATCCACATACATCACACAATATATAAGATTGGGGAGGGAGAGGACTAATGTCTGGTCAGGCAAAACATACTGATCAGACATCTTAGTCATGGTCAGACAAATTATACTGGCCAAGACCCCCACCTTGACTTCCACGTAGTTCTCCCTGGAAATGGACTGAACATTGTCCAGTCTGGCTAACAAGGTGGGGGATTGACGTGATTCCTGTAGTAGTGAGCAACATGTAGATGAAGCCAAGCATAACACAACCACCTGGAGAACCCTGATACACATTAATTAGCATGCTCAGGATGTGAGGAAAGCTACTGCAACCCACCACTAAACGTTCTTTTCAGAGCGCACAAAAAAGTAAACCTACTGATAGTGGGCATTCACAACAACACCAATAAAAACCTAGTTTTTTTATTATATGTCTAGGGTCAATTTAAAACATAGCCTGCAGACTGTATGGCGGACAAGTGGGAAATATACCTCAATACTTGTAAACTCCTCATGAAAAGCATCCAGAAAGGTGAAACATGTAATTATACTGAATCAAGATGAAATGAACACCACCATAATTGGTTGACACTACAATTGGATAGGCCTTGTCCTAATTCAAGAACCAGACACCATCACTGTCTTGGTATGGACCCCAGAGGGAAGGATAACGAGAGGCTGACCTAAGGGACATAATAGATCATACAGGTAAAGTGAGTAAGCAGTGAAAAGGGCGAACATGTTGGGTATGATAAAAAGAAATATTAAACATAGGAGCAAGGAAGTGATAGTCAAACTGTATAAAGCATTAGTTAGACCACGATTGGAGTAGTGTACAGGTGTGGAGTCCTTATCGTAGAGGATATATAAACATGCTGGAAAGGATACAAAAAATAGCAACAAAGCAGATAGTGGGATTCCAGAATTACAGTTATTAGGAAAGACTCAGAAAAACTGGCATACAGTGTCTAGAAAAGAGAAGAATTCGGGGTGACCTAATACAGGTTTTTAAGATAATCAAGGGAAGGGATAAATTAGACTATAACAAGTTTTACAAAATACAACCACATACAAGAGGGTATAGCTACAAATTAACTAAAGAAAGGTCCAGATTAAATATTTGGAAATATTTATTTTAGTCAGAGAGTGGTGAATGTTTGCCAAAGGAAGCAGTGGAGGCACGAACAGTTAATAGATTTACGAATAGATTGGATGTGTATAGCTTTTAGAGCAAGGACATGTAAATGAAACTGGTTGTGTACAGACTCTCCAGAGTATTCCTAACCAGTATAAAGACGTTACGTTAAGACAACGTGGCAAAGAACAACAGAGGTCGAAAAATAAAAATCATGAATCAGAATTGGGGGCACTGAACAAAGGATGTCTGCGGACTGGGTGAAGTAGAGGGAATCTTTCACAATTGCATATACATTCGATATGATAATAATGCTCAAAGCGGAAATGATTAATATTGACACCTTTTTGATTGTGCGCTTATAATGCGTTTCTAGAGCATCTCTCACAAAGGTCCAACAATAGTCTGCTATCATCGCTGCATTCAATTTACTGTTACCTTTTTTCTGGGATTTTGTTCAAGTGGCAATTAAAAAATTGTATGTGTTGAGTGTGAAGTCATAAAATGGTATTTTGATATCTCCTTTTCAGGAGAGTGATTTTGTATCTAGATGGCCATGTGCTTGTAGATGTCTTTCCCAGTTATTACCGTTTGCCCATCTGTTCAGCCAAGTTTCTTTGCAGTTGTTATTTGACTGTTTCTTGGGTTTATGGTGTGTATTGTTGCTCTTGACTTGATTCCTACTTAGCCAGTATGTCTGCCTTGTCATTGCCAGGTGTATTTCAATGACCAGGGATCCATAACTATTATGGTCATTACATTATGTAAATATCGGATTAAGATTCAAATTATCAGTTAAGCAAAATAATTAGCCAAACCTGGATTTAAGTCCTGTCTGATCGCCTGGGGTAAATAAATAGAGGTCAAGGTCAGCATCTTGAAACTGGGGCAAGTCCAGGACAGCCTCATTATCTTGCAAGTTTAGGTAGTAGATGACTAAAGCCCCAGCATTATATCTGAAAAGTAAACATTCATGAGACATTAACATTATATCTGAAAAGTAAACATTCATGAGGGGCAAGATTTAAATCTGAAAAGTAAACAATCATGAGGGGCAAGATTTAAATCTGAAAAGTAAACAATCATGAGGGGCAAGATTTAAATCTGAAAAGTAAACATTCATGAGGCACAAACATTATATCTGAAAAGTAAACATTCATGAGGCACAAACATTATATCTGAAAAGTAAATATTCATGAGGTGCAAGATTTAAATCTGAAAAGTAAACATTTGCAAAACACTTTCTATAAAATGAATGTCATCGTGGACAATTGTGTGCGCAGTGCAGCAACTCGTGTTGAAATCTACCGCTATCTCATCAATAGTGACTTGCCTGTTGCCACGGACGAGAGGGTAGATATCCTATTTCACCGTGTCAGTTGCCAAGCTGGCTGGTTTCATATATGCTGGATGCTCATTCTTCCATTTTGAAATCTTTCTACCCATTCATACACTCTCCTCTGACTCAAACAACTGTCTGTCTCCATACTGAACATTCCTTCTTCTGTAGATATCAGAAGGTTTCCCACCCTCTGAGCATAAAAAAACGAATAATGCCTTGTTGTTCTTCCATGGGGCAAGTCCACAGTGGGGTGACCATGTTGTATGCTACATTGTGCATACCACTTGATCGACCCAATTCCTATGTGGAGTATTGCTAAAGAGCTAATTTTGCATCCTGAAATAATATTTTTCGTTGTACATAGTCTTCCATGCACCTTATAATAAAATTGCTGTTACTTAATAGCTGTCCTTCATATTTGGGCATAAAACTAATATTTTTGTAATTACAAATAATTAATGCAATAGATAAATAAATGATATGCCTATAATTCTAATAACAACAATTTCAGCTCAAGTAGCTTAGCTTCTTGCTATTAATTCTCGTTTGTCCGACCTCGTTTAATCGGTGTCTGCGGAGGTGATTTGATTGGCTAATTTAATCACATGATTCTTCGTTGCGGTGCGAGAAGTCCAGGGTGTAGTGTTCAAATCGAGGACAAGCCCAAATATTTTTTCCCCCTTTTTGTGTGTGTTTAAATCTGGTCAATACATTCCAACCTAACATGGAGTCAACAAATAAATAGTTTGAGATCACGAATCAGCAGTCATAGTTTATTTTCTGGCTGTAAACGCCACTGACATTACATAGTCGTTGAGCGGGCTCATTGTTTGTAAATCAATGAAGCGAGCTAATTTTTGTATGAAACAAAAAAGTGTTTCTGTCAGCCATTGTAGCAAAAATAAATCAACACAACATATTTTCTTTTTGTTTTCAATAAGCGTGGTGGATAGGGGTGTGACCCATCGCTTAGGGTGCTAGAGGTCCGTGGTTAACCTTTATCACGCGCTGGATTTCATAACGTACCTGTTAAAAAAAAACTATATTTCCCTACGAAAAGTTTTGTGGGAAGCCAAATGCAAGCAACCAGAAATATTGTGTATAAACATTTGGGTTAATGCTATGGAATTGGCAAAACATGTGTATTTGAATAAAAATAGACGCCACTTCCTTGTTGTCCGTTTTTCAAATCGGAAATGTGCTAGGAGATATTTATAACAAATTTGGAAACAATATTTTCTCAATTTCACTCAATTTGAAGATTATCCCATTATTGAGGATGAAGAAGTTAAATTGTTGTAATTAATTTTTCAGTGGTAGATTTGTTTATGTAGATATTATAAATATGTTTGTAGTGGAAACTAACAGATATACCAGTCTTGTTAAGTGCACTATCATTGCTTTGTGGCAATTTCATGGATTTACTTCCCGTATGGCATCTTTCAAAATAGGCAAGTCTAAATGTTTGTGCTATTTTTCAACATTTTCACCTTCATCCTTTTGTATCTGAGAAACTAACACACGCGCATCAAAAACAATAACACCAACAAGTTCTTTATTAATTTTTGTTTCTACACACAATCAAATCATATATATAGACAGGCCAAAAAAAAGGTTATCAAAGTCAACAACCATGGTAAAACGTGACGTGCTGAAAAATAATGCAGTCAAAGATGAAATTGCGTGTTGATTTTTAATGTAGTGTCGCTAAGGTTAAAATGCTAGATGAACCCTATGATTTTTTTTTCTTCCTCTAATTTTCTGTTTAAAATCTTATTTAAACTTCTATCAATAATTTCCACTTCGTTATAACGTCCTTTCAGGTTATTATTCAGTAACCAAACAAAATATATACTATAAATAAAACGCATAATGTGTTATTCAGATGGAAAATGGAGTGGTGTGTTGGTGGGTAGGGGAAAAGGTTGCAGGAGGGAAATGGGCAGGTAAAGAGTGCAATGGGTATGGGTGCGAGAAGAGAAAACATTTAATTGTTATTCTGCTGTTGTATCTTTCATTTTGTCTGGTTTGACTGGCGAGCAGATTTCTGCTCACGTCTGCCAGTTACAAATTATTTAGCAAACGTAGTTACTTTTCTTGCCTTGGCAGTTAAGACAAACATCTAGCAAATTTGATCAGACAGTAAATACAACTACAGCACGGCTAAAGACAGATGTGTTTGACCAAAAGGTGCAAATATCACAGCCAGCATGTAAACTAGTGACACAACGCATTCCGTTCTACGGATTACATCCTGCTACTTGCATTGCCCTGTTCAGGGCTTGGTTCTGGGAGAAGAAAAGCAGAAGAACAACAACTACAGTTTTCAGTACCTATATGAAATAATGATTACAACTCACAATTTCCTGCGAGCGCAGTGTGCATAAACTCTTAACTTTTCATCAGGAGGGTCAGTGCTGATTCTGAACACTGGACCTTCAATGAGTCTTTTGAAAACCACAGAAAGGTAGAAATCCTGTAATAGAGATAAAATAAAAACATTCTGCATGAAGCATCTTAACACATTAACAACAATGAGACGCTCGGAGTGACAGAGAAGTTTATCCACTGTGACTTAACAAATCTATTAGAATTCATGGAGGAGGTTACTAAAATCATAGATAAAGGGGAGCCAGTGGATGTACCTCATCAAAGATTATTTCGAAAGTTAAAATCACATGGAATAGGTGGGGAAGTTGCCAAATGGATTGAAAATTGGTTAACAGGAAGAAGGCAGAGGGTGGGCATAAATAAGGAGTACTCTGAGTGGTGTGAAGTGAAAAGTGGTGTGCCACAGGGCTCAGTTTTGGACCAATTTTGTTCTTGATATATATAAATGATTTGGACAGTAACCATTATTTTTTCGAAAAAAGCGGCGGTCATCCTGAGGCTGTCGACACTGCCATAGAGCTTGTCTTGTGGTTCCACTGGTGATGGCCACATCTGCTCTATCTGATCCTCGTATGTCGGGCAGTTCTGCAGCAGATGTTCAGCGGTCATTTTCACAGTACCACACGGGCATTCGTCAGTACCACCTATCTTCAATTTGTTGAATAGGTGGTACCTCAGTCTATTGTGGCCAGTGCGAAGTCTGAAGACAACGACCTGCTCTCTTCTGTTCAACTGGTAATAGGCATCGTTTTTGGTGTAACCAGTATGTTCGGTTTCCCATTTGGTCATGTATCTGGCTTTGATAAGCCGTTTTGACTCTTCGTACGTCATACTAGTATCTGTTTGTGGTAGTTTTGCACCTTCTTTTGCCAGTCTGTCTGCCTCCTCGTTGCCTTGGATGTTGCAGTGTGATGGGACCCACTGTACCACTACCCTTTTTGGTGCGGACTGCTGGCATAGTTGACAGAGCACTGCTCTTAAGTCATTAAGCTCAGTGTTTTTCTGGCTTTTTAGCGCTGTGACTACGGCCAGAGCGTCTGTAAGCAGGACTGTATGGCTTTCATTTTCTTTATGTGTCACCATTTCTTCCACTGCCGCCCTCAGTGTCTCTGCCTCCGCTCTGAAATTGCTTGTGTACTTACCAGTAGCGAATGACAGTTATTTTTCTGCCATTTGGTAGGTTCAGGAATGCTCCTGCCCCTCCGTTCTGTGTAGTGTTTGTTACAGAACCGTCGGTGTATGCATGGGTCCAGTTCATGCTTGGGTAGTTTACGATATAAAGCTTAGGGTAGTATCTCTCCTTTCTTTTTCAGTCTGGCAGTTTTTGTTTCCAATACCTGGTATATTTTCTACCACCTCTGGAAATATATCCTGCCTTCAGGTAGGTTTTCGTACAGTAGTGATGGGTTTTGGTGTTGTTAATGCGTTTATGGGATCTTCTTGCATCTTTGCTTTGGCTATTTTTGCAAAGTTTCTCCGCTTTAGTTTCCCATTTCCCAGATTGTTTAGTCTCTGGTGCATTGGATGGTCAGTCAGTCTTCGGAGTTTCTCTGACTGCAGCTGGGCTCAGCAGTCTCTTCTATCGGTCATGGATTGCAGTTTTGTGATCTTTTCAAGTTCTACAATTGGCGTTGACTTCATGCCTCCTGTTATAACTCTCATGGCTTGGTTTTGAAGTTTGCTAACTTTATCGAAGTTCGCCTTTGCTGCTGTTGTCCATGGGTAGATCCAATTTGGAACATAATTACAGAATGGGAGAAAAAGATATTAGAAAGATAGATAAGGAAAGGGACCTATGGGTTATAATAGATCATACAGGAAAGGTGAAGGAGCAAGTTCAGGTAGCAGTGAAAAAGGCAAATGCAATGTTAGGTATGATAAAAAGTAATATTAAACATAGGAGCAAGGAAGTGATAGTCAAACTGTATAAGGCATTAGTTAGACCTAGATTAGAGTATTGTTTACAGGTGTGGAGTCCTTATCATAGAGGGGACATAAACATGCTGGAAAGAATACAAAAAATGGCGACAAAGATGATAGTGGGATTCCAGAATTACAGTTATCAGGAACGACTCAGAAAAACCGGCCTACAGTGCCTCGAAGAGAGAAGAATTCGTGGTGACTTAATACAGGTTTATAAGATGATCAGAGGAATGGATAAATTAGACTATAACAAGTTTTTTAAAATACAGCCACCCACAATAACACGAGGGCATAGCTACAAGCTGACTAAAGAGAGGTCCAGATTAGATATTAGGAAATATTTTGCTAGTCAGAGAGTGGTGTCTGCTTGCAATGCATTGCCAGGGGAGGTAGTGGAGGCGGGGACAGTTAATGCATTTAAGAATAAAGTGGATGTGCATAGCTTTTAGAGCAAGGTGATGTAAATGTAACTGGTTGTATACAGACTCTGCAGGGTCTTCTAAACCAGTATAAAGACGTTAAGTTAAGTGATCGAAACCCATTCTCACCACCAAGAACACTGTAGGAAAATGGTGCTTTAGTCTCTCCTTTTCAGGAGGTTGATGACTAAATTTGGGATTTGGAATGGCCATATGTTTGTAGATTTCTCTCCCAGTATTTGCCATTGCCCATCTATTCAACCAGGCTTCTTTACTCGCAGTCTCCAGTAGTTGTTTCACCATCTGAAGGGTTGTTTATGTGTATTGTTCTTGACTTGATCTCTTCTTAGTCAGTCTGTCTGCCTAATCCTTGCTAGGTTCAAATACTTTTCAATCTGGTCTATGATTTCAATTTACCACACGAAGTGTAATGTAACTGATAATAAATTGATATTTCTTTCAAAAAAGTTACTCAAGTGAGTTTTTTCTTTTACCTTTACAGCCAGTGAAAGGGCATAATTATAAATGAATATATTACCAAATAATCACTTATAGAAAAGAATACATGCTTTATAATAACATAATTTGGCTAAGCTCACAATATTAACAGTTTTCAGTGCATTGGTGGTGTGCAAAATATAAGTTTCTGCACATTTGCACGAATGTATAATTCGCGACAATTCTATTAAAGGAAATAAAGGTGTCAAAGTCAACATTGAAATTTGGAAACCAAGATAAAAAAAATGATTTATTACTTGATCAGAGTAATGATCAGGCATCTAGATTCAATCAAATCAATGAATCAAAGCCTGTCACTTCTCTCGGTGCATAGGCCATTGACAACATCCCACCAGAGTGCAAGGTCCATGGCTGTTCTTTCTGCCTCTCTCCAGGTGTAATCATTTAATTTTAGCTCATTCTCTTTTCCACATATTTTTGGGTTTACCTCTCTCTCTTCCCATGAGGATTCCATGTAAAAGCCTGTCTGGCTATGTTGGTCTTTGCCTTCCGTTGTTTCAATGGATGTTGTTGGCTCCTTTCCCCATAGGTCTTCATTTCTAACCTACTTTATGCCCATTTTCCTTCGTAGGCATCTTTTAACAAAGGACTGGAGTCTTTGTTGTATGACCTTGGCCTTTCTCCATGTCTCCGCTTCATACAGCAACACCAACTTGACACTGGCGTTCAATTTCTATCTTTTGTGTGAATCTTGATCTTCATATGTTGCTTAGCATCAGGAATGACCCTCTTGTCTTTCCAATTCTGATCCTTACATCTGCATCTAGATTACATGTGGATATTCAATACATGTCTGATTCAGATTTTGACACAGAAGAAACTCTGTTTCGGATAGTAGAAACACCATTATTGCACAAATACTGCTAGGTTGGTCATATGGTATGCATGCCTGACAACAGAAGGATACAGCAAACAACATTTTGGTGCCTTATGGCTTTACACACTCATGCGGCTGCCCAGCTTTGCGGTGGTGGCATTGATTGACAAAGGATGTAGGTCTATTCTGCTGGTACAGTACAGCAAGGGAATGGGATGAAAACAAAATGTTGTTGGTCCTCGCATACGGTAGACATGTCGAATGATGCTGAGGATAATGTGACAACATGAATGTGTGAGATCATCATCATCATCTTCAATTCACTTGTGTGGTTAGATGTTGTGGGGAGGTGTAGTTTTCTGTTGTGTGCCATCTTTGTCCCCAATGTTGTTGCCATTCCATGTTTTTTCAGTGTCTCACTGACACCATCTATCCATCTTTTTCATGGTCCGTCTATTGCTCTGCAACCCTGTTGCCTGGTAGTATCTGGTAGTGTAGATACGAGCAGCTGGTAACTTTGGTTGCATTCTTGTCAGGTCTCAAAACCATTTTATTCTCTGCCATTTCATGTATTCCATTCACAGTGTTGCACCCACCTTCTGTCTGATTACTTCGTTTCGTACTCTGTCCAGCCTAGTGACCCCGACAGCCTTTCTCAAACACCTCATTTGGCACACCATGATTTTTCTTTCTTGTATCTTGGTGAGAGTCTGTCTGACACTGGTAGCATAGAGTTGGTATAAAAATACTATTGATCAGCTTTCTCTTCATTGGAATGTGTTTGTGTCTTAGTAACGGAGAGAGCTGATATGAAACCAGATTAGCTTTCTGTGTTCTTGATTCTACCTATCTAGCCTTCCATCTTGTGTGAACATGCTGCTGAAGTATCCAAATTCACTGACTTGTTTGTTCTGTGTTTTTTACCTATATATTTAGTGTTTTCTATATTCTGCTGATTTTTATTGTGTCCTTCTTTGCTGCACTAATCCTTAAAGTATGTGTGAGATATCATTTATAAAATATGTATAAAGTTTGGCAGATTGCTCTACCTTCAACTGGTTTTAAAAATCACAGGAGGATCAAGATGCAGAGTGGTGCATGGTCAGCCACCCAAAACTGACTGCTAGCATCAGGACCAAGAAATAAGAGCTGCCAAGATTCTTCTACACTTCCACGAGGTGATCCAGACAACAGTCTGCTACAGAGCAGACAGGCTGAGGTGAATTGATGGAAGAGAAAAGGCCAAAATGGTACCCAAAAATGCCTGCTGAAGTTGGATGTGTCAGACAGAAAGGTGCAAATATCGCAGTCAACCTGCAAACTATAACAAAACTAATTCCGTTCTCCAGACTACATCATGCTACTTGCAAAGGCAGTTTCAGGGCTTGGTAGCGGGAGTTTGAGAACAAATGATGAAGAAGAAATCTCAGCGAGATACTGGAAGACAAGACCTATTTATTTTTCACAGTTGAGATTAGATCAACTTATGGCCATAGTTTTATAGCGCTAGAACTATCTTTGCTTATGCATATGCTGAGCATTGTAAGAATGGTGTCACATACAGAGTGTTTGTTTGTTTTATAATCTCAACAACGTTCACAAAGACTCAGGGGTCTCAAGGTAAGGTGTCCGCCTTGTGTGCTGGGAGTCACAGGTTCAAATCACGGTGGAGGCAGAGATTTTTTACACGTGGATCTTCTGGTAAAAATTCCCCTGATCTCTTGGTAGTGAGATCGGACTTCCGTGTTCAGTGTCGAGCTCGTTAAAAATCCCTTGGCAGTTTTAAATTAAAAAGAGTTGGCATAATGGCGGCTGCCCAGACAATATTAACAAAATTCTAGTTAAAAATCTACCCAAATTATTGGTACCTTCCCTCAGGCCTAGTAAGCCAGCCGCAGAAAGTTTAAAATAATTACCACAGGAAATACTTACTATCGGTAGTCTTCAGCTACCCAGATAAAGACATTAACAACATGCCTGTTTGAATATCAGGATTCCAAGATAACATTTCATCAAATGTGTGTTAAAAGTTTGTACTTCCTATCATCACATATTATTGCAAATGTTCAGCTGCCTGGACAAAATTCAAGTTTAAAATCTAACCAAGTTATTTGTACCTTTTCCCAGAGTCTGTATACAACCTGCCAAAGTTTTAACATATTTTATAAATGATATGTCACAGATTTGTTAAGAGCAGGCATAGATGACTTTACTGTCTGTGGGTCTACTTAGCTCTAGTGTTTGAGTCTATTAAGATGGACTCGGACATTGATTAAACCACCCTCCAAGAAACTGGTTGTATACAGACTGTAGTCTTCTAAACCAGTATAAAGACTAAGGTAAGTAAATTAAGTCAAAGAAAAAGAGAATTCAAACATAAAAAAATGCGAACATCTTCCTTCATAAAAAAATTCTTTGTGCATATGTATGGTGCAGAGACATGGACTATAAACAAGAAAGAGGAAAAGTACTTAGAGGTCTTTGAGGCGTGATGTTATTGAAAGATACAAGTGGTCAGCAGGACAGAATAGAAGTTATTCACTCTTGTATTCCCTGTATCATAATAATGTTTGGTAAAGTTTTCTAGAGCTCAGTTAGATGCAAGGATGTTAGGGTGCCCTAAACTTTAGAAGAATTTGTCTAGTAGCATGCCAGAGGGACAAAACCTGTCCAAACTATAAATCTCTAGATCAAAGTCAAAACCATAGATATGGCATGAACAACTTACTGGATTTGGGTTCATATTGTCCGCAAGAAGCCCATAAGATCCTCCTAGGAATGTCTGCCTGAAAACCCTTGATATTCCATATTGTGCTGCCAAGCCTAGTTTATCCAGCCACCTGGCAGATAAATACAAATGAATTAACAAGATTTAAAATCACAATGTTTCTTCTTTTTTGTCATTGGCTCTGAAATAGCCAGAACTATTTCCCCCATAACTGGCTGTCTACCTCAGCCATCTCTTAGTGCTATACAGTTTGTCACTCAAATAACCAGAACTATTTCCTACATAACTGGCTGTCTACCTCAGCCATCTCTTAGTGCTATACAGTTTGTCACTCAAATAACTAGAACTATTTCCTACATAACTGGCTGTCTACCTCAGCCATCTCTTAGTGCTTTACAGTTTGTCACTCAAATAACCAGAACTATTTCCCACATAGCTGGATGTCTACATCAGGCTTTCTCAGTGCTATACAGTTTGTCCCTCAAACACTGGGCAGCCTATTTTGGAGTCCATTTCTACCAACCAAATCAAATGCCTTTGTCAGGTCAAACAAAGAAAGTGATATAAAAGAGCTGAATCGGCTCACGTGACTTTTCCTGAAGCTATAGAAGTGAGAAAATCCTGTAGATCGTTGATCTTCCAGACCTGATTCTCCACTGTGACTCCAGATGTACACACTTTGCCAATTTTTGTAAGTAAAAGTAAAATTATTCTGGCAAAGACTTTTCCTACAACACTGGGCAGAGAGACATCTTGATAGTTATTACAGTCACTTCTACCATTTTTGTATAATGTTACAATTTGTGCATCTCTTATATCTTGAGGTTTAATGGCCATTTTCCAGCACTAGCATAACATCATATACAAAGGTTGTAAGAATGCACCATGACATCACTTGATCAAATCAGGTGGGATTCCGTCACTGCCTGGAGTTGAGCTGTCAATAGCTTTGTTCAGAGCTTTTATAGATGATTCAATGTGCAGCTTGTCCATACTGGGATAGCTTTCGCCAGTGTCAAGGACTGTGGGAGTGACTATATTGTTACACAAATAGAGCTAAGAATAGTACTCAACACATCACTCCATCTGCTTTCTTTTATCTGTTATTGTCTCGCTAGTGATGAATTTTAGTGGTGCAGTTTTCCTACTTACAAGACCAATAGCTTTCTTTTTACTAAAAATCAAATAATTAGGCTGAACTGTAAAGTGTTATTTTTAGAAAAAAAAATTGAGTAAATTAGGCTAGATTGAAAAACATTTAGACAAAAATTGAGTAAATTAGACGAGGATAAAGCACCGAGAAAGAAATATAGTAAATTAGGCTGGACACTAAAGCGCTCAAACAAAAATCTTGTAAATTATCATAGACAGCAAAGCATTGAGATAAATTTCTTGCAAATTAGGCTGCATAGCAAAGCAGAGAGACAAAAATCTAGTAAATTAGACCTGACAGTAATGTACTGAGACAAAATTCTAGTTAATTAGGTTGGACAGTAAACTGTTAAGAGAACATTATCTAATAAATGAGAATGGACTGCAAAGTTGAGATAGAATTCTTGCAAACTAGGCTGTACAGTAAGACATCGAGAGAAAATTGTATTAAATTAGATTGGATGGCAAAGTATAGTGATATTTTAAAAAAATCTAGTAAACCATGCTAGATGGTAAAACTCTAAGCCTTTGAACCTTGGCTACCTAGTCCGTAAAATCCTTTTCCCATGTGCACCTGAGAAAATATGGACTAGTTAGACATTTGAGTAAAGCTATTTACTATGACAAAACTATGTGCTCTAATTTAGTTATTCTATCTAAAATTGCCTGACCTGCTAATCTTTCCAACTTCAGTAGAGTGTGGAACATATTCATCAAATTTACTTGATATATTATGTGGGATCTGTTGATTGCCTTTTAGAATGGCCATTTCTTGAATTTTCAAAATGATTTCTCATCATAAAAATCTTCCCGAAAGCATAGATCGATATTTGCGCTGCAATGTTTGTTATTTCCGGAAATGTGTGTACTGTGTAGACGTCACTATTATTTGTCCTACATCCAAAATTATGCCTAAAAATAATGGTCCACCCATCACACCGACAAACGGGTGACTCGGGGAGTGGGGTATTTACGCACACCCCGATATATCGGTGTCACGGGTTCAAAGGGTTAATGAAACATAAAAATCAGTGAATACATTTTATCAAGGCAATACTCACATGAAACCTGCCAGGTAGGTGTCTGATAAACCTGGTGCTCCTCCTCCAAAACAAGAAGATGTTTCCGTTAACAAAATAGGCAGCTTGCGAGGGCTCGCACTCACAGCAATGACAGCCAGATCCAGTTCGCTCTTCAAGGAGTCCAAGATTTTAATATTTACAAATTCTTCTGCTATTGCAGTCCTTGCATTGGTATAGTAACTGATTTTTGCAAAATGAAAAATATTTTACAAATGTGAAAAATAATATAATAAAAGTTCTACTTTTGATCCTTGCGATAAATGAGTTGATTTATTTGTTTTGTTCTCTGTAGCTTTAATTAAAATAAAAAAGGCTACTTGGTGCATTCTTTATATATATTTTTGTACACCCGAAAATGCACAAAGAGAAATCAAATGATAATCCAATGCCTGCAAGGCAAAGAGATAAAATGCCTGCAAGAAAGAATAAAATGTGCATAAAATTTAACAAAATGAATCACATATTATCTGTAGTGAAGGTTTCTTTGTGTGCAAAAGATGCCTTTATTTGTGTAATAAAATTATATGTACATAAAAATGTTTATTATCTCCTTAATGACAATATATGCGCATAAAAATGTATTTTATCTCTATAAATAAACTGTATATGCACAAATATGTCTTTTATCTCTGTAATAAATCGGTATGTGTACAAAGATGTTTTTAATCTTCGTATTAAAACTATGAGCACAAAGATGTATATTATCTCTGTAATATAAATCTATGTGTACAAAGGTGTATATTATCTCTGTAATATAAATCTATGTAAACAAAGATGTTTTTTATTTTTTCAATAAAAATCTATGTGCATAAATTGCATGTTAGCTCTATAAAAAAATCAATATTTTATTAATAAGAAAAATATTGTTGAAATTCAAATAAATAGATTTGTAGACTTACTGGTGAAGGGTTATGCCTGCAACAACATCATAAGCCCCAGATTTTATGAACCTGCAAATATAAATCAAGATCTGCATATAAAATATATTAATACATTAGTTCAAGACTGGGGACGGCGTGGGCTAGTGGTTAAGTGACACGGCTCACAACCGAAGGTGCTGAGTTCGATCCCCATCACAGCACCAGCCGTTACCCCGGGAAAGCAAACCCTAAGAAAATGAAGGAGGAAGCAGACCATTACATAAAATGTATGCTGAAGTTGGATGCACTGGGCCAATAGGCGCAAAATAAAAACCACAGTGCAACGCACACCGCTTTGGGGAATAGATAAATAAATAAGGCTAACGCAAAAAAAAAAAAAAAAAAAAAGAAAAAGTTCAAGACTGAGCTGGGACCTGCACAAAACCATAAAACGCAGCCCTGCTCAAGACAAGCCTGCTAAGCACAGAAATGGACCTACTGGCTACCGCCAACTCGCACAAGAGTTGGGACCTGCACAAGGGCTACTGCTCTTGTAGATGTACAAGACGACAAAGACTAAGATTATTCAATTAAAGGCCCCAATACTTGATACTTACCAGCAGTGCTTACTTTGGGACTACTTGCACCTTTTTATAATTTTCTTTACCATTTTTAGACAAGACCCTGAAGGTTTGAGGGCACACTTTAAACATTTTTTAGATATGACCCAGAAAATTTAATAATAATAATGTTCGCCTAGGAATCTAGGGCATGTGTCTCGATTGATCAATACCATGTCCAACTGCTGAGGCTTGTAGCTAAGTCTCGTCCAATGCCATAGGCTATCTGCCGAGGTCATGTAGAACGGGTGCGGCCCCTCCTACGCCTCCAGCCGGCCGGTGGGAGACCGTTGTTACACATAGCAAACTAGGACATGATGTGGTAAGCCGAAACTTCCTGGTCCAGTCGAACAATGTAACCAAACACAGACATGCTGAAGCAGACCATAGTGTCCGAGATAGAGGGAAGACTCATCTTTGCAGAAACCTCGACATTACGGATGAGATCAAACCACCGGAGAACGTGTCGCTAGCTGGGCATGTGAAAGGCATCGAGTCTTGATATATATACTGTTTAAGTGGGGTCCAAGTCTCTGAACCATACAGAAGGACAGGAATCACACACGTCTGATAAATACGTATGTAGGATCCGCGAATCTGCCATTATTCCACATGTGGCAAAGGTCGTTCATAGCAGAGGCAGCAAGTAGTTTTTTTTCGTTCGCCTTTATTTCTGTATTTTCCGAGGTGTGCCTTGCACCATGTTTTTATTTTGCACATGTTGACCCAATGCATCTGTCTTCAGAATGCATTTTATGTAAGGGTCTGCGTCCTGCTGCATTTTCTAAGGGTTTGCTTCACCCAGCCCCCTCGGGCTGTGAGCAGTGTCACTTAACCACTCGCCCACGTCGTCTCCGCAAGAAGATTTGAGGGCACTTTAACATTTTTAGACAAGACTGAAGGTTTGAAGACACTTTAACCTTTATCATGCGCATGGCGAGTTATTACGACAAAAAACATGGTCACTCCGCCACTAATGAAAAATAAAATACGGCGAGCGATAAGAAAATTATTCTAGAGCATTGTCATGCATTTACACTGATTGAACACCCAACCATTTTGAATTTAAAAATAGACACTACCGTCATTGTGGATGTAAACAAGCAAGATGGCTGGTTTAGTTTGAAAGCGAATTTTGAAACAATGTGTTTTCTTTCTGGACGACTGGCAGATTATTCCATTATTGCTGGCGATGAAGATAAGTTGTTACCATATATTTTTATGAGATAGATCTGTTTAATTTGTTTATTTAGCAGTATAAATACGTTTGTAAAGGAAAATAACAGATATGCTGATCTTGTAAGAAACACTATCGGTGTTCTATGATGATTTTAAAATTCCGAAGGTCCCGATTAAAATCGAAATTGGTAAATCTAAATGTTGCCGTTTTTCATTTTCACATTTATCTTCTTGTAATCTCTAAAGCTAACACACACACACACACACAACAAAAATAGTAACACCAACAAGTTCTTTATTCTCTACATACAAACAAATAATATTATTACAGAGACAAACAAAAAAGATACAGGCTTTCAAAGTGAGCAACCTAGAAAAATGTGACGTGCTGAAAAATAATTCAGATGCTGAAGAACTTCTGTACTTTTTAAAATTCAAATTGGTAAAGATTAACATTCTAAGACAAAACCCTGAAGGTTTGAAGACATTTTAACATTTTTAGACAAGAACCTGAAAGTTTGAAGACACTGTTTATGTTACCAGCTAATGATGTGTTAAATACCCACCTATACAAAACACTGACACACTAAAATACGTACTCTGACACATATTCTATTGATCCATGCTTCACATTTAGATTTGTGACATCAGGACCATAGAGACCACTTGCGCTGTATAGTTGATACTTGGAGATGAGTTTTTTCAGCACCCGAAAATCTTTGACGAGTTTATCAGCGGAGATCGTAAAGTTGAAATTGTGTTTGTAGGAGTTTGGTTCTGAAAAAAAAGAGTATAGTCAATATTATCTGTCAACATACGATAATGGAATGGGTCAGAAGGCTCGATGAAACAGGTCTTGACTATGGTATTGAGATTAACGGCGGAAAGACAAAATAAATGATCAACAATGCAGAGGGCTTCAACAGTAGGATAAAAGCTAATGACCAGAAACTCAAAGTGGTTGGCCATTTTAAATATTTGGGTTTGATTGTCAGTGATGAAGGATCAAAATGTGAGGTGTTGGCCAGATTAGCACAGACAATAGTGGCACCTGTTCGGCTTAACAAAATCTGGCAAGATAAACGGTTAGCAATATGCATGAAAATCAGATCAAGGCGTACATTGATCTTGACAATATTCCTCTATGCTTGTGAGACATGGACAATTACAGCTGACCTGCAGCAGAGGATACAGACCTTGGAGATGAGATGTTTCCGAAGACTTCTAAATGTCATGTACAAAATTTGAGTTACAAATGAGGAAATACGAGAAAGAATTACAACAGGAATGGGGCCTTTTGAAGACATCTTAGCAACTGTCAAAAGAAAGAAACTCGCTTGGTACGGTCACATATGGAGATCAAATCGTCTTGCAAATATGATCCTGCATGGAAAGGCGAAAGAAAGACGATGAATAGGTCGTTCCAAAAGAGAAGTGGGTGGACAACATAAAATAATGGACCAATCTCCGACCAGAGGAGGCATAGATGGCGACCGCTGACAGAAAGGGATGCGCAGGGTTGTGATGATGTCTTCCCAACGACCTCACTGGCTACGGGATGATCTGACCTGGTAATAAGGCGATATAATAACAAATCGACATCTGTGGTGAAATCATAGAAACAATTGGTCATTCACAGGACTAACCAACACCAGTGCAGTTCAGGTGCCATCTCCCCAGTGAAGTCCTCTGTTTCTTGCCTTGATAACACAAAATTTGCCAGGCTTATCCGTGTCCATTTTTTTATGTTATCCTCCCACCTATAGCATTGTACTGCGCTGACAAATGTGTGCTCCATCTTTCTTTTAAGTATTGTTTTTAGCAATGGTGGTATGCCCTTTTATATGACAAAAATATCTTAGCTGTCGGAACATGAATTTGTTTATTAACTCACTTAACACCTTGCACACACACCCCCCCCCCCCCCCCCCCCATTTCTCCAAGACCTCGCTATTAGTAGTTTTCTTTTTTTTGCAGGACTGACTTACTTTCCGTGTCCGTAATATGTCACAAATCATTCTTCCAGTATTCAGCCACATGAATTGCCCTGTCACTCAGCAGGTCATCCATGCTACAAGTCTCAGAGAGGTTTGGGCAGATCATCCTGATCTTGTGTTACTCTACCATGCAGAAGATGCCTCCCATTCTTCTATATTTCCATATTTTAAATGCATCAATTCTCTTCTCCAATCAATTGTCCATATTTATAGGCCATGATGTTCATCCATTACATGTGATAAAGACCACTCTTTGTTCAGCCGTGTGGACAGTCTTTTCTCTTGCTGTGTCCGCGATTTGAATGAAAGTAAGAAAGAAACTGTGCTTTTTGTCAACCTGACTCTCTCATTCTGAGCTTCCTTTGTCCAGTGACAAGACATTATCGAGACGACAGGATACAGATTTTTCCTCAGGGTTTACTCCTGAAGCCTTTCCCATAAACAGATATCCCGCAAGGCAACAGAGGCGGGATGACATCTATCGTTGTGTATGTCTTTGACTTCACACTTTGTGAGAAGAGATTACATATAAAAATGGCTTCGCTTACATGAACATCATAGTTTCGCTATCCAGTGACACTAAAATGTTTGAACACTCCAACACCAAAAAAAACCAAAAACAAGCATAGACATACATTTTTATATAAATACAATATTCTAAATTGCAATAAATATATTCTAAATTGCAATAAATATAAATATTGCACAAAATGTAATATATATAGCAATTCCAAACAATTTACCATTTCCTAATTGCATGTAAGGTAGTCTCACTCCTCTTTGAAATGAATAGTCGAGTAGTACCTCTGCATTAATTGGGTCCCACAAATCATCCTTCCACTTGAACAGGTTGAAATCAAACATAATGTCCCACCCCGCACGTGCCATAAAAGTGGTCAACTTGTCCCACTGTTTACCTGAATGAAAGTAATGAAGCATTTGGGAACTCTTTGAGCCTAGTAAACAAGGTACTGACAAACATCTCAAAGACAGATATTTCAAGCACTGAAAGTGTACACAACTGACAACAGCAAATGTTAGTTAGGTGCCTATTGCAAGCGACGATGGTAACATCATCAGACAGTATTTTTGTTTGTCTTCATGATTGATGTAGCTTGCACTGTATTTGGATTATATTGAGGAAGAAATTGTGCCGGTCATCAACCTCACTGTCTGGTCCCGAGCTACCTTGGACTAGTGGCAAGACGATCAGCTGAGCAACTAGAGGTAACTCAGGCACTCTGGTCTTACCTCACCTGGAAACTGACAGGATTCGATCGCCCACCATTTCCGTTCATCGCTTTGAGAAGCGGTCACCTTACCTCACGACTTCAGAAATGTAGGATTGTCCAGATAGAGCTACAGAATTAATCGGGCAGGCATTTGTGTTACAAATTAGTTTTAGATATGAAAAAAGGGTGAAATTTCAGTATACTGTAGGATATATTGTTTTTCAATTTTAGTAGTTTGCTTGAAACCGCCAGTTGGTGTACTTGTCAGCAATTAAATAGCATGAAATTTTGAGCAATAGTAACTGTTTGTGTTAACATCTTGGTTTGTTTCTCTGTCTTAATCAATGTTATTTCCCAAATAGGTAAAATTGTGCACCTCTAACATTACCTGACCATTAATCTTTGTTATTATTCTCATTTCCTTTGTTTTGCTCACATTAATCTGCAGTCCCACTTCATATGATAGTCTGTCTATCTTTCCTAGTTTGTCCTGCTTATGACAGCATACATATATCATCTGCAAATTTGAGACCTTTTAGCTACTTATCAAATGTTCATTGTATTCCTGTTTTTTACCAAATCACCCAGTCCACGAATACAAGAAAGATTGTTTGAGATACCAGGCTTCCCTGGCTGACCACAGTTTGAACTGTAAATGGGTCTCTGTGGATTTTTCTAAACATTGCCTCTTCATAAAAATCTTGTATAATTCTTATAAATGTATCTGGTGTTTCATGATGCTTTAATATTTTTCCAAACTGCTGTTAGGTCTATACTTTCAAATGCCTTTTCAAATTCTGTAAAAATATTTTGAGAGATTCCATCTGGTCCTGCAGCTTTCCCATTTTATAGTAATTTGAGTGCTTGCATGATTTCTTGATTTGTTGGTGAATCAAAATTTATCTTTAGGTGTGCTTTTGCTGGTTCTATGTTAATATGGGATATTGGTGGAATTCTGTTCACTGTTTCTTTAAAGTATTTGTATTGTTTTCGGTGTTCGTTCTGAAAAGGATGTTTGTGACTAGGGCTGCCCTTTTGAGGTGAGATAGGGTCTTGGTAAGTTATGGATCCCTGACCCTGACACAAGAAGTCAGATAAAAAAAAACTTGCCCAGAGGATCAAGACTGATAGTAAAAGCTTCTTCTCTTATGTTAGAGAAATAAACAAAGAACGAAAGACAAAGTAGGCCCTCTCACAGACAGTACAGGGAAAATAATAAGTGAGAATAGGGAGGCAGCTAATCTACTCAATCAGTACTTTGGCACAGTCTACACAAAAGAGGACTGCTCCAAGATCCCAGAGCCTATAGATATTTTTCAAAGAGACATGGATACAGCGGGATTAAGATCAATCTGTATTACAGAGGAAATTGTTTTTAAAAAATTGGAGGGATTGAAAGTGGATAAATGTCCAGGTCAAGATGGTATTCATCCAAAATTGCTGTTTGAAATTAGAGACCAACTAGCAAAACCATTGGCTATATTATGTTCTCAATCACTTGCAAAAGGTACTGGAAAGATGCAGGAGTGATCCCCTTATTCAAAAAGGACAAAAAATCAGATCCAGCGAATTATAGACTGGTGAGTTTAACGAGCATAGTCTGTAAATTGTTAGAGTCAATAATCAAAGATAACATTGTAATGCATTTAGACAAGTTTAATCTAATCAGAAATAGTCAGCATGGGTTTACTTGAGGGAGATCATGCATAAGAAATCTATTAGAATTCATGGAGGAGGTTACTAAAATAATAGATTAGGGGAGCCAGTGGACGTTATTTATATAGATTTTGCAAAGGCCTTTGAGAGTACCTCATAAAAGATTATTTTGAAAGTTAAAATCACATGAAATAGGCGGGGAAGTTGCCAAATGGATTGAAAATTGGTTAACGGGAAGAAGGCAGATGGTGGGCATAAATAAGGAGTACTCTGAGTGGTGTGAAGTGAAAAGTGGAGTGCCACAGGTCTCGGTTTTGGGACCAATTTTGTTCTTGATATATGTAAATGATTTGGACATTTCGGATTTAGATAAAATTCGAGAATGGTCTGTAAGCTGGCAAATGGAGTTTAATGTAGATAAATGTACAGTCATCCACATGGGTAGATCCAATATGGAACATAATTACAGAATGGGCGAGAACAATATTAGAAAGATAGATAAGGAAAGGGACCTAGGGATTATAATAGATCATACAGGTAGGGTGAGTGAGCAAGTTAAGGTAGCAGTGAAAAAGGCAAATGCAATGTTAGGTATGATAAAAAGAAATATTAAACATAGGAGCAAGGAAGTGATAGTCAAACTGTATAAAGCATTAGTTAGACCTAGATTGGAGTTTTGTGTACAGATGTGGAGTCCTTATCATAGAGGGGATATAAACATGCTGGAAAGAATACAAAAAAGAGCGACAAAGCTGATAGTGGGATTCCAGAATTACAGTTATGAGGAAAGACTCAGAAAAACCGGCCTACAGTGTCTAGAAGAGAGAAGAATTCATGGTGATTTTATACAGGTTTATAAGATGATCAGAGGAATGGATAAATTAGACTATAACAAGTTTTTTTTAAATACAGCCACCCACAATAACAAGAGGGCATAGCTACAAGTTGACTAAAGAGAGGTCCAGATTAAATATTAGGAAATATTTTTTCAGTCAGAGAGTGGTGAATGCTTGGAATGCATTGCCAGAGGAGGTAGTGGAGGCAGGGACAGTTAATTCATTTAAGAATAAATTGGATGTGCATAGCTTTTAGAGCAAGATGATGTAAATGAAACTGGTTGTATACAGACTCTGCAGGGTCTTCTAAACCAGTATAAAGACGTTAAGTTAAGTTATGTAAGTCACTGGCTACTGTCAGCTCTTTCACCGATGCATTTTTGGCCCCCTTTAAAGTTTTCCATCCATCTACCTCGCTGTTTCTCTTTGCTGCGGATGTTCAGTCCTTGTTTCTCGGATCGGGTATCTCAGGCTGATGACTGCTTTTCTCAAATATGATGATGATTATGATTTAATCCCTTTAGCCGTGAGCTGGTAGCTGTTGACAGTCCAATGCCTTCCAGACCAAAGCACACATCAGTTCTTGTTCTGATGTGTAGAGTGTGTATGGTGAGGTGCGATAGGAGCACATAGTTTTTTTCAGGTTGGTTAGCCCTAGGCGCAGGGTCAGGAGGTGCTCAACTGATTCCTTGTGGTGGTGACAGAATCTGCAATTTGGTTAACAAAGTGGGTCTGAATAGAATATTCAGAGGTTTTCTTTAAATATATTCAATAATCTAAATTAGACCACTACTTTCCTTCAATATATTCAAGTTAACTTATGAAAGTGTATGAAGAACAGAGAACTCACAAGGTGGGGACTGCGTGGGCTAGTGGTTGAGTGACACGGCTCCCAACCCGAGAAGTATTTGGAACACCAGCAACAACTATACTATGTGTTTGTTGACTTTAAACAGACGTTTGATAAAGTCTGGCATGATGCTCTATGGGCAAGAATGAAGATATATAACATCAACAGCAACATTGTGAGAGTTATCAAGAATCTATATGATAAGGTAACAAGCGCAGTCTTTGTGGATGGAAAAATGGGTGACTGGTTCTGTACATCCGTTGGCGTAAGACAAGGATGTATACTCTCCCTGACATTCTTCAATACATTCCTAGAAAGAATTATGAGTGATGCTCTTGAAGATCAACACTAGATACAAAACAAAAAAGAAGCATTTCAGAATAACTAAAGTCCCAAGAATACAATCTAAAATAGAAACTGCTGGAGTACTACCATGTGTTAAAAAAAAAAATCTAGGTAAAGACTTTCGACTCAATGTCATTAAAAACAACGTGTACCTGTCATTGTGAAATTGTTTATATTCACTGGTGAATCAAAAAATCCAGAATCATATATGTAACTATTTTCTGGAAACTTCCTCTCGTCTATAGCACTGTCTTTGCCATCAGGATCGAATATCATGAAATCTGAGTAAGTACCACCAATTCGAATGTCAGAAGGGGAAAGAGCAGCAGCTAAATTTAAGAATTTTGTAGATCTGCAAAAAACAAAACAAGAAACAATACAGATTTAAATAATGCATAAATGACAAAATGTTAAGTTTAATCATTGCAAAGAAGAATACAATGACAAACATACATTTATAAAAAGAGTTGAATGGTTATAAAGAATAACATAATATTTTGAATTATAATCTTTAGTTCTTATTTTAAAAAAAACATCTGTTACAATGTTCATGTGTTCTCTTAAAGCGGTGATTTTGTAGTATTGTTGTACATCATGAGGTTGCCAATCTACGTAGAAACCTGTTATTTATTTAACTCAGTTGTCTATGACATGTAGATTTGGCGTGTTTGTGCTTGACAAGAAGCTGTAAATGTTTTTATCGATTGATTCTTTCTTCATCCTCAGATCAAGGTTCTGGTTTCTCTTACAAAAGACACCGTTGTTTATAAGGCTGTTTTATATTATTGACTGATTAATTGTCAGATAAAGTGGCCCTATTTTTTTTCCCTGCTCCAATGAGGAACAATACCCTGGCTGTCTCATCATGTAAAAAAAATTGATACATAATCAGTCTCTACAGGAGTAATAAATGATTTGATGAGACTTCCTGGAAATATGAGAAATCAGTGATTATCTCATGCTTGAATAGAATGGAAAAGGATATATGATGATGATGAATGTGTGCCTATATAATCCTGAATTGTTAGTGATGCAAAACATATATAGGGCGTTTTACTTTCTAAATGGTGAAGTGGAGGCTATAAAAACAGTAGTTGGGATTTTGCACAAACAGTTTGACTTGAACGAATTGAAGCCAATATACACTGTGATTTTTAGTGACCCCAAGCCGGTTCTGAAGGCCACCCCATTTACAACAAAAAGGAGATATATTTGGTTGGGAGGACGATTAACAACATTATCACTGCCCACTAGATTAATGTCACCTTGCAATGGATCATTGTCTTCTTCGTACGCTGTCAGATGTCAACTTGAATTTGTTCGAAGAAAGCAGCTGTCATCCTGAGGATGTCGACACTGCCATAGAGCTTGTCTAGTGTTGGCCACATGTGCTTTCTCTGGTCCTCGTATGTCGGGCAATTTTGCAGCAGATGTTCAGCAGTCATTTTCCATGTACCACAGGTGCATTCGTCAGTGCCACCTATCTTAAGTTTATTGAATAGATGGTACCTCAGTCTGTTGTGGCCTGTGCGGAGTCTGAACACCACAACCTGCTCTCTTCTGTTCAACTGGTAGTAGGCATCATTTTTTGTGTAGCCAGTATGTTCTGTTTCCCATTTGGCCATGTATCTGGCCCTAATAAACCTTTTGGACTCTTCGTAGGTCACACTAGAATCTGGTTGTGGTAGTCTTGCACCTTCTTTTGCCAGTCTTCTTGCCTCCTTGTTGCCTTAGATGTTACAGTGGGATGGAACCCACTGTACCACTACTCTTTTTGGTGCGGACTGCTGGCATAGTTGACAGAGTACTGCTCTTAAATCATTAAGTTCAGTTTTTTCTGGCTTTTTAGTGCTGTAACCACGGCCAGGGCATTTGTAAACAGGACTATCTGGTTTTCATTGATTTCGCCTGTCAGTATTGCTTTTACTGCAGCCTTCAGTTCCTCTGCCTCCACTCTGAAATTGCTTTAGAATTTTCCAGTTGCCACTGACAGTGTTATTTTTCTACCATTTGTTAGGCTCAGGAATACCCCTCCCCCTCCATTCAATGGATCATTGGACATAGTGGACTACCAGGAAACGAGATGACTCACAGACTGGCAAAAAAAAAAAGCCTCAAAACAACAATTGGATAGACCCTGAAATAACCACACAGTAAAATGAATTATTAAGAATTATACCAGGGAAATCTGGACGAACATGTGGGCGAGGGGAACGACAGGTCGCAGTGTGTTTAGCAAAATTTTGCAGCCAGAAAGTAATAATGACATAAACAAACTACATAGAAGAGATCAAAGTCTCATCTTTCACTTTCAAACAGGACACACCAGAGTCAATAACCACTTAAACTGTATAAATCCTTAGCACCTGCCCTTGTGCAGACATTGCTCTCACTCAGATGAAACAGTTAAATACCTACTCATTGAGTGTAAGGCGCTTAATGGCAAGAGGAAGACTTTTCTAAGCACTACCCACAATTGCCTACACACTGTACTGAGCAGTGAAACAACTGATGAAGACCAGCATCTGTATAAGAATGGCATTCGACTGCCAAGAGCAGGCTTGCGCAGCAGCTATGAGATAACAATAACAACTTTCTAAATGCAATGCACAATTATGATGCATCTCCTGAAAAAATGTAGCTTCTATTAACTTGTCACTACCAAGAAAATCACATAACAAGAAAAACTACAATTAGAATGGGATTTAAATATTCATTCGCACTTGTTAGTGCAGAGAACATTATTGCAGAGGAGCAAGCAGGGTTCAGACAGGGAAGAAGCACTACAGAACAGATATTTAATTTAAGGCTGCTAAGCAAGAAATATCTACAACAGCAGCAAACACTGTATCATGTGTTTGTGGATTTGAAGAAGGCGTTTGATAGGGTATGGCATAAAGCGCTTTGGGCAACCATGAGGATGTATAATATCAATGGAAATATTATAACGGTCCTTGAACACCTGTATAACAAGGCGTCTAGTGCAGTTCTTGTGAATGGGAGGCGAGGAGACTGGTTTCGCACATCAGTTGGTGTGAGACAGGGGTGTACACTCTCTCCAACTCTTTTCAATATATTCCTGGAAGGAATTATGAGTGAGGTACTTGGAGGTCACGTTGGTACTGTCAAGATAGGGGGCTGAACGATTACCAACCTTCGTTTTGCAGATGATATCGACGGGTTGGCGGGTTCAGAAGCAGGAATGGGCCAGAAGGCTCGATGAAACAGCTCTTGACTATGGTATGGAGATAAACGCTGGAAACACAAAATTAATGACCAACAACGCTACGGGCTTCAACAGCAAGATAAAAGCTAACGGTCAGGAACTCGAAGTGGTTGACCAATTTAAATATCTTGGGTCGATTGTCAGTGATGAAGGATCAAAATGTGAAGTGTTGGCCAGAATAGCACAGACAATAGCAGCGCTTGCACGGCTTATCAAAATCTGGCAAGATAAACGGTTAGCACTACGCACGAAAATCAGATTAATGCGTACACTGGTCCTGTCAATATTCCTCTATGCGTGTGAGACATGGACAGTTACAGCTGACCTTCAATGAAGGATACTGGCCTTGGAGATGAGATGTTTCCGAAAACTTTTAAACGTCACGTACAAAGATCGAGTTACAAACAAGGAAATACGAGATAGAATTACAACAGCAATAGGGCCTTTCGAAGATTTCTTGGCAACTGTCAAAAGAAGGAAACTCACTTGGTACGGTCATATATCGAGATCAAATGGTATTGCAAACACAATCCTCCACGGGAAGGTGCATGGCAGACGACGAAGAGGCCGGCCCAAAAAGAGATGGGAGGACAACATAAAAGAATGGACCAGTCTCCGACCAGAAGAGTCACAGACAGCGGCATCTGACAGAGAGGGATGGCGTGGAGTTGTGAGGATGTCTTCATGTGTGCCCAAACGACCTCACCGGTTACGGGATGACCTGACCTGACCTGGAAATTTATCAGCCAAGAGAAAGTACAGATCACATATGTCAGAAATGGTTGCAAATTTATTTTAAATGCTTTCTTCAAAGTGATGGAATGTTATAAAACCTGATCAACACAGTATGATTTGAGCATAATTTTTTTTCAGAAACTAATTTTAAAATTCATTCTCTTCAAATTTTACTGTTCCATCAAATTATCAGATTTGAAAATATTTCAGACAAAGTGTAAAACCTTAGAATTACCTTACTTGTGATTTTAATAGCTAAAATGATCAAAGACGTATATTTTATGAGTAAAAGATGAAGTTAGCAGATTCTGTTGTTGGGAATAACGTGTTTGAAACTCCATTGTACAAAGTCTCAGCTGGTTTGAGGTTAGAGGTTTTCTTCCTTGCCTTTCTTTATTGTAACAGTCATGTAGCCATTTACAAATGGGTTGACTGAAGTGTGAAATCTAGGTCAATGAATGGAAAGCACTCCACTTTTGGGGGGGGGGGTGGGGGGGGTCGCCGTATTTCTTTATTCTCTAAGGCTGTGTGCATTGCACTATGTTTTTTATATTGCGCCTGTCAGCCCAGTGGATCGGACTTCGGCATGTATTTTATGTAAGGGTCTGCTTCCTTCTGCATTTTCTAAGGGTTTGCTTCTCTAGGGTAACGGGACTTGTGGTGTGATGGGGAGCGAACCAAACACCTTTGGTGTGTGAGCCGTGTCACTTAACCACTAGCACACATTGTCCCCTAAAAGCACTAAATGAGTCTGAAATTATGGCGTGGCAAATAATTATGAACATACTTCAAACCTCATTTCAATATCCCAATGGCGCAAAGGTAAAATAAATAATTTATTCTGTTATGTCACATCAAATCTATTCAGTATAATTACCTAAAGTGAAACTCTTTCCATTTGACATTCAATTCGTAAGAGTCAATGGTAACACTCAGAAACCTTGTCTCACATTCATAGAGGCTTGATGTCAGGTTCACAAGTATTCTGTAGGATGCATCCTCAAAAGCTTTCTCAGGCACGACTTTGAAAACTTCAACGACGTACTGATTACTTGAGGCCAGAACATCGCTACAACAGGCCAACAATAAAACAACGGCCAAATTGATAAGGTTGACCACATTCGTATGTGTAGCCCTTTGCTGGAAGTTTTTTAGATGCATGATCTTTCAAGGTGACTTTTTAGTACATGATATTTAATTCCAAAGTAAATGGCAAAAATCTGAAATATATATAACAGAAAGCATTACCACACACTTGAATGAAATCAATATTAATGAGGACATGGATACACATATGTCAAAAACTGAAACAAAATAATTTACAATCACAAATTAAAGGTGCAAAAAGTTATGACAGCAAAGTAACATGCAGTTTCTTATTATTAGTGTCATAACACATAACTTAAACAAGCGCAATATCAATCTAAGTTTGAAATCTGGCCAATATGGATGGATCAGCTTTCAAAGTACCTACTTAGTTCAATTGAAATGACAACCAATTTTGACACCAGAGTTAAACGGTCTTCTAAGACTCCTAGCTGACTGCTAGCATCAGGGCCAGCGAACCATAGCTACCAAGACCCTTCTACACCTCCACGCAGTGATCCTGGATAACAGGCTGCAGCAGGGCAGACTGGCTAAGGAGAAGGGATCGAAGAGGGAATGCTAACCCGGTACTCAAAAAATGCTTGCTGAAGTCGGATGTGTTGGCCCGAAAGGTGCAAATATCGCAGCCAAGCTGTAAACTACGACACAACGCATTCCGTTCTCTGGACTACACTCTGCTACTTAAGCCCTTTCAGGGTTTGGTAGTGGGAGATTGAGAACGAACGAAGAAGAAGAATTAAATTGGATGGTAAAAGATCATTTTATTTTCATTGTATTATGATTCCTTGTCTATAAACAACACATTTACATTAACATTTTCAAATGCACACCTGAGACAAGTGTTTTCATATACAGCGTATTATATATCACTATATTATTACTATGTAGAATATTTTGGAGGTCCGCAGCAATAAAAGTTATTTAAACTTATTTTAATTAAAGGGGGCCTCGACACTAACGGAAATGTTACGAATTATGAAATGATGACATCGTTTTAGTAATTTTAGACATTAGCAAAATAACTTGAGCAGCGTGTCTATTATATACTTCCTTAACCTTAAGGCTATTCTTAACTTACTGGTTAAACAACTTTAACTGTGACAACAATAGACGTGTGTGTCGTATGACTGACACTCACACTGTGTCTTACTTCCTTAATCTTAACTTAGACACTTAGTATAAACTTAAGAAGACTAAAAGATATAGAATCTACTTACAATATTTAATAGTTACGATACATTATAATATATTATAACACAATTTGACAATACCTTAACACTACAAAAAGTGCAATCATAATAATCTACATAATATTTTTATTAATATACTACACGCAAACTTGAAACAAACTGAAACTGTCTTAGTGAAAGTTATTAGTTAGTATAGAAGTAGTCTTTGAGTCTTTTAGTTTTAAACACAATAACTTTAGCAACTATTTAAATCCTTTTTATCTTTTCCTATTTAGACTCCGATACATGGTGCAAATACTCACCACCGCAAAATGCGTATTGTAACTTAATTAGACAATGACTAAATATACTTGTGATCAGAAATGTTAGATTCTGTTTTGATTTTTCTGTCAACTTGTTGGCTATCCACCACTTTCAATATCACGTGACCTGTTTCACACAAAAGGATGTTCCGTACTAATTCCCTGCTTTCAAGGCTATCCGTTTCTGCGTGAACTTAATAACTTATTTCGTTGTTTTCATGTTTATTGCCATTTTCCCCATTGTATTTTTAGTTTGTAAATATATTATTAACATAATGAGTAGACTAATGCAATCGCTGTAGTATATGCTTTCTGGTTTTTCTCTGTCTTGCATATTGCGCACTTAACAAGGCAAACGTATGACTCCATCATCTGATTGTCGATTATATTCGTTATGTTCCAAACTCTGAAGCTAAGCTGTCATGTATCATCGCTCTTGTCGTCCCCTTTCCCAATTATTTTTAGTTGATGTCATTCATTAGCTTTTCCTGTTTCGTCAGGTGATAGTAAGTTGTGCTTTGAAAAAAAAAAAGATGCAACTACACGGAACTATCGTAGCACCAATACGAGCAGAGAAGCGTCTTCCAAGGTGTATGCAAGGAAAATCAGGACCTTTGCGGCATCGCATGTTGTGGCGTGCGTTCTCAAAGGCAATCAGTATCTTTTATGTCTGTATTCTACACGATCCATGGAGTCCTGTTCCCATGATTGCAAATCGATGCTCGCATAATTCACATGCTCGTCGCTGTTTGGTAAATAATTTATATATAGCCTGTATATAAATGAAAAGTTGATATAATAAAAAAGCCACATTTTAAGTCTTCCATCACATGCAGAGAAAAAGAAACAATGAAATATGAGAGATTATGTCTACGTTTCAAACTGTCAAACAAACATAATACAATTGTTGCAAACGTTATAAAGTAAATACATATTTGACCAACTTATGTAAAATTCTATATGCAAATAATCAATGTACAGTGAGAACAAACACAGAATATGCGTACTATCTCTTTTACTGTTTATCGCATATATACATATATATATATATATATATATATATATATATATATATATATATATATATATATATATATATAAGCAATATGTAAAAAAAAGCCAACATTAGTGAGGGAAACAACCGCAGTGAACACTTAAATAAACTTCTCTTTGACGAGGACCAAGCACAAATAGCAACCTCAGAAAATCAACTGCAGTCTTAATGAGGTCTGTACGGATACAGTATGAAAATTGACATAGAAAAAAACCGAAGTTATGACAATTGCAAGAATTGAAATAGAAACAACAATATTAATACAAAACAAGTAAAACAGGTAAACAATTTCACTTACATGGGTAATATAATCTCAACAGATGGAAAATGCGACACTAAAATCCAAAACAGTTGTAATAAAGCATGTCAAATCTTTGAGCAGATGTCCCCGATATTACTATGTAAGCAAGTGCCAAAAGATACAAAAAGAACGCAATACAACACCATTTTCCTACCCACATTGTGCTATTAGTGACAGAATTCGAAATCAACAAACAAAGGTAAAAGGATCATCGCAACAACAGAAATAAAATGCCTGCGACGAAAGCTTGGAGTAATAAGAAACGAAGATAGTAGGAAACAATTATGTGAACAACAGCAGTGCAAGACTTTATCAAAGAACAACAAACCGAATAGATTCGGCCACGTGGCACGACAAACACTATATAGTATCCCTCAGACAGCAATGGTACACATATACAATGGATACAGAGCCAAGGACAGATCACGCAAAACATGGATAGCAGAAATAACAGAAGCAGTAACGCGCCTCATGTACATAGCACACACTATAGTTTGGTCAAGAAACATCTTCATAATCTGCCACTAAAAGGCATAAGCAGGACAACAAGCAAAAAAGAAAACATGGGAAAAAAAAGATAATAGCACAACTATTGAGTTACAAAAAAACTAACAATATATAAAAATGTTACACAAAAAAGCATGCTAGAATAACAAACATTGACAATACATTAAACACAATTGAACAAACTTGCCTTTTTGCATCTACAACAAAAACAACACAACTTTAAATAGGTACTGTTTACTTTTCAGAAGTGACTGATGCTTTGATGTAACCTCAACATACTTACGCCGCCAAGAGCGGAGACTCCAGCTATCAGATCAATCCGAACAGAGCCTACATGATGTGGTGCTCTTTGAACAACTCTGTAGTCAAAGTTGAACTCCTGGGCATCACATTTCAGGGAAATTGACAGGCTGAAATGCCGTGTGCCGTTTGATTGCAGTCTCTCATACAATTGCCATGTTGACCAGACTGTACAAAGATGTAAGCGAGGGCCAAGAGCACTCAAGACTGCGGTTGCTGTTAATTTGGTACATCGCCTTCTGTTCATCTTATTTCGTTAGGTTGTGTTGTGGGTAATCAATTACGGACTGGACATCATCTTACTTTCGAGAGCACAATGTATAAGTTGGAACGCATTCAGAATGAAGGTATGCAACTGGTTCTGGGTTGCACTAGAGGTACCCCGTTTGGGAAGATGCGGTACATGCTGACATTGTTATCGGTGACATCCAGACATAAATTGGCACACGAAAAAGCATATATGTGCGTCACCACAGACACGCGACACCCTCTTTATAGTAATATCTTAGACATCAAAGGGATTAAGAATCAAGAGAGGGGCGTCATGGATGGCACAGGCAAAGAAAATAACTCAAGTCCCCGCAACTGAGGCGATAGCCAAGGGGAAAGAATGGGTCCAAACTGGTGATAGAATGACAAAGTACCAGAGTCATCATAGTCTTAGGCAAGGAATGTAGAGATAATTAGGCAACGGAGAGCAGAGCTCGATCTGATTCAGCTGATAACTGAGAACACACATGCTAGTGCAGCGCAGCGGGACACCAGACTGGGGCTACTCAGATAGAGAGAACAGGTCGTTGCTTAGCGTAGTGGGATATCAGGCTGGAGCTTTTCGGCTAGAGTGAGAGAACAGGTCGTTGCTTAGCGTAGTGGGACATCAGGCTGGGGCTTTTCGGCTAGAGTGAGAGGACAGGTCTTTGCTTGGTGCAGTGGGACATCAGGCTGGGGCTTTTCAGCAAGAGTGAGAGGACAGGTCGTTTGAAATCGATCAATGACCGTCTGTTGGACGACGACACTGCTATAGATGAATCAGCAATACACTGACTGCAAAGTTTCAACATCACAGGAGGTTCGAGTGGAGTGAGACACATACAAGAACGGAACTGGAGATTGTACAATCAGCGAGTTACAACATTCAGGTCATGCGCCATTTGCTTAGAGAGACTGAATACCTATAGGTATGCATGGAGTGCAGTAACGTCGATTCTTGAAAACAGAAACAAAAACGCCCCAATATTTATGTTCTCTGCTGTACTTGTGATGTCAGATTTCCTTTTCTCTGAAACTTAGGATTGCCACCAGCCTACTGAAACTACCCCACCCAATATATCTTGAAAACTCTAGCTAATTCATGATTTTGAAGTTCAAATTCATGACTAGCATTTCCACATTAGTTTAAAATAGTTCCGTTTATCTCAGATACTTTTTGCTGTTGTCCAATGAAATTTATTACCGACAATATTATTGTTATTGTTTGATTATATTGATAATGAGGTGATGAATGCAACATATTTTTCTAATTGTTCCACACACCCTCCTCTCAGCCTCACACATTCATGAACTCTCATATATTCATACACACTCTCATACATTCATACACACTCTCATACATTCATACAGACACTCATACACACATTCATACACACCTTCAAACACACACTCATATACACACTCATACACACACTGATACAACACACTCACACACACAATGATACACACACTCAAACACACAATGATAGACACTCATACACACACACTGATACACACACTCATACGCATACTCATACACACACTGGTGCACCCACTCATACACAGACTCATACACACATTCAAACACATACTGATACACACATTCAAACACACTCAAACACACACTGATAGACAATGATAGACACTCATACACACACATATACACACACTTAAACACACACTGATATACAGTCATAGACACACTGATCCACACACTCAAACACATAATGATAGACACTCATATAAACACACTGATACACACACTCGTACGCATACTCATATACACACTGGTACATCCACTCATACACACACTCATACACACACTAATACACCCACCGATACACACATTCAAACACACACTGATACACACATTCAAACACACACTAATAGTCAATGATAGACACTCATACACACTCTTATACACACACTAAAACACACAATGATAGACACACTCAAACACACACTAATAGACACTCATACACACACTGATACACACACTCATACGCATACTCATACACACACTGGTCCACCCACTCATACACAGACTCATACACACATTCAAACACACACTCATACACACTGATACACACATTCAAAGACACACTGATACACACACTGATACACACACTGATACACACTGATATACACACTCATACACACACTCATACACACTGATACACATACTCAAACACACAATGATAAATACTCATACACACATTGATACACACACTCACACACATACTCATACACACACTGCTACACCCACTCATACACACACTGGTACACCCACTCATACACACACTTATACACACACGGATAGACACTCAAATACACACTCATACACACACTCATACATACACTGAAAGACACTCATACACACACTCATACACACACACTCATACACACTGACACACACATTCATACACACTCATATAGACACTCAAATACACACTAATACACACACTCATACACACACTCATACATACACTGAACGACACTCAGACACACACTCATACACACACACTCATACACACTGACACACACACTCATACACACTGACACACACCATCATACACACCATCATACACACTGACACACACACTCATACACACACTGATACACTTGATCAGGTGGCCCTAGTTGTATCTTCGGGATCGATAACAACATGTAGACGCATTGTACACACTGGCTCTGTTTTGTACTTAAAACTCTCCTAGAAGTACTTGGATACAGCAACCAACACATACACATATACACACACCAACTCCATACAAACACACTGTGCCGTAAATAAACATTTGCGCACCTGTATACACAAACACACCAACATAATCTCTTTCTCTCTTTATCTCTCTCTCTCTCTCTCTCTCTCTCTCTCACACACACACACACACACACACATACACACACAGGCTCATCAACACAATCTTATACACACATTTATCTAGTTGTACTAACACACGCACCTGTATCCACAAACGGGCATAAACAAAAGCATATAAACACGTATAAAGGCGTGTGTACATATACAGTTGCATATGTTAATCACTCACAAATCACATTCGCATTACATATCATACAGGGCAGGTGCACCACTAGAGAAGGAAGCCAACATCATTTTGTGTGCAGCTCATATATACACGAGATACAAAACACACTCTCATATAAATACTCGCAATCTCAAATTCATATACACACAACCACATATATTATCTTATAGACACACACTTTCACATTGGATATATATACTTGTATATGTATAATACAATACAATAAAATACAATACAATACAATACAATACAATACAATACAATGCAATACAATACAATACCATACAATACAATGCAATACAATACAATTCAATACAATACAATACAATACAATTCAATACAATACAATACAATATAATACAATAAAATTCAAAGCAATGCAATACAATACAATACAATACAATACCATACCATACAATACAATACAATACAATGCAATACAATATAAAATCCTGGACTTCAGTCCAGTAAGCAGCCAACAATGCCATGTATGCAGTCCGATCCCTCACCGTGTCGTACCATTTCAGACCATCTCGCCATCGTATGGTGGTCGCCGCGTGGTCGTATTTATTCATATGACACGAATACGTTGTTCTGAGTGTCCATCTGTTATCTGGCATGCGCACCACATGGCCAGCCTAGTGGTATTTACGAGACAACGCAGCCTCCAGGATGTCTCGAACTTGTCTGTGTTCTCTGATTTCAGCATTGTGGGTTCGATCTCTGATCGATATCTCGAGTACATGTCTTTCAATCGCTCGCTGGGTAACTCAGAGTTTCTCTGCATCTGTGTTGTGTAAATTCCACATTTCCCATTCATAGATTATGGCTGGATATGACCGCAGAATTGAAACGGTGCGCCTTTAGCATGTTGTCTTTCATCTGCAGGAGTATGGGCTTTATGGCATAACACTCAAGTGTTGTTAGATTCTGTGAATGGGATCTGCTACTTTATCCTGTAGAGACAACTATGGACACGTCAACTAAAAGGATAACTACTGCATAACCACCAAAGGAAGAATAAAGTGTCCCTGTCAAATAAGCAGATGATACAATGCAGATATGCCATTAATAATGGACAAACACATTGTCTTGTAGAGATTTATCCCTGTCCGTTTAGCAACACGTCCATAACACATCGCTCAAACGGCGAGTGATGTTTTCGAGAGGTAGGGCACTCGCCTCTCAAAGCTATGAACGGAAAAGGCGGGCGATCAAATCCCACAAATTTCAAGCGACTCTGGGTCTAAAGGGTAGTAGGAACAACGTACTTGCATCCTGAGTCACTTCTAGTCCTCTTGACGTATGCCTTGCAACTTCTGGTCTAAGTTAGCTCAGGACTAGAGAGTGAGGTTGATGACCAGCGCAGTTTCTTCTTGACCATAATAAAAATACAGTGCACATTACATCATCAAGGCGAAACATTCAGATGATATCGGTGAATCTGATTTATTTTGCACACGACTTTTGTTAGTGTAAACTACAGTGAAACACACACACATCTTCTGTATTAATGTACATATAAGCTAACCTTGATCTGATTGTGGCTTCGACGTATAAGTTTAACCCAATCATTACTGGAGCATATTCGGTTGATACCCGGTTCAAACTCATGTTAACAAGCCCTGAAAAGAGATTTGCAATTAGCAAGATGTAGTCCGGAAAACAAAATGCGTTGTGTCGTAATTTACAGAATGACTGTGATGTTTGCACCTTTCGGTCGGCACATCCAACTCCAGCATGACATTTTTAGGTATGGATTAGCTTTCCCTCTTCGATCCTTTCTCCTTAGCTAGTCTGTCATGTTACAGCTGTTATACAGGGTCACAACATGAAGAAGGAAAAAGGTCTTGACAGCTCTGGGTCGCTGACCTTTACGCTAGCAGTCAGCTGTGAGTCGTTGATCGCTACAGCTCATGCACTGTTCAGCATCTTGAGCCACCAAAGTTGAGTTTATTAAAAAACATTTTTTTACTTCCTGAAAATGTCTTCTCATTGTGTAGTATCTTTCATTGGTTGAAGAGCAAGCCATTCTTCCATAACATTGAATTTAGTATCGACTCCGCGGACAAATATAGTCAACTGAGCGGTTTCGGAGGCGTCTATGCTCTCATTTTGAGCTATAGAAGACACTTCACATTATAAAGCAAGTTCTTCGAGGTTTACATTTTATGTCATCAGTCATTCTATCTCGTCACAGTTGAATGAAACATTTATATGTTCAATATTTTTTTCTAATGTAAGGACACACGACTTTAATGACAGTATAAATACGTTATTTGTCCCGGCATTTTTACAATGACACCAACGCTTGCTCTAACAATATTATCACCTTCATTTTTTAATCTATTGAGCAGATATACTCTGTTTCCAATTTTGTATCTTATGTTTTCTCAGTTGACCTTTGCAATCGCTGTATTTCTCGTGCCTGGTATTGTAATGCTTCTTTATATTGTATACTTTCATAATATAAAGAGTTTAAAATACAAAAAAACATGGTTTTCATACTGCTTGACAAGAAAATAATAATCAGCTCACTTATCTGGAAATACACGACAGTCACTGACCTCTTTTGTTTTCTTCAATGACGTCACCTTAATTTAGAACGATGAAACAATAACAGAAATAAAACTAATATAACAAATTATTTGCCACAAGAAATCAAGATAGTTAAATATAATAAACTCGCATATTACAATTTTATAAGACGCCCAATTCAATACTGGCAGTTAGGGGCAACGGTGTTGTTTGCGTGCACTCAACAATTTTCGTTTAACGATTTTGATTGGCCATTTTCTGCTGGGTCATTTTCACATCAAACATAAGTTTACATTCCACAGACATCGAAAGCGAGGTCAACATGGACAAATTCAAATGAACTTCCTATTATGTATTTGTTATACATTTAATTCCATAATTTTATTAATAGATTGTTGTTGTTTTATTTTTATTTTTCATTAAAGTCCATGGCGGGTAGTTTCAAAGAAATATGGAAAAGTCCTAGACAGGGGGACCGGTGCCGGGCGGAGGTCGTACGTTGCCCAAGCCTCTTATATATAGATACACTCACATATACACTTTTTACAATACACATACACTCACATATCTACTTTTATACACATACACTCATACAGACACACATATTTATTTATATATTTATATGTATACACATACACTAAAACACTCGCATTTGTTTATATGTATATATTTATATGTATATATACACACACACAAACACACACACACACATATATATATATATATATATATATATATATATATATATATATATATATATATATATTATATAAATATGTATATACATACACTCCCGTTCACACGTACGTACATATACACATTTACAAACACACACCCCACCCACACACACACACACATATAATATCACTAACACATACACTCATACATACCCACTAACTTTAACGCATATTCTATGCAGTAAAATAAACAATAAACAGACTGCTTGGCACATATATCTATTACATGAATTTGACAAAACTAGAAATAATAATAAAAATACTGCACTTCATTTTGTAAACTGAACATCGTAAGTATTAAGCACGCTCAGCTCATTTTGTGTGTCCATTATAAATAACAATAGACACATACACACACACACCGAGTGACACACACACATATAGACACTGTAAAAGATTACATCTTCGAACGACGTCTAACGACACGGTGTTGTTGTTATTATTGTTGCTTTATTATTTTGTGCGCCATGAAAAGGACGTTAAGTGGCTGGTTGCTGTAGCTTTCCCAGCACGCTCGGGATGTATGGACAGATACAGCGACCCGCAACTTTGCGTTATTATGAGAGAGTACAAAAGAGTAAACCTACTCATTGTGGGCATTCAGCAACAAAAAAAAACAACAACAACAATAACAACAATAACAATAACAACAACAACAACACGTTGTACTTTAGCCAGGAGGCCCAAGGTTTATCATCTCAAGAACACTTTGGGATGTAAGAAGAGTACTGTAACCAGGAATAACATAAGTTGGTTCGGTCATCTCATGAGAATGCACCCTCATCAACCTCTACCGATGGCTAACAGCGCTGGTAGATCTGGCTACATCACAAGGGCGCGGCCCCGAAGCAGGCAGATAGATGACATTACAGTGATTGTGCAGCAACACGGGCTCCCGTTGACCAACGCAACGCACTTGGCCCAGGACAGACGACTTAGCTCCCCACGTTAAGTTAAAGGTAAAAGTGGAAATAAAACGAATTACACAATGGATATCTTCGCTGGTATAATTAAACCCAATTAGCAGCTGCCTGAACTCGAAAGCAAGCGTTCATGTATGGGTCGATGAACAATATGCGAATGGGAGGCGAGCACTCGGAGAACTTTCTTACCTTTCCATCCACTTCTGCCGGTATAAGTAGTGGAGAGTTTAATTCGCCTTTTTTTATGTCAAGTGTATCTCATAGGTTGTTATAATCTCGTGTTATTGAAGTATTTGCAGAATTACAAAGGCGAGCTCTGCGTTTGAGATGCTTGCAAGCAAACGTCTGGATCAGTTAGGGTAACATTGTCGCCACCAAGGTAAAAGTGAATCTTGCTGTAATTTTAACCACTTTGTTGCATTCCTGCTAAACATTGTCGGTGTGTATAAGGCACTCCAGGCAGCTACATCGTTCTCTCTTGAACTGTTTGGATTAGCTACCCATGATCGTATAATACCCTGCATAACACTGAAATTCTTAGTAAGATTAACATTTCGAGGATTTATACGTTTCTGCAAAACGCCCTGTTGTTCGCATGACCCATTAGCGCAAAATTAACCAACTGTTTTACTCAGTGAGCTCAGAACAGACAGACGCGCAACTGGAGGGCAGAAGAAACAATTTAAAGACTTTGCATTGGCCTCCGAAAAGCGTTAACGTTGATGTTATGTCCTGGGAGTTGTTTGCGCAGAACCGTTTCACCTTGCGCACTAGCATTCCCAAATATGTTCAGATCTCAGACCGAAACTCCATCACTGCGGCTCACTGTGCCTCCGAACAACATAACGCACGACGACTCCACAGCCGCATCCTCACACGAGTACTACGATTGCGGCAAACACTGCAGTGCCAGGATTGGTCTTTATAACAATATTAGAACACATCTCGTAGCACTGGTCTGATCCTGTCGGCATCTTTGATTTCAATAGGAAACTTTTATTATTTGTATTGGGGAGGAAGACTAACGTCTGGTCAGGCAAAAAATGCGGATCAGAAATGTTAGTCAGGGTAAGGAAAAACATACTGGCCAAGACCCTCGCCTGGGCTTCCTAGTAGCCCTCCCTGAAAACGGGCTGTTTTGATGGCAGCTTGGCTAACGAGGTGAGGGATCGACGGGATCACCTAGTATTAAGCGACATGTAGATGAAGCCAAGCATAGCACAACTGTCTGCACGTCCCCGGAAAACCTTCATCAGCACGCTCGGGATGTGAGGAAAACTACTGCAACCCGCCACGTAACGTTCTTTTCAGGTGCACAAAAGAGTAAACCTACTCATTGTGGGCATTCGAAACAACAACTATTAGTATTTCCCTTTTCTCATCTATCAATCTGCTACGTCATGTAGCTTTATCTTCTGATATTGTAAGTGTGCAGGTGATCAGATTGCATTCTCAAAGGATAACTGAACCACCGCATCGTATGCCATGAAAAATACTCAGCCGAGGACATTTTGACATTTCAATCTAATTATCGGAATACGTAACCATAGATACGTCCAATTAGCAAAGCCTTTGATTACTGTTGTCAGGAGAAAAACGGGACAAAATGATAGTCTAGTGTATGTGCGACAACTTGAAAACAACTTGATTTGCGGAAAGCGAGCAAGAGAGAGAGAAGGAGAGAGAGAGAGAGAGAGAGAGAGAGAGAGAAAGAAAGAGATGGGGGAGTGTGCCTGCCAGAGAGAGAGAACGAAAAGAAGGAGAGATGGAAAATTAAAACACAGAAAACAGGAAGAGGAACAAGATGAGAGGCGTGCCAAGAAGAAAAATGACTGAATAGAGAGAGAAAGAAAGGGATAGACAAACACATAGAAATATTAAGCATGTTGGATGAAAACGCAATAAGACAAGAAGAAAAAGAAAATGAAGAAGTAGAAGAAAAAAGAAGAAGGAGAAGAAGAAGAAGAGCAATAACAGACAGAGAAGACAAATTAGGTGCGTAAGAGGAAGGCTAAAACGAAGAAATAAAATACAAATAAAGACAGAAGACAGTGATAAATTAAAGACACAGATAAGTAAGTGTGGTTGTGAGATGTTTGTCCATGTGTGTGTGTATGTGAGAGATATATGTTTATATGTGTTTGTGTCTGTGATATGTGTGTCTGTGTGTGTGTATCTGACTGGGAGATATATGTCTGTGTGTGTCTGTGTCTGTGATATGTATGTCTGTATGTGTGTGTGTGTGTGTGTGTGTTACTGGGAGATGTATGTATGTGTGTGTCTGTGATTTGTATGTCTCTGTGTGTGTGACTGTGAGATGTATGTGTGTGTGTGTGTGTGTTACTGTGAGATGTATGTCTGTGTGTGTCACTGTGAAATGTATGTCTATGTGTGTGTGTGTGTATGTGGAGCTGTGAGATGTATGTGTGTGTGTGTTTGTGTGTATGACTGTGAGATGTATGTCTATGTGTGTGTGTGACTGTGAGATGTATGTGTGTGTCTGACTGTGACGTGTATGTCTATGTGTGAGTGTGTGTGTGTAACTGTGAGATGTATGTGTGTGTGTTTGTGTGAGATGTATCTCATTGTGTCTGTGTGAGATGTGTGTCTTTGGCTCGAATACCCTACTATTTCTCGCTTTCGTTCGTTTCTTGATAGGCGAGCGCCTTTTCTATCAGCAATATTATATCCAATAAAGATGTCTTTGTCATTATCTAAACATCCTGTTAGACGCACTCGCTGAGATTTGCAACAATTTCACTGGTATGAAAAACGAAGTGTGTTCAAAAAGTATCCTCCCTTTTGGCAGGAAATATACAATTACTCAACGGGAGGTTTGAAACCCTAATCCGCTTCAAAGTACTCTCTTTGGGATTCCAAACACCTCCAAGCCACCCTGCCATTGTTGGAGCATTTCTGAAAGGCCTCTGTGGGAATGGAGTACAGCAGTTTGGTACACATTCCGCATAACTCTTATAGTGACTCTAAGTGGGTCCCATTCAGTTAAATTTTAATCTTGGGGAAAAAATCGCAAGGAGCTGATGTCAGAGAACAGGGAGCCGGTAGAACCAGAGGAATGTTGTGTTTGGCCAAGAAAGTCTGAATCAAATGCGAAGAATTGGAGGGTGCGTTGGTCATGATGGAGCTGCCAAGTTGCCATTGTCCCCAGGTTCGGTTGTTTGCGTGGAACAACATCACGAAGGCGACGGATGACCTCCAGGTAGTACCCTTTGGAAATGTTTTGACCGTGTGCTGCGTACTCGTGATGCCCAACCCCACGGTAGTAAAAGAAAACGGCCAACATTAGTGCTCACTGCACTCAACATAGAAAGGCTGACTGCCAGCGACTTACGCAATCTGCAAGAGGGAAAAATTACGCATGCGCATGTCGGTCCCCTATATATTCCTGCCGAAGGACAACGCATATGCTTCATTTATTTTAACGGAAGACATTAAAGTCGGATCCTTTTTGAACACACTTCGTATAACGAACTTCTGCCTACATCAAACTACATGTAAATGAGTAGTCAGCCTAGCCGATGACGGAGGAAACAACCGTAAGTTTAATAAAGGGTGACATACATAGAAGAATATATAATAATAATAGCCTCAGAAAATGCCAGTTTCAGCTTTTGTAGCCCATAGGGGCTAGATATACTCTGAGATCTTCAATAATATCTTCAACATTTATAAACAAAGAACGAATCTGCATAAACTGTCGATTTATTTATGTTCAGAGGCCTCATATCTGACATTTAACTGCTTGAAAAGAGTTTGAGAAATGAGTTTACTATCAAAATTCAGTGAATAATGTCGATGCATTAGGGAAATAAACAAGTCACCGAAGATATAAATCAACAGTGGCAACATATAGAAGTGGTTGTAAATGATGCAACATATAGAAGTGGTTGTAAATGATGCAACATATAGAAGTGGTTGTAAATGATGCAACATATAGAAGTGGTTGTAAATGATGCAACATATAGAAGTGGTTGTAAATGATGCAACATATAGAAGTGGTTGTAAATGATGCAACATATAGAAGTGGTTGTAAATGATGCAACATATAGAAGTGGTTGTAAATGATGCAACATATAGAAGTGGTTGTAAATGATGCAACATATAGAAGTGGTTGTAAATGATGCAACATATAGAAGTGGTTGTAAATGATGCAACATATAGAAGTGGTTGTAAATGATGCAACATATAGAAGTGGTTGTACATGATGCAACATATATCTTCTACTTCGTCTTCGTTCGTTCGCAAACTCCCTGAAACCAAGCTCTGAAAAGTGCATTGCAAGTAGCAGGATCTTGTCCGGAGAACAAAAATCGTTGTGTCGTAGTTTAAAGCTTGACTGCGATATTTGCACCTTTCGGTCCGACACACCCACTCCAGAAGTTATTTTTGTGTGCCGGGTTAGCCTTCCAACTTTGATCCCTTTTGTTTATTTAGTCTGCCCTGTTGCAACCTGTTATTTAGGATCACAGAGTAATGGATTGTAGAGCGGTCTTGGTGGCTCTGGTCCGATGACCCTGACGCTAGAAGTCAGCATTGGGTCGCTGACTGCAACAACATTTTGATCCCAGGCAGCAGAAATAACATTGGGTAAGAAGAAAGTAAAAAACAGAAAACTATTTGTAACAACTGAAATGTTATGCAAAACGGAGAGAGTCACAAATGGAAGAATAATAATACAGAGCACGAGCTGCTGGTGTGAAAGAGAGGACGAATCAGAAGTGTGTACAACGAAAGAGCTGCAGGAACCATCAATATCCACACCTTACACATCTATTGAGATTGTCTAAGCACCTATGCGCATGCCCGGAGTTACTTTTTATTTGCCCATCACCAGCGATGATAGTGAAATCGTCAGACGGGGTTTGTCTTGATAATGTAACGTGCTCTGCATTTCGATTATAGAGAAGATGAAACTGCGTTGGTCATCAACCTCACTCTCTGGTCCGGAGCTATCTTGGACCAGTAGCAAAACTTAAGTCAGGAGGACTGGATATAACTCAGGATGTAAACACTATGGTCCTACCTCCCGTGAGACCAGGGGTCACTTAAAACTTGTGGGATTAGATCGCTCCCCGTACTCGTTCATCTCTTTGGGAGGTGAGTGCATTACATCTCGACAACATCAATCACCGTGTGAGCGTTGTGCCATGGACATGTTGCTAACAGAACAGGACCCAATCTCTCCAAGGCGATGTGTTTGTCCATTACTATTGGCCTGTTTATAATATTTTCCAGTCAACCAAAACCGGCACTATCAGCAAACAGGTTGAAAGACGCCATACTTGTGAAGTTCAGCCATGTGCACTGGACTGTGGAAATACGACACGGTATAACCAAAATGGCAGAAGACCACGCCAGTATAATCGAAGAGTTGAACACCAGAACATGAACTAACTTACTAATCCAAATGGAAAACCACAACACATTTCGGAGGACAAATGTGTAAGTCGTGAATTATTGTGAATTCCAGCCAAATAGGTGGCTTGGCTGCATCTATAGTGGACAAAAACAAGACCGTGGCCGGTTAGGGGCAATCTTGATGCGGAGTGCAGTGATGTCGATTGTTAAAAACAAAATAGAGCAAAACAGAAGAGTATCAAGAGTAAATTAAACCGATAATGTAATATGGTACGAGAAAAAAGATAGAAAGTCCTATGCAAAAAAAAATGGAAAGTCTTGAAAGAATATGGAAATTAAAACTGGCACAAATTAAAGTAAAAAGTCCTTTAAAAATAAGAGCATACAATCACGGATGATTAATGATAAGAATGGCAAACCAATAACTGACCCAAATATAACAAAGAGAGACGGAGAAAATATGTTATGGAACTGTATAAGGATGGGGGCTTGCATCAAGCTAACAAAACCTAAAGTGACATGTCGCTGACAGAGAGATTTCCTGTAAACAGATACATTTAATTAGGCCTTTAATTTTTATATATAACGTCTTTATACTGGTTTAGAAGACTCTGCAAAGTCTGAAAACAACCAGTTTCTTTTACATCCACATGATCTAAAATTACCTATGCGCATCCAATCTATTCTTGAATGCATTAATTTACCCTGCTTCCACTATTTCTTGTGGTAATCCATTCCAAGCATTCGGTCATATATATTTTGCTGAACCTTATACAAGTCGTCAGTTATAAGTCACCGTTGATTTCAGCTCATTCACTGCTTCATATACGGTATCCTTGTCTTCTTATATTGTTTCCTTTATCAAGTTCTTCATTCACATCTGTATCAATGTATCTTCTCTAAACGTTTTTATTTACCTCACTGTAAGTTAGACCAAAAAGGCGATGTCTCCAAGATGTCAAGGAATGTTTGGGCACGACTTTGAAGCAGGGTGGAAATTTGGCAAGAGATCGAGTTTTTTACAGGGTTAGAGGCGCGAGAGTGGCCGCCCCAGATCTAAATGGCTCCGCCAAATTGTAGTCTCTCCTTCAGCACTGTACGAAGTTTGGCTACAAGTCTCACCAGCTGGACATAGTAGTGGTCGACCGACGCACGGGCTCTCGATGTATAGACGAACTTTTCGGTAGCTTATTCCTTCTTTTCAGATCCATCTTGAATACAAATGTCACTGCATTTTCTTTTTCCGTTGCCTCCTTTATTCATAGCCACCATCTTCTTCGTTTATGTCTTTAAATTCTCCGTTAGTTCTTGACTATTAAGGCATTTCAGTATGTATAATTATTCTACTTTATTCATCTTTCTCGCATGCCCTCGTCGCTTCTAATATTTCTTGTCATTTTACACACTTGTATGTTTTTGATTTAGTCCGGTATCAAGATGCTGAGCAGTGCATAAGCTGCTGCGATCAGCGACGTAAAGCTGACTGGGCTAGAGAACCAGAGCCAACACTCGCTTCTCCAACTCCACGCGATGATCTAGATGAATAGGCTGCAACAGCGCACACTGGCTAAGGAGAAGTGATTAAAGAAGGGAGGTTAACCCAGTACCCACAATGCCGGCTGAAGTCGACTGTGTCGGAACGAAAGGTGCAAATATCGCAGACGATTTGTTAACTACGATACATCCTGTTACTTACAAAGCCGTTTTTAGAATTTGAGAATGAACGACGAAGAAAAAAGGACACATAGTCAACTTTAATTCTCTTCTACCTTCTCATTTCTTCTTCTTTTTCATCACCTTCTTTCTATACCTTTTCTTAACTCTCTTGCGATAATCTGTACATGGTTTTAAAAATAATGTCTCATATTTTTGTTGTCAGTTAGGTGTGTTAAAATTATTTCTGCATTGTGACAATTCTACTACAATTTTTGAATTTCCCTCTAAACGTACTGCTTGTTTTCCTCGTTTGTTTTTCTATTAGATTCGCTTCTTTCAATGTTTAAATCTTCCGAACCTTTTTTTTGTCGTTAACGTCTTTATTTATACCAAAGTTCTTTATTTTAACATTTTATCTTTTAAAAAAAATAAAACAAACATTTTCTCATATGACCATGTTAAGCTTTTTATTGCAATATTTACAACCCAAAAGCGAGTGAGTTTCCAACGCAAACATAAAATGGTCGATGTTTCCTTCGTTGAATGTCGTAAAAGGGACAAGGTTTGAAAGCCGTTCCATGCAAAAAAACCATTGCTATTGAAACCTGTCTACAGTGTCTAGGAAAGAGAAGAATTCGAGATTATTTAATACAGGTTTATAAGATAATTAAAGGAAAGGATATATACCACGTTTTTCAAGGTACAGTCGTCTACAAAAATAAGAGGGCACAGCTACAAATTAATTGAAGAAGGTCTAGGAAATATTTGTTTAGTCAGAGAATGGTGAATGCTTGGAATGCATCTCGACAGGAAATTATGGAGGCAGGGTCAGTTAATGCATACAAGAACAGTTTGGATGCTCATAAGAATTTTTATTTTAGATCATGCGCATGTAAAAGAAACTGATTGCATACACACTCTGCAGTCTTCTTAGTATAAAGACGTTAAGTTCAGTAAGGAAACCGCATTTCAAATAACTGTATTGAGACTTTGCTAAAAGCTGGTCAGGGTGAAACAGTTGCCACGTCGGACCTATACTCTCCCCGTTGGAGTGACAGGAAATAGCCGAGATACAAGAAGAAAGACAGGAACACTATAGCAGCAATCTCTATTGGGGAATTTTATTCTCCAACGACAAACCGAATCATAATAGTGACTTAACAAGTACTTAGACGTGCAATGTGTCCAAATACGGAGTAATCATTTTAACAATCCACAGCGACTGGGCTAGGCGATAATGTATCTTCACCAAATTTGGTTTTGAATTATCTTGATCTTGTTGACCCATTCCTCAGCGTAGCTGTGTGTTCCAACTTTGTCTCCAGTGGACCTTGTCTTGGATCACGGAAGTCCAGTTCGTGGTAAGTACCCATCTAGAGGCATCTTGGATGTTGCAGTGTACAGCAAGGGAGTCTGACCAACGCATTTGATGTCTTCCCCGCAGTCTCTTCTGACCTTTGTGGTACCGGACTGATGTCGCCGTGCTCCATCGACCATTGTTTCGTCGTAACATGTGACCTGCCCATCTATGTTTTGCCTTGTCAGCAAGGATTATCACATAATTCCCCAGGGACAATCGTCTTATGTCAGAATTATGGAAACCTTGCATTCGTTGGTTCCAGAGAGTGATTCCGACCAAGGGTCTCTCAAAGGAGGCCTGGGTCACTCTCAAGTTGTCCTCTAGAGATCGTGTTAGTCTCCACGTCACAGCACAGTAGCATATCGCGGAAGTACAGGGGAATTGAAGCGAGAGGCTCGTAGGTCCTAGTTATAGCAACCGTGCAGGACCGTGTTGATAGACGAGAAGACGGCCTAACCCTCGCGGCGACGTCATGTCAGTTCAGGTTCCAGGTTATTCTCCATAATTATAAATGTATATATATATATATATAACCTATATATACTCTGTAACAATGGTATTTATACAGCTCACTTTGACAATATGTTATAAGTGAATGGCAAGATGAAGTTTTGTAACTGAACAGCTGTAACATTTTAAATAGTAACGTTACTACAATGTGTGTGTGTTGGTAGGACAGTAGGATAGAAATGTGAAAGGGATAGTGCCTCGCGGTGAGAGGCAGCCACATGCTTGATGGCCAGGATCCTATTTGGTTCCCCCAGTTATGTCCAGCTCAGGTATGTCTCCTAGAGTCTGTCTGTGTACGGCAGCGGCACCCCCGGGGCAACGGCTTTGGCTGGCCGCTAAACTACGTGAGTGAAACGACAAGAAGGGGAAGTCCACCACTGACTAGTACACACAGCTGCTGGTGGAAGAGGCGGAAGACCAACCTGGTCGACAACGGCAATGGCAAACTACTGAATGTAAAATGCCAAGAAACCTATGACAGTCGATACAAACGGAACTCAAATTCTTGATGGTGAGGCCCTCAGGCCAGGCAGACCATCGACGCCAACTGGGGAAGAGGCCGATTTCAGAGGCAGTACAAGAAACAGAGATGACGGCGTAAAGCCCGACTACATTGGAAAACTCTGAAGTGGGACTAAAAACAAATCTAAGAATAGGCACCTGCAACGTCAGGAGCCTATTCCAGGACAAGATGTATATGATTGGAAAAAAAAGAAAAGAACCAGGATAGATGTTCTGGAAGTCTCTGAACACAGATGGATCAGTCAAGGGCACTGTATCAGCACATCAGGAGAAACGTTTACATACTCTGGGATGGACAAATGTGGAAAAAGCGGGATTGGCTTCATCCTGTCAAAGAAGACGGCACCTTCGCTACTCGGTTACAATCCAGTTAACGATCGAATAATTGTAATCAGACTAAAAAGGAAGACAATAACTTTAACAATAATTCAAGTTTATATGGCAACAGCAGCAGCTGATGATTGTGAAATGAAAGATTTCTATAATACCTTACAAGAAAGAATGGAAAAAGTAGAAAAAAGAGACATCTTGATCATCTGGAGATTTTAATGCGAAAGTTAGAGAGAAAAGAGCTGAGGCAGAGAGACTTGTACGAGGGCTTCCTGGTTTGGGTCACAGAAATGAGCGAGGAGAAAAACTGGTTGAATTATGTCTGGAAAATAACCTCTCTATTGCCAACACCTTGTTTAAACAACATCCGCGAGGACTATACACGTGAACGTTCCCTGATGGCAACAGCAGAAATCAAATACATTCATCCTGGTAGAACACAGATGACGGTCAAATGTGCTGACAAACAAAAAACGCTGCCAGGAGAGGAATACGATAGAACCTTGAATTACTGTTTGCAGTTTTCAAGACAAGACTTCACAGGATTAGCAAAGGTTTCCAGCCAATACACTTTGCTGTTTACAGCAATACCTACTGAGTACAGCATGAAAGTAGAAAACACATTTTAGGCGTTACTTGCGGTACATGAAGAGATGACATCTGATGAGTTGACAGCACACGCAAGGGGTATTTTAATCTCGACAACGAACGAAATGATTCCCAGGAAAGTGCAAGCAGATTTTAAGAAACACAGAGGGACCAGAGATCACATATTTCATATGAGAAATATCTGCGAAAAATTGAGAGTTTAATGTTCACGTGTTTAATTGATCACACCAACTTTGTGGAGCATCCTGAAGGAAATGAAATGGGGTTTTCTGTGCCAATTATCCATCTCAATGAAATGTTATACTAAGATCAATGAGCCGCTGTCCGAGTATGGGGGCAAACATCAGATTGGTTTACAGTATAAAAGGGAGTAAGACAGGGATGTATCCTCTCATCTTATCTTTACAACTAATATGTGGAATGTATAATGAGAAATGTTAGAGAAGACAAGAATATTGAAAGTTTTAATACATTTACATTTGGCGGTTACGAGATTCCAGAGTTACGAAACGCAGACGACACAGTGATACTGTCAAGAAGTGCAGAAGGGCTAGAGCAGCTAATTTCAGCCGCAAATGGACACAGTAAAGATCAAATCCTTTTTATAAACATAAATAAAAGAAAGATAATGACCACCGACAAAACACGATGTCAACATAAATTTACAGTAGGTGGTGAGGATATAGATCAGGTCACGCATTTGGAATATCTGGGTTCCAGAATTGTCAAGAACGACGACTACTAAAACGAAATCAGAAGAAGACTAGCCATGGCTATGTGGGGATTGAACAGCCTGAAGAAATTATGGCAGAACACCAACAAAACGACAAAAGCTGAAGTCTTGAGAGCCTGTGTTTTTCCTGTGGCAGCATATGGCTGCGAATCATTGACGATTACCAACAAATCTAGACAAAGAATCGAATCCTTCGAGTCAAAAGGTTACAGAAAGATTCTCAGAATACCATGGACAGAGAAAAAGACAAATATAGACATTTGACAAGAGTTAAACTGTTTTATAAATTGTATTTTGGCCATAACATTTAAATACTTTGGTAACATCAAAAGACACAACGGTGTTGAGAGAACAGTGATGGAAGGTTTTATGGTGCCAGGCAAAAGAGGCAGGGGAAGGCCAAGAAGTGTAAGGCACCGAGATATCCAATGAATTCCTGGGTAAAACTGTGGCGGAGGCTGGAGTTTTGGCAAGGGAAAGAGTTTCTTTCAGACAGACTGTGATGGGAGCGATGTTCTATAAATGACATGTCGATGATGTATAAATATATGTATCATCATATAGCATCTATGTATATATATATATATATATATATATATATATATATATATATATATATTGTGAATATGTTTGAATGTAAGTGTGCGTGTTGTGTATGTGTGTATGTACGTATGTATGTACGTACATCTGTCAATTTAACCGGTTCATATCTGTGAAAGGTTTAATGGATCAAATATTCTACAGAACTAGGTAGCCAGCACCCCCCATTATAAGTTAATGCAACATGGGAAAACCCGCAATTCAGTATGATAGTAGTGTCAGACTGTTATTACAAACTTCTGCTTTGTACCATATGTTATTTGAATGTATCTCAATATTGCTGAGATGAGTTTTGAATGGTCCCGGTGATGTTTTTGTGTACTTTCTGTATCCCTAATTTGTTGGTTAATTTTGATGTTCCTTGTGTATTCCGACTTTTCATGTAACTCTTAAAAAATAAAACAAAACAAAACTTACATTTAATTATAGCATTTATATCCGCTCGCTTGAAATAATATTGAACCAAACATTTTAAAATAAAAAATTAGAAGACAAACCCAACATAGCTACGATAAAATGTTATTAAAATGCCTGCTTTTGGCGCTGGCAATATAATGTTGAAAAATAGATTGATTCATTAATGTTTAATAAATTGCGAGTTTTATTTTAGGCGGAGACTTTTTCACTCAACCACAAAGTCCTTTTGATTATATCAGGACATAACGAAGAACAGCGAGCCCCAAGAACATTAATCTTGAGCATGGCTGACAAATACTTTAACACTAAAAGTAGCGCACTTTAAGCAAACAGCTGTTGTCATGATAGCGACGATATAATTCATTATAATTACATGCTGCTGATTATTCTAAAGTAATCTCACTTGGTGACACGTGAGGGATGTGAAAGTTTCTTGTTATCGCCAAGTGCTGTCGTTAGCTATATCTCCATGAGTGTGTCAAAGACATCCTCCAACAACCGACGCCGAGGTCGGCCCTTTGCTCGTGGAATGGAGACCTGCATATGACATACACTCGCTGCAGACTGGTCATAATGCATTCTGACTAAATGCCCAAACCACTTGATATTTTGAGCGTCTATTTTGGCAATAATTGGGTTTGCCCCCGCTAACTGCGAACTCTTGGTCTTGCGGATTCGGTCACGGATTGTCTTTCCTGCTTCACTTCTGACATAGCACATTTTACAGCACTGGATCTTACTCTTATGTGTATCTAATAAGAACCAAGACTGACATTAGTAACACAATGTAGGAATAAATGGTTCATTTATCAACCCCCTCTTAGTTGAAAGAAGCACTCTAGGGTGTTTTAAAACCGATGCAATTTTCTGAATTTTATGTGCGATCCATCTGTCTACTCTGCTGTCATCAGCAATCACCAAGATATTCGAACTCCCGTACTTGTTTGATACTAATGTCACTGCTGTGTAAACTTCTCTGCACCTATTCACTGGAAGCCAAGATATCCTCTGTCTTGTTTGTGTTGAAATATGTAGACCACCAACAGGTAGTCGACACCTGAGACTGGACTCTTAAGCAGCGTTGGTTCTTTTAATTAATTAAATATAAACAACTGGATTTTCCAGTACGAACTGTTGAGTACAAGTACAAGTCAAATTCCAGGATCCGTCAGAAATTGATATATTAAAAGGTTGCACTAGTAGAGACTGTACACAATTTCAGCTCTCCAAGTTACTGGGAAGTTGGTTAAAATAGGAGAAATAGAATTCCACTCAAACGGACGTCATCTCAAATTTAATAAAAGATTGTATGAAATCACTGAAACAACAAAATCAATGTTTGACAAGTGCTCCCAAAAGGAACAGAAAAATGTGCAACACAGTCTTTCAACTAGAATAAGTACTTAGACGAAGTGCTCTCAAGAAGATCAAGAACTTGTGTAAATGAATGTTTCAAACAAAATAAATACTTAGACAAGTGCTCTCTGCAGGAACACAAATAAATGTAACTGAATCTTTCAAACACAAATACTTAGACAAGTGCTTTAAAGAAGACCAAAAGCATGTTTCAATGTTTCAAACAAAATAAATACTTGAACAAGTTCTCTCAAGAGCACCAACAATACATATATCTCAATGTTTCAAAGGGGATAACCTCGTTACCGGCGAATTGTTAAATAAACAAGTGGATGAAAAAAACCAGAACACGAAGAGCTGCGCCAAATTATTTGGTATGTGCACATCTCCAGGGCATCGTTTCGTTTGTCCAGTTGTTTGTAAGTAAAGTATCCCATAGCATTACTGCCGTAGGGGTGTGAGGTGTTAGCGATCTCACATTTCAAAGGCTCGGCTATATGAGGGCGGTATCCATCTCCTCTCCATCGCCACTTTTACTTCCTGGACTGAACCGGTACCCATTTAAGGCTGGGTCGACCAGGGAGCCATTGCGGTTTGAAAAAAACATTACCGCCTCAACTGGGGAATGAACCCAGGACCACTCAGATGCGAAGCCAGAGCGCTAACCACTGCGCTACGCGGCTCCACTTGTTTGTACAGAGGCCATTACTTCGCTCCGTAAAATAATGATACATGCTATTGAAAGGAAGGAAATAAAGCGCCGGACTAAGTGGGATGACACGAGAGGGAATACAGAAAACTGTCTTCTATCATAGAAAGACAGTGCCTGTTTGAAATCTATAGCAGAATAGAAGGTTCTTACAAAAATTGTTTGTGGTCGAGTAAACGCCATTGTGAAACACAAACAGAAATATTTCATTACATTAAACCCCAGGGTAGAGGACCTGCACTACACAGATGACCTGGTATTTTTGTCACACAGTCATAGCCAAATACAAGAGAAACGATAGAGTGAAAAGACAATCAGCCAGATTGGGCTTGAATATCAACACGATGAAAACTAAGCTCTTTAAGCTCAAAGCAATCTTCAAAAAACTGATCATTTTGGAAGAAGACCAGTTGGAAGAAGTGTATAGCTTTACCTATTTGGGCACACGATAGACACATCAGGAGGTACAGATGCAAATGATCATAATTAGAAAGTCAAGAGAGACATTCCTGATACTTAACAACATATGGAGATACAAAGAAACCAATATTCACACAGTCGGTGTTGCTGTATGGAGCAGAGAAAAGGAGAACGACTAATGCCATTCAACAAAAGACTCAGTCCTTCGTTAACAGATAAAGTGGCAGAACATGGTGAGAATTGAAGACCTATTGGAAAGGAGCCAACAACAGCTGCCGAAACAACGATTTAAGCGAATAAAATGGGGGATGGATAGAATATACGCTACGGAAGGCACAGTCCAACATAGCCAGACAGGCTCTTAAATGGAGTCCTAAAGGGAAGATATATATATATATATATATATATATATATATATATATATATATATATATATATATATATATAGAGAGAGAGAGAGAGAGAGAGAGAATGTGAGAAGAAACTAACATTAAATGATTACACCTGGAGAGCGGCAGAAAGAGCATCACAGAAGCGTGCATGCTGGCGGAGTGTTATCAACGGCTTATGCATCGAGAGGATCGACGGGCTTTGACTGATTGATTGATTGCTGGTAGAAAACAAAGAAGCCCTATAAAACACACTACGATGGAACACGACTTAAAGAGAGAGACATATATGCCTGCAGCGTTACAGTAAGTTGTTTATTGTGCGCATAGAATAGAAAATGGGAACATTTACACAGAACAAGTGGTAAGATGTCTAGCCTTTGCCTACACTGTCTTGTTTTTTTTGTTATGCTTTGTAAGTTTTTCTCATTCGTTTATTGTTACTTGGGAATGCATTGTTGCTGTAACATATGTACCGTATTGTTTTTGTTCTGCTGCTGTCACTGAGCCATTATCTAAATTTTGTTTCTTTTTAAAAGACTTTTAACCTTCAATGCTGCTTCAGATTGGATCGATTTATTTATACATACCGTTTTAATCGCTGCGACTGATTGGTTTCCCATTACTTTATCATCTTTGTTTAATAATTTTCTATTTTGTTTTGATCCCACATCATATCTTGTTTTTTTGGTTGTGATTTGTTAGTTGTTTGTGTTTGTCTTTTTGTTCATGACGAAGGCCTCGTGGGCGTAACGTATGGATAGTTCTGTTTTTTGTCCTAATGCGGTCACTGAGCCACTCATCATCTGGTTGATCAGTCCGGAGACTGGTTGTAAGACTGTCTGAGTATGTCTCTTCATTTTACCCGATACCCTCTTGGCTTCCTAGTAGACCTTCCTGGAAACGGGCTGTTTTCATGGCAGCATGGCTAATAAGATGAGGGATCGACGTGATCATCGTAGTAGTGAGTGACACGCAGATGAAGCCAAGAATAGCAGAACTTCCGGAAGGACCCGAGTCCACCTTCGGGATGTGAGGAAAGCTACGACAACACGTCACTTAACATCCTTTTTAGATCGCACAAAAGAGTAATATTACTCATTGTGGACATTCTTCTTCTTCTTCTTCTTCTTCTTCTTCTCCGTACGCAATCAGACAGTAACCATTATTTTTTCGAAAAAAGTGGCGGTCATCCTGAGGCTGTCGCCACTGCCATAGAGCTTGTCTTGCAGTTCCACTGGTGATGGCCACATCTGCTCTCTCTGATCCTCGTATGTCGGGCAGTTCTGCAGCAGATGTTCAGCGGTCATTTTACCGGTACCGCACGGACATTCGTCGGTTCCACCTATCTTCAATTTGTTGAATAGGTGGTACCTCAGTCTATTGTGGCCAGTGCGAAGTCTGAAGACAACGACCTGCTCTCTTCGGTTCAACTGGTAATAGGCATCGTTTTTGGTGTAACCAATATGTTCGGTTTCCCATTTGGTCATGTATCTGGCTTTGATAAGCCGTTTTGACTCTTCGTACGTCATACTAGTATCTGTTTGTGGTAGTCTTGCACCTTCTTTTGCCAGTCTGTCTGCCTCCTCGTTGCCTTGGATGGTGCAGTGTGATGGGACCCACTGTACCACTACCCTTTTTGGTGCGGACTGCTGGCACAATTGGCAGAGTGCTGCTCTTAAGTCATTAAGCTCAGTGTTTTTCTGGCTTTTTAGCGCTGTGACTACGGCGAGAGCATCTGTAAGCAGGACTATATGGCTTTCATTTTCTTTATGTGTCACCATTTCTTCCACTGCCGCCCTCAGTGCCTCTGCCTCCGCTCTGAAATTGCTTGTGTACTTATCAGTAGCGAATGACAGTGTTATTTTTCTGCCATTTGGTAGGTTCAGGAATGCGCCTGCCCCTCCGTTCTGTGTTGTGTTTGTTACAGAACCGTCGGTGTATGCATGGGTCCAGTCCATGATTGGGTAGTTTTCCGATATAAAGCTAAGAGTAGTATCTCTCCTTTCTTTTTCAGTCTGGCCGTTTTTGTTTCCAATACCTGGTATATTTTCTACCACCTCTGGAAATATATCCTGCCTCCAGGTAGGTTTTCGTACAGTAGTGATGGGTTTTGGTGTTGTTAGTGCGTTTATGGGATCTTCGTGCATCTTTGCTTTGGCTATTTCTGCAAAGTTTCTCCGCTTTAGTTTCCCATTTCCCAAATTGTTTAGTCTCTGGTGCATTGGATGGTCAGTCAGTCTTCGGAGTTTCTCTGACTGCAGTCCGTTATCTGGAATACAGTCTGCTAGTTTAGCCCGTCTCAGGGCTTCGTAGCGAGAGATCTGGAACGAACGAAGCCAAACAATTACGTGGTTCTTGAGGAGGCACATACACAAAGCCAGCTCATGGCAAAAAATCATCTTTTTTCAGGCATGTCATCAGAAGAGTCGGGTCGGAACACAAAGTGACAAGGGGAAGAATCTCTGGCAAGAGGGACAGAGGGAGGTTTAGAGAGAAAATATTGGACAGCTAGAACACGTCGCATTGGTAGTGATCCAGTCGCAACTGGTAAACGACACTCGCGAAGTGAAAATCCATGATCGCAGACGCCAACCGACAGGACACTTGCTGATGATGATACAAATATCGAGAGATTGCTTGACATAATAAGTTTGATTCGTTAAGTGTACTGGCGTTTTTAATAGCTGTAAAGTATTCAATAACAAACACATGTAGATATGTCGTGCTATAGCGTAACAAACATACAATATATGACAAGTTTTGTTACTGTTTTGTTATGTTAACAATCGACGTGATTACACTCGGGCAGACGGAAATATGCTCTGTAACTCTGTCAATGACGAAAGGTTATGATATTTATGGTTTCCGTATCTCGCTGGTTGTACACATTCATGTTTAGTCTTTTTGGCGCTCTTTTTGCTGGGCCTGCATTTAATTGAAAAACTTTGCAATCTATGCGTTGGCGGTTAATCGAATGCGATGACTTCATGCAAGAGGAATGGTTGATCAACTACAGAATGCCACTACAAACTATTGCCAATATTTCCAAAACGGGAGCCATCACGGCCAGGATGTCAGTTTTTCTATTTCTGGTACTAGCTACGGAGTAATTTTAAACACAGTTCAGGAGATATTTTAGCATATCACACCAACCTGAAATTTGTAGGTAGGCAGTCAGCTAGAATAGCACAGACAATAGCGGCGCTTTCACGACTTAACAAAATCTGACACGATAAACGGTTAGCACTATGCACGAAAATCAGATTAATGCGCAAGTTGGTCCTGTGAATATTCCGCTATGCTTGTGAGACATGTACAGTTACAGCTGACCTTCAGTGACGGATACATGCCTTGGAGATGAGATGTTTCTGAAGACTTTTAAACGTCACGTACAAAGATTGAATTACAAATGAGGAAATACGAGATAGAATTACAACAGCAATAGGGCCTTTTTAAAGACCTATTGGCAACTGTTTTGGCCTGCTTTGAGCTGATGGGAGAGGGTGACGTCATAGGTAAGGTGGGCAAAATGTTGAAATAAAGTCAAACAATGACGGTTTTGAATGGCGAATGTTCTTTTGATTTCTGTCCGTTGGGTGACTTCGCCTATTCAGACCCGGTGGAACCAGTGGATCACAAAAATGCGCCTCTGACTTTGCAAATAGAAGACCTCAAAGCGCTTCTGATCTGAATAGTCCAGGTTTCTGGAACATCCATTAACTTAACTTAACTTATTATCTTTATACTGGTTTAGAAACGTTCTGCAGAGTGTGTGTACAAACAGTTTCATTTGCATTTCCTTGCTCTTAAATCTATGTGCATCCAATCTATTCTTAAATGCATTGATTGTCCTTGTCTTCCCTACTTCCTATGGGAATGCATTCCAAGCATTCACCATTCTCTGACTAACAAAATATTTGCTAATATCTAGTTTGGACCTTTCTTTAGTTAATTTGTAGTTATTTCCTCTTGTTCTTGTAGATGTTTGTATTTTGAGAAAAAAACCAAACTTGTTATAGTCTATTTTATACGTTCCTTTGATTATCGTATAAACCTGAATGAAGTCACCTCAAATTCTTCTCTCATCTAGACACTTGTAGGCGGTTTTTCTGAGTCTTTCCTCTAAACTGTAATTCTGGAATCCCACTATCAGTTTTGTCGCTCCTCTTTGTATCCTTTCCAGCATTTTTATATCTCATTAGGATGGTGGCGACACAAGTAACTTAAATCCTTTGCTTGGTTTTCAGTGAAAGGCTCTGGTGGTTCGAGACTCGACGCAGGGCGATCAAAGAGGCGGCAGCCAGACCGACTCATCGAATGATGTACGGCCGGCTTCCCAGATTGAAGCTTTGTTTGCTGTTCAAGTAAATGAAATCCTCAATGGATTTGACATAGATGCCATATGCAATAATATATGTCGTTGTGTGGTTACAGTCAAGGTATTGTGTTTTGGTTTCTGTCTATGACATGTACATGCCTAATTTAAATGCATCTTTGTGCGGCTTTGTGTAACAGAGTTACAGGGGTACAACGAGCCAAAGACAGGGAAGCCCTGAAAATACCGTTCGTGGTACCCAAACATAACTTGAGAACCCGTTCCGAGAGTTTCAGTTCATTGAACGAGGCATGGTCCTCAACTCTCAAACAATGCAAGTTGGGGCTGGCCGACCAAAACAGGTCGCGTTCTCACGGTTTGAACTGGGAATCCCCGTCAATAAGCGGTCAGTCAGTAGTTTGGAAAATAAGGCAGCCTTTCTTTGGGACACGCGAGTTCAAATAAAGTTTTTGGGAAATGAACTCAAGAAAGTAGAAGTCATGGACAGAATAGAGGACAGATCAGAAGCAGCAGACCAAGGTTGTCCTACCGGGAAGTATAGTAAGTAGCACATTAGTTAAGAACAAGTAGATAGTTAAAAGCTACAGAACTTAGCCAGTGAATGACAAATAGGAGAGTCATAGAATTAGAAGCCACCGAAGCAGACCAACACGGAAAGGCAACGAGAGACCACACACATGTAAGAATCTGTCTTTGTGTGATGTTTTGGTTCGAGACGTCGTCATTAACATCTTGCTCGAGTGACCTGACCTCATTCTCGTCAGACGGAGACGTGTTGCTGCAATACGAAGCTGTCGTCCTAGACGACCCTTGTGATTTGTGGGTTTCCTCGTCCTGACAACCACAGTAACACAACCACTGTCGTCTCTCGTAGACACGAGCACAGCTGCAGTCAGAGCACAAACGCAGTTGTCGACTTCCTGACGTTGAGACGAGACAAGAGGTCCAGTAGACATCTGCCTTACGTGAGACGAGACAAGAGGTCAAGTAGACATCTGCCTAACGAGAGACGAGGCAAGAGGTCCAGCAGACATCCATTTTTGTGTAAGCTGAGAGGACAGATAGATGAGGACTGAGAAATTGTACATAGACATCCTTTATATCAACGCACATAGATAGTGAATAGGACAATTGCTAGATTCCGACAACGTGATGAGAACCCTGGGTAAAGTTTAGTCATGTGCCTAGTCAACGTCTGAGGGTGAGATCATGGTATGACCACGTCATATGCGTAGTCAAGGTCTGAGTGTGAGATCATGGTATGACCACGTCATATACGTAGTCAAGGTCTGAGGGTGAGATCATGGTATGACCACGTCATATGTCATATTCGATCTCTCACAGCTGTTCAATGGCGACACCTAAGATGTGCATATCCAGCCAACCAAGGATCTAGTTCATGGAGCGACAGAACAGAGCCGGGGCGAGGACACATTCCTGCCGGACAACGGCTGATGTTGAGAACCTGACGAACAGATTGTGATCCAGGAAGATAATTTTGATAGCGATTATACCTAAAACAAAACCAGTTCTACACTCCCTGTTGCATAAAACAGACATTGTCCTTTTTAGAAAGCCCAATTCTTTAGACATTTTTTGCTAGTTCAGCTCAGTTTAAGTGCCATCTCCGCATCGAAGATCGGTTACAATGGATTTCCAGTATTTTGTTGTTGCTAGAAGGCCCCTTTTGTTGGGTCTAACAATGAAATTGATAGACAGACGTTGAAATGTTCGTTTTTGTTCGCAACGCAATGTCTTAGCTGACTGCGAATAACATACAAAATGCACTATTCGGTTCTGAAATGAATACGGAATGAATATTTGAAACAGCCCTGCTAGAAAACAACGTACGTTTTGGCTTATCTGATTGTAAAACATTTATGTTCATCTGCAGCCTCGTATTTTATTGATAATTGTAGCATTGACGTTTTGTCAATTTTTTTCATTAGATTTGATTTCATAACTCAAGCGGGGACGGCGTGGGCTAGTGGTTAAGTGACACGGCTCACAACCGAAGGTGCTGGGTTCTATCCCCATCACAGCACCGATCGTTACTCTGGGGAAGTAAACCCTTAGAAAGTGCAGGAGGAAGCAGACCCTTACACAAAATGCATGCTGAAGTCGGGTGCACTGAGCCGACAGGCGCAAAATAAAAACCAGTGCAACGCACACAGCCTTGGGGAAAAGATAAATAAGGCGAACGCAAAAACAAAACAAACACAAATTACTCAAGCAACGACTCACGTAACCTTGTTTTGTTTTCTGGCATGAACGCCATTTCAACATTGTAATGCAGTAGTGAATTGTTTATTTGGAAAGTAACATTCCAAAAATCACTTAAAAGATACATACAAACTATAATAAGATGGCTTCTTTAAGGACAGCAGCAACTTTGATTAAAAATTGTATTATAGCGGGGGGTGGGGTTGAGGATTAACTCTGAACACCAACTAAATACTCCCATGGCGTGCATCTTATATAGACTCTGACAAAGAAAGTCCATCTCCTGGCCTTTGCGTGACATAGCTGTTTTGAGTAACAGGAGAAGGAGCGAAAGGCGAGCAACTGCCGCCTTAAAACCAGTAGTTTCGTAAAATAGAGCTCGAAAGCCTAGGAAGGCAGCTCATCTAGGAGAAGTAAAACTCTGATTTCTAACCATCTGAAGCCTTGGAGATAAGATACTGGCGTATAATGTCAGGGTTTGTCAGATATAGCTGTGCAACCTGTTTTCTGATAACTCTGAAAGTAGGTCAGCGTCTACCAAACCTGACAACCGACGATGTATCAAGGAGCACACGCAAGAGTATACAATGTCTTATTCTAAAGCGAGGTATTGCAGCCTCATCTGAATGTTATGGCGGGGCAGACCAAACCCTTAGCCTTGGTTGGCGGCTGATCTATGAGTGAAGCCTTGACAGGCGGACAGATAGAGCACTTGCTCTGCTGATCCGGCAGCTTCTGCAGCTTGCCTTGTTCCAAATGTATTGGTATCACCTTTCCCTTGGAGCAAACAAGGCATACCGAGAGAGGGACTATACTGCATGAGCAACACATGCTTTCTATATTTCTGCCCAGACTTTGTGCTAATTACTACCGTCTAGCTAGAAGAAAAGAGCCAATTATGGTTCCATCTATAGGGAGACCTGACGCTTCACATTTTCATGAGTAAAATCCCCATGAATCGCGCGTTGGTTCATGCGTTTGTTTCTTGAGAAGAAAGTTCCTGAACTGTCTTGTCTTATCCAGTTGTGCCGTAAGACGTCGCTAGGAGCCGTAGTTTTCTGTCCAGGTCTAAACGTCGCTGAAGTAATCGTCATCTTATGCCAATTTAGAATAATAGCAACATTTCCTATCCATCTAGTTCTCGAACTGCCATGATTGTGAAAACTTGATCTCCGTGCGTTATATAGGGTTAGTTGGTCAGGTCGCATTTTCATTAGATGGTCGAACCACTTGACTTTCTCCTCATCAATATAATCGTTCCTTTACTGCAAACAAAGAATTTCCTTCAATTCACTCGGTCTGATGTCATCAATCGAACAATACCTAAGTTATGATTCATGATATTAGTTTCGACTTCTATTTTCTTTCTTTCGATTTCTCTCGGGATCACAGAGCAAAGACATATGGTGATAATTTCAAGGTATAATTTCTAAGGTCATGTCAGATCCCAACTCAAACCAGGACCATGCGCAGTTTTTGGTTGGTGATGGTGTTGAGTCAATACATGAGTGAATCATATTTAGACAAGTGGTGTTGTATATTAGCTGGAATATTTGTTGATATGTTAGTGTCTTGCATTCTGTACAGTACAAAAGTGCAAGCTGGACTGTAGCATTTTTTTAGTTCAGTGTTTGTGACGCAACAACATTTTCGCAAATTTGTAATACAAGATTGACTGAGTTCCGATATTTTGTTGCTTCTCAACGTTCAGTAACACTCTGTGGAGTGCACTCTGAGGCGCACACCTAAACTAAGTCACCTCGTTTGGATAGGTACATATGGACCACATACCCTTACAGCACTGACTTGGCACCGAGTAATTTTTCATCTATTCTTGCACTTGAAAAGGTTTCACGCCAGCTATCATTTTGACATTCAGGATCTTTTGAAAGATTATGTGAAGGATTGGTTTACATTGCCGGCGACATCTTTCTATGAGGTTGGTGTGCAAAAAATCTCGTGCCTCGATACTTCTTCTTCGATTAGCTGATGCAATGCTTCTTGTCTGGGAAGATTCACGAAGTGACTGCGTCTCAGGTCTTCGTTGGTTTCCCCACAGCTTTTCGTGCATGGCCGCTTTCCTCAGTCCATATTGCCTCACTTCCGTCTGCATGAATGGGGCAGTCGTGCGGGATATGTTCTGGTCTTTGCTTGGGTGCTTCGCAATAGTACGTGACGGTTTCTCTAAGATTCATTCTATAGAGGTGGGAATTTAGTGAGCAATGTTCCGTTCTGAGTCTGAAGATATTTCTCTGTCCATCTTTGCGAAGTTTGTCTCTGCTATCATTTTCTGGTTTGTATTCTTAATGCTGTGCCACACTTACAGAACGTATCTATATTTAAAAGAAATCTGAACAGAAGTTACTTTCTGAACAACTCTCGTTATTCTCTTACACAAACACGCAACGAAAAACGACGAAGAATAGGGTCTGTTTTGAATGAATTAGTGTTACTGAATTAAAAAAAACAAAATCGGAATTTATCGTTAAATTTTACTCCGCAACCAACTAGCTTTGAAAACGTCAATAATCTGTTGATATGCAGATAGTGATTCATTTAACCAAGCTCAAATTAAAAGTGGATTTACCAATTTATTAGAAAATATGTATCGGCATTTTAACTCATTGTTGCAAACTAACTTTGTAATCAGCGCCAAGTGCATTGATAATTCGAAAAAAAGCGCCATTAACTCACTTTTGCCAAAGTTTAGTCTAGAGGTGAAGTGATTTAATATGTTGAAGAACAGAGCAAAGAAGAAACTATCTTTATATTATAAAATTATCATCATCAAGTGGCATGTCAGTTGGCGATCATGTACCTGGACTTTCTCATATCATGAGTTTTGATTATCAGTCATGACGTTGATTGTTTCCCATACCGTGCCTTCAAGCTGTCCAATATTTTCTATCTTTGCCTTCCTCTGTCCCTCTTCTATGCTTTTCTGCACATTGTCACGTTGTGTTCAAACTAGCCTTTTCCCATGACATCTCCCAAAAATGATGACTGGCTGTCATGATTTTAACCAAAGTCTTAGTTTTTTGTTCCTTCTCAAGAATCACATTATTAGCTTTCTTTGGAATGCATAGAACATTTTTCTGAAGAACCACCGCTGCCTCCAATGATCCCTCTACATGCCTGCTAATTGTTCATGACTCGCTGCCATATGTCAGTACTGGTTGCACGTAGCATTAATAAGAACTCTATTTCGTAATTCCAATTACAGGGTTTTGTTGCACAAGATTACCCTCGTACTCTGGGAGACTAATTTCGGCTAGGTTGTTCTGTTCTTTATTTCATACCCATCTGTCATCAGAACTGATGTGGGTGTCCGAGTACTGAAATGATTGTACTTGTTTTAATTCCGTCTTGTCTACCTTTATACAACACTTCGGAGATGTGTGCTTTGTAGTTACTACCATTACTTCAGATTTTTTGTGTGGATTTAAGCTGATACCTTTATTTTCAGTTTGAAGAACTACCATGTTGACCAATTCTTATAAATCTCATTCCGCGCTATCAACACAATGTCTTCAACGTAAAGCAAGTTGTTTATATTCTGTCCACCAATTATTATATTCTAGACTCTATAGATCGTAGTATACATTCGCTGTACTTCGAGAAAAAGTCAGGAGACAACGCACATCCTTGCCACACTCTCTTTGTTCTTTCTGTCTGACGTTCGCTAACGTTTTATTTATTCGTATATGTTAGAAATTTCGAATCGATATTTGAGCTTACTGTTATAAACTAACTCTGGGAGCGAAGAGTAATCAGTTTCAGGTGAAATATACTGATCCAGACCATATCTCGCGTCTTCTTTATTGCTCATGCAAACATATTGTGTCACAGCAGTCATAGAAAATGAGGTATGATTGGCTCTATAATTCCCATAATGATGAGCTTACTGAAGAATCTCGCATTTTACTACAGCCAGGAGGGCCTCCAAGTACGCCTCAGAATTGAAGAAAAGCTTAATGCGCTTGGTGAAGACACCAATGAAGCATCAATCCACAGAATGCAACATTTCGACATTAAACGAGGTTTGAGCGGAGTGGGGCGCATGAGATGACGGCGCAGGAGAGTGTACAACCAGCGAGCTACAGGGACCATCATCATCCATACCTTACGCCATTTGATGAGATAATCTGAGCACCTATTGGTATGCCCGGAGTGCAGTGACGTCGATTCTTAGAAACAGAAACCAATGCCTCACTTTGAAACTGTTGTTCTTACTTTATTAGAAGCTTTTATTTAACTTGACATGCCCATTGTCCGTTTTCGTTTTTATTTCTCCTATTTTAATCAACTTCCCTTTAACCTAGAGAGGTGCAATTTTGTACACAATCTCTGCTTTGTGGATGCTGTTAATTTTGACGGATTCTGGAACGACCTACTAAAAAACGCCAAATATACCAATTCACAAAAGAAACACTATTACAAAAAATACACTCTTGTTGCTCCAAAAATATAAATAAAATTCTTTTTATAAAACAATCTTGTGCCGAAAAACGTAGTTAAAAAAATGTATTCGCTTTTCTTAACATTTAACTCAACTGAGTGTTTCTATTTGTTTACTGCAAAAAACGAACTAACCAAAAAAGTCCTGTAATTACAG